>CM037153.1:26088205-26598524 GCA_020921065.1 Vaccinium darrowii | reverse complement strand
ACAGAAGATCATTACTTTTGGATGGAGATGCCAGATTAAAATATCGGAGCTGTACTAATCTTTTTCTCGGGTCAATTACCTCTTTCATCCTTAAACTATTCCAAACTTTTTAAAATTCATCCCCTAGTTATAGGGGTGAGAAAAAACCCGTCAAATCGCGAATTCAGTCCAAATCAATCCAAATCGCATCGTTTGGTTTGGTTTTTTAGTATTTTGGTTTGGTCTTGGTCTAAAAAAATCAAAAACCGTATTATATGGTTTGGTTTGTGGATTTACATTAACAGTTTCGGTTCTAAATCGATCCAAACCGTACACATACATCTATGTGCGCGTATTTATACACATTTATTTATTTGTTTGTTTAATTAGACAGACCAAACTAAACACAAGAGCCATGGTCAACTAACTTTCTAAATTAATAATATAGTCAATTTTTCTATTAAAAAAAAAACTAACTTCCTAAATTATAGATCTATAAATTATTTCACTGTTTAATTCAGTATTTCTTTTTGCGAAGATTATGTAGCCTAAACTTCTATATATCACGGAAATGGCTACAATACACCCCCTTATTTGGGTGCACCATATGCACCTATTATATGGTCCAAATTGTGCCACATCATCGATAATCGTAACATTTTTTAGTTTTTCGTAACTTTTCGGCAATATAATTCGTAACATTTTCTATGATTTGTAACATTTTGGTGTGTCTCGTAACTTTTATAAAAAAAAAATCGTAACTTTTACGTAAAATTCGTAACTTTTATAGGGTGTGATACACACCCAAATAAGAGATGTGTATTGTAGCCTTTTCTATATATCACAACTCAATTCTATTTTATACACCAAGAGAACATTGTCATTGCCAACTAATTCCCCAATGCAATTCTCCATTCTAGTGATTCCATTCCATGGCCTATTTCCTAAATATCCCCAAAATTTTTATACATGAAATCGAATTCCTATTTTTATTTTAGAGAATTGATATTGACACTCCCCCCTCCTTTTTTTTTTTTTTTTTGTCTATATCAGGTAAAGTTACTAAACCACCCTTGTATGTTATAATTAATTCCCTTCTTTTACACATGAAAATATAAAGTACAACGGTGGTGTAGTAACTTAACCTAATAAAGACAAAAAAAAAAGGGAGGGGGGGGGGGTGCCAATATCAATTCCCTTATTTTAATACAATTGGTTTGTATATAAGTTTTGGTTTAATTATTCTCTTCAAGTTTACAGAGATGATTTCTTAGTCTGAAGCAAACCGTGGTTCGAAACCGAAACCGAACCGTATTGTAATGGTTTGGATTGGTTTGGTGCTCCAAATTCATCATCTGTACGTGTTAGTTTGTTTATTAATTTACCATGAAACCAAACTAATCCGGTCCATGCTCATCCTTATCTAGTTATGAATTGAACTTTACTTATGTAACTGTTCAATTCATTTCAATGAACTTCAATTACTGACACCACAAGCAATGTCACTAGGACACAACACAACACGGATGTGGGAAAATTTAACAACTTTCAAATAACTTCAATTACACTAAACTTGTACCTTAATTTTCCAAATCTAACAGAAATTGATTCAGGTCTATGCTTCCATGTACGAAAATATCCTACACTCCAATGTGATGGCTGAAAAACATATCGAATTCTCATTGGAGTAACATGCAAAAATAAAATAAAAATGAAAGGACAAGATGTAGTATAAATGAACTCATACTTACATTAATATTTGCACTCTCTTGAGTCAAAACATTCAGGCTTTCCACATCCCAAAAGGAAGATAATGTCAAATGCTAAATTATGCAATGCAATGAATATAAATGTATAGACATTCCATAAACATAACATACCGATAGGTATGATATTTGGATTGTTGTGGCTACATTGTACCTTTTTGTTTAATTTTGCACTCTTCTAAATAATTTGCTCATCCATTGACTTGGATTACCCATGGTATTTGATTTCTCATGGGAACTTTCCAAATTATTTTACACATCTCCAACCGCAACCATATTGTTTAGACACTTCTCACCGTCTAAGTCATTCTCCGCCCCTATTTCTCGCAAACCTGTTGCCATCCTATTCGTTTGGCAGTGGAATAGATGGCTTTATCAACGACCTTGTTGAATAACTTGAACCAACTATCATAGCGAATAGATTCAGGCATGTGTTCCCAATAAGCATAACTCACCTTAACTTTTGCGTGACACCTCACCATGTTTTTCATCCATCGTCATAGAATTTATTTATCAGACACTACTTGAAGCTTCTTTTTGGACCAAACCAAGATCATATGCACACACATCATCCCCTTACTCTCAAACAACTGTCAATTGCAATTAGTTTCTCTTAACTCTTCATTAAAATGAACAAAGAAAGTACCAGTTTTAAATGTAATTTTTCTCTTCCCAACTAGAATGTATTGTTCAATGTGAAACTGTGAACTACCATTTACAACCGGTCCAACGGTCAAATTGCACCAAATCAATTCGGCTACTTACTCTCAGAATCGCAAGCACTTATGAAGTGTGTATGCTTGTTAAAATTAGTTCTCAAAACCATAAGGGGACACATTTTCAATTTGTACATTTAAAAAATGAACGTCTGCCTCTTCTTCCTTTTGCACCTTATTATGTAAGGTATTCTTATATTACTCTACAAATTCCTTCAAGGTGATATTGAGATGGACGTAGCCATTAAAGAATGGATTCATGCTCGCACTTCATTGGGTTGTTGACATCCCTGCCCAAAAGGTATCTTTAACAAATGCTGGTACCCATCGATTCCTCTCCGCGTACAATTCACCTAACCAATCATTGGACTGTAAATCATATTTTTTTTATGAGATCAACCCAATTTTGTTCAAACTCTGTTGGACTCAAGGAATCATAGACAACATTCTTCATCATGGCCTTAATCGGCTTATACTCATCATATCCTTCTAACTTGTTAGGAATTTTTTTCATGATATGCCACAAACACCAACGATGTCGTATATTTGGAAAAACTTGACTTATTGCATTTTGCATGGCCTTACATTAGTCTATGATGATGGCATTAGATAGAAATCAGACATGCAAGAAAGCCAACTCTCAAACAACCATCAAATGTAGTCGTGTCCTCCCGTTATATCAAACCGCATCCAAACAAAATTAACTATCCATGATGGTTAACCCCTACAATTAAAGGGTGCGAAAGGCGTATCATACGTGTTAACAACGTAAGTTGTGTCAAAGGTGACCACATCGCCAAATTCTTTGTATAACTCTTTACTCCTAGCATCGGCCCAAAAGACGTTCTGTAATCAGTTATCTTCATCAACATTAATGTCATAAAAGAAATCACCAATGTCTTTTTGCATTTTCACAAAGTACTTATACATTGCTTGAGCATCCCCTTCTTTGAGCTGTAAATTCCTCACTTTGTTCTTGTAATTCCTTGCATCATTTTCTAACCATGTCATATTATTAGGCCCCTAGCCTCAATCACACATGAGGAAATAATTTTGTTTAAATTGATTCCAGCTGACGTATTCAGTTCAATTGTCATCCTCGCATGTGGTGGGAAAGTCTAATTGCACTTAAGATATCTCACTTTATCCGAGTCCATCTCATGGTTATGATTCAGTTCAATCGAGTTCAACCTCCACTTCTTGTCAACTTGCAAATAAATATTCCTATGGGCTTTACAATCTACTTTTATTGTTGGCTGGAATTTAACAGGATTCAAAGTCGTTCTCTTGGGCTTTCCACTTCGATACCAACCGCAAGTTATATTAGACTTCATCCCATCCTCATGCTTTTTAGAGGCTTTTGTCATTGACCCGAAACCTTTTGCTTTCGCATAACTAGAATAACATTCATGAGCTTCATTTTTAGAATTGAATATTGTTCCAACCTTAGGTTCCAACACCACCACCTCCATATCAATGATGCTACAAAGAAATAAATAACATTAAAAGAAAATGGTAAACCAGTGGTGTGCAAGTACGGAAAAAAAAGAAGATATTTGTAGGTAATAAGAAACTGTGTTGGAATTGTTCATCAGTGCAGATTTTTGGTTAGGCAAATTCTATAATACGCCCAATGGGCGGAACCTAAGTGGGCCCAAAATGCTTTAATCTTGGTAGGGTTTTGTTCGTACATGGTTACCGTGTCAAGTTGAAAAACCAAATAAATTTCATTTGACAAAGCTGCCCTTCCAAAATGACACGTTAGTTCTCCTTTACTCTTTTTTTTTTTTTTTTGGAAAATGTTAAATAAGATCAATGTATTGAAATGTATAAAAGGTGCACCAAAGTGCGTATTTTTTTTTGTTTTTTCCTAGGCTTATTGTGATTCCTTTCTAAACAATGCTATGGGTACACCACTTGTACACCCCAAATACACACCACCCTGATGTGGCAAATGAGGAGAAGGCCAATGTGGGGCTCACCCAAAAAATAGGCTTCTCCTCATTTGCCACATCAAGGTGGTGTGCATTTGGGGTGCACAAGTGGTGTACCCATAGCATTTTCCTTCCTTTTTTACTTTTTGATGATGGAGTGTCTAAAGACAGATTACATACATTGAAAAAATTTCAAGGGAGACTATCACAGAAACCCACCACCATGGCCCCCCACTTAAATCATTATTTGCCTTCGGGAGAACTTGGACCGTTACTATATCGCAAGCAAGTATTCGCCCCTAGTACCGGAAAAACCCATGGGTGGGTTTCTCCATTGGCCTCTTCAATTCCTTTTCTACAAATTGAAGTTGAGCTTTATGTTTGTGAAGTTTTTAAATTCTTTTAGATCCACTCTGACATGCTCTCGTTGTCCCATTTTACTGCTCACAACTCGAATACATGCATTTATATCTCCTAAAAGTGCATTTCTATAATAAAAAATTCCAACCAAATTAAAGTACTTATTGAGCACTTTAATTTTGAGCAACAAATTTATGAAATATATATATATATATATATATATATATATATATATATATATATATATATATATATATATATGCATATATCTTTTTTATGTCAAAAAAATACTACACGTTTTTCAAATGGGACACTTAAAAAAAGACGGATAGAGTAATGATTTTAATTTTTTTTTAGATATTGTTGAGACTACAAGAAAAATATAACATTATGTTGGTTGTATTTTTTTAAAAACACAGAGAAAATTCTAAGGGTATCGAACAAAGAAGTACCAAAAATGTACTAACGGTATGCAAGACTCACTTTTGGGTCCCGTACGAATAATTTTATTAATTTTAAATAATTTTTCGAGTGTCCCTGAAAAAATTCACCTCAAGTGGATATGCGTAAGTGGGTGATCTCAACATCAAGTGGGTGATCTCAACATCAAGTTTTCATTTAGAATTCAAGACCACCCTTCAAGTTTTCAGGATCCTAAATTCTAATGAGAAATCAGAATATTGGATTATCAACTTACACATATCCAATTGAGTTGAATTTTTTGAAAGGTAATTTTTGAAATATTATTTTATAATTATTAAATGATTAGGATCATGTGTACATGACTCAAAAGTGAGCCTTGCAGTTCGTACATTTTCTTTACCCTTTGCTTCGGTGAGTCCTTTCACAAAGGATAAAAAAGGGTAAAATTGTCCAGCAGTGAGCAAATGACAACATCTGATCATTTTCTGGCGAGCACCAAATGTGGAGTGATGTAAAGTCCAAACTTCTCCATTTCAATGACAGAGCTTTGCGTTGGGGAGTGAAAAAAGTGATTCTTATTGAACGCCCAGTCGGCGGTGTATAGATAGACCGTTTTGTTTATAAATGCAACCCCTTACCTAGTAATTGAAATTGTTGTTCTATTTGAAGTCCTCTTATCTTGTCTTTCATGGGAAGTTGTTTCTTGAGTTTTTTTATATGGGAATAAAACAAAAATACAAAATACACACAAAACTCACTGTATATTGAAATTCTTACAAACTATCGAACACCTTTTTTTTTTTTTTCATTCATACACACACATATACTTATAGCCTATATATTTTCTCCTTTTCTTATCCGCTTTATATTTTCTCCTTTTCTTACTCTTTTTCGCACACTGCTATACAACATACACACATATACTTATAGCCTTATATCTAGATACTTACACCAACCATTAAAACCCATAGAAATTTTTGTTGCACACATGCACCACCATTGCATAATCTAACTACCAAATTTTAGAACCTAATAAATACCCACCGAAATTTCTTATTCTTTTCATGTATTATGAAAATCAAATGCAAATACAAGGAGAGGGATGTGATAGAGAGAAACTTGTGAGAGAAAAGATCGTCAATGGTGCTAGTGGGGTCCGTCGGTGGTGGTGGTGGAGTTCAATTGTCCATTGGTGGTGGTTTGGGAGGAGAGTGAGAGAAAGGGTTAGCACCAATGGTTTGGGAGGGGGGAGTGATACAGGGAGGGTGGAGTGAAAGAGAGACATAGAATGGGAGGGGTGGAGAGAGACGATTGTAGAGGGCCCAAAATTTCCCACCTTTTACATGTAGGATCATTGGCTTGATCGGTGTATGGATCAGTACGTATAGTAAAATTTGTCAAAAAATATCAATAGTTGCTTGGCATGCACGTGATTCGCATGTTTGAACGGGGGCTCAATGCTCAAGCCTTTGAATTGACTATTCCCTTCATCCTTTTTTTAGTGTTGGCATTTCCATTTTGGGCTATCCCTTGATAATTGTGCATTTTCAAAAGTTAATGGGTAAAAGTTTGTACAATTCTCATTTTGTCCTTTTGAAAAGTTAGTGGGTAATGAGTTAATGGGTAAAAGTATAGGATAATTTTGGAAAGTGGAGGTAAAAATTGATTTGAAAAATATAAAGTGGAGGTAAAAGTAAATATGAAAAATATAAAGTGGAAATAAAAGTTGATGTGAAAGGCGTAATGATGATATTTCTACAATAAGTTGAATTTATAAAGTAACACACTTAAAAAGGGAGGGATGGAGTAGTAAACAATTTTTTCAGGTTATGGAATTTGTATCAGGGTGTTAAATGGCCATTACGTATCGTATTAGCTATTACGTAGCGAGAGAGATTTTAGACCTCAAATACTGTGAATTACCAATGATACGGTCAGCCAATATCCAGTCGTATGACAAAATCGACCATATCACCGATACCATTACGTTTCCCGATACCGCGAGTAGGTGCATATGAGGAGTTTTTCTCTAAGTAATTGTTGAAAATAGATTAATTGTTGTTTAACGTGATAAGTGAGGCATAACTTACCTCTTATGGCAATCTTGGTGGAAGAGTTTAAAGATAAGTTAGTTCAATGGGAAGATTATTCATACTTTTCATATATAGTTGAAATTTCTCAGAAACATGTAATACTATATATAAACTATACTCAAATTAATTTTTTCGGCAGGGCCAAAGTATTGCCAGCCCTATGGTAGCTCCGCACAATCTTTGGAGCTTGATTGTAATTAAAGACCAAATCAATCATTACGAGTTATCCCAAGAAATTTTCAGAGTCCAACTTACAAGGTCGACTAACATCTACTAGTCTAGACATGAATGACTTGTCTTTGATAGAATCGAGTAGGAAATTAGTTGACGTATACGCGCAAGCTGACCAAAACAATACCCCTGATCATCGAACCAAAAAAAAAACAAAAATGAACTTGGCGGTGTCTAGAGTTTGAGGAACTTGGTGGTGTCTAGAGTTTGAGGCTTAGCGCACACATAATTGGCGTTTTCTGTTGGCGTCTATTGTCTAGCAGCTTGGCACATGGAATTGGGCTTTTGATACTAACTGAGATCTTGTAGTAGGTGCTCATGAAAAACTGTCCAAGGAATTGAGGATCCATAAAATAAATTTAAGGGGATTTCCCGGCCGGTACATCTTTTGTGGGCAAATTACGCCCAGGTACAAGTAGCGGTAGATCCAATTGGCAAATGCACCAACAGGTACAATTTACTCCCATTCTCTCTCTCTCTCTCTCTCTACCCACTCCACATGGGCACAATTTCTCTCTCCTCAACTCCTCGAACCATATGAAAGTGCCTAAATATTAGGGTACCCTATGAAAGTGCCTAAACCTAAATCTTAGGGTACCCTATGAAAGTTCCTAAACCACTAAACCCTATAATAAGAAAGTGCAACCTAAACCTAAACCCTAGGATACCCGATGAAAGTGCCTAAACTACTAAAACCATATAATAGGAAAGTGCACCCTAAACCTAAACTCCAAAAAAGAATGACTTACCGCAATACAAACTCAGACAACCTAATTGATAACGATAGGAGATGCAACCCAAATGATGTGGGATAGAGTTTGCCTTGAAGGATGACTAGGCACCGATATGTTTCCCCTCGCCGCCTTTGCCGGTGACTGACGAAGGCCAGCCACTCCAAACCCTCTCACCTGCTCTCTCCAAACTCCTCTCCCTTCTCTTTAGTTGTTTTTCTCTCTGCCTTCGTCCTCTCTAATTCCAGTGGTCAACTCTGATATCATTGCCCAGTGTTCTCTTTACTGGGATTCACTAGATCACGGTTTGTCTGGGGGTTCTTGTCCAACCCCATATCCTTCTCCCATCCCTACCCAAACCTTCAGACCTTATCCCCAAAACCAGTTTCCCCACTGCACTCCACCTATTCGACCATATTCCTCATATAAGTTGTTGGATATCCATTTCTTTCAACCTAATTCCTACCTTACTCGTTCAGGGGTCCTCTTTTTCTTGCATCATCAAGGTCTAAATGTGATCTTTGTTTGATGGAGAGTGATTGGACAAGGGTATCTAGACGAAAACCTGCGGGGATCGGAGATAGGAATGCAAATGTAGGAGGAATTGACGGAACATTACCTCCATCTTTGTGGATAATCTTCCAGATTCAACGGACGAGGAGTGGTTGACTCAACTCTTTAGCTCCCACAGTGAAACAGTTCATTCTAACAGGACGTCGAAAGGACAGTGCTCATTCTTTTTTGGAGGCAGGCAAAGGATGTGGGACCGTTAATACTACTCTTCGTATTGAGGTAAGTGAGGCTGGGCATGGTTGGCTATGGCGAAGTGCCATAGCCATGTTGCCATCCCCAAGATCTATCAATTCTTTAAGCATTGCGATTTATCATGTTTTTGGTCCTAACATCCAAATCAGATCTTTAGGGGGCTTGAAAGTGCTCCTTACTCTTAAGTCTATTTCTGAAATGGATTCTGTCTTTAGGAGTGGGAAGCGTAGTCAGTTTAGGAAATGGTTTGTTAATGTTGATAGATGGAAGCTCGAGTTCAGTTTTACTCATTCTCGTGTGGTTTGGCTCTATTGTAATGGAGTTCCTCTTCAGGCTTGGGATGATTTTTCCTTTTCTAAGATTGGGCAGTTATGGGGAGAAGTTGTCTCTATAGACAATGCTACAAGCAAAGCCCTCAATTTTTCTGTTGGAAAAATCCAAATCACGACTGATCATATTGAAGGGATTAGTGAAGTGGTTCATTTGGACTGTAAAGGGCGGGTTTTTCCAGTGAGGGTTATGGAAGAGCAAATGGTTCTCCAAGGCGGGTTCAAACTTTTCAGCGACAATACTTCCCAAGGGAGTGATTATTCTCAGACTAAGGAGTATAGGGAGGTTACAAGGGATGATGACTCAGAGATGGATGTGACTAATGATACTAAAGGAGATTCCACTAATAGGGCCAATTTGTCTCCCAAGCATGTGGATGAAGATTGTGCTTTGTTGGTGGGTGAAACGCCCTGTTGTCTAAGGGACAAGCAGTGCGCCATTGTGGAGATTCCTAATGTCATTGGAAGCTTAAGTCTCGAGGAAGATCAGAAGTTGCAGGTTCTAGATTTGCAAACCCCTATTACTTTGGCTTTGGATGATGGGCAAGTGGGCCAGCTGAAGGACCATAATGAACGCCTCCCATATGATGTCAAATTGGGGGAAATGTGTCTAACAGACAAAGTATTTCTTGGGTCAGAGGCTTAGGAGTTTTCTTCTAAGAATGAAGGTGATCAAATGGTGAGAATGGTTAATCCATTGCCACCTAAGAAAAGAGGGGGAAGGAAGGGTGAGAGAAAGGTCAAGCCTATGGACGAAATCTTGGGGAATTTCAATAAGATTACTTTTAGAAGGAAGGGGATTCGAAGGACTAAAGGTGTAGTCTTTAGACCAAGTGCAGCCTCTTCCCTCTCGTCCAATGGGATCAACAATAGGAATCGTATCTTGCTCAACAAAGCCTAGAAAGTGAGGGAGGAAAACTTATCCGTGGAGGATGAAGGGTTTCGAGAAGTTGTTGGGAGTCAACTATGAGGGTGACGAAGGAGAAGTCATTAGCAAGATCGTCGAGATGGAGAAAAATGATAAAGCGCGCTATAAAGCCATGTTGGTTTAAAAGGGCCTATAGGGAGGTTTTTCAATTTTGCTTTGTGTTGTTGAGGTGTTAGGTCCTGATTCTTTTAGGATGTCTTTTCCGGGGTGTTTTTCCTGTTGGCCTCTTGCCAACCTTGGTTCCCCTCGGGTCCTGGCAGCATATGATCGCCAGAGTGTGAGTTTTGCCTTTTGGCTTTCTCCTGCTCCGGTGTGATGCCTAGCTCCTTCGATCCCTTTAATCTTTGTAATGTATTTCAAAGATTAATATATTCTTTCTTCTTTCAAAAAAAAAAAAAAAGAATGACTTACCTTAATGGTAATTGAAAAAAATTACTTACCTTAGTGGTAATTAGATACATTTTTTCTAGACTTAGAGGTAAAAATCTATAAATTTAAAGAGGAGAGGGGATGTACCGGCTGCGCAATTGACCTGCTAACCTTTTGTCTAACCACAAGATATTATAAAGCTCGATAAGGGTACATCGAGATAAGAGAGAGAAGAAGAAGAAGAAGAAAAAGAAAGGGAATCAATGATAGGTTTGGTGGGAATGGCAACAATATAATAAACAGCCATTAAAGGTGTGTAGCATGTACACCTATTATATGATCCATATTGTGCCACCTCATTAGCAATCGTAACATTTTTTAATGTTCCGTAACTTTTCAGCTATATGATTCATAATGTTTGGTGTGTCTTATAACTTTTATACAAAAAAAATCGTAATTTTTATTAATAAAAGCTAATCAATTCATAACTTTTATAGGGGTGCATATGATACACACCTAAATAAGAGTGTGTAGTGTAGCCTTTCCCTTGATTGATAAGCCAAAAAAAAAAAAAAAAGGCTTGGCAAAATGACCAAATGGAAAGCTTCAACAGGAAGAGAGCCACATAACAAGAAACAGAAGACGAAAGGGCTTAAACTCATTCTACAGAAAATTGGCCTAAAGGCCAAGTTTGGGGTTTTAAAGGGTGTTTAGTCCAGCTTAATTTATTTTAAGGCCTCTAATACATTGATGGAAAAATTCTGATGGCTCAAGGACAATACTAGACAAAAATACCCTTAATGAAGTAGGAGCAATAAGTCGTGCTTGGGGAGGACTGCGGACATCTGATCCTTGAAAGCGAGTGATCACCACGAAAAGTTACAAAGTTGAGAAATTGATGACCCACCACGTCTGCCAATTGATAGAATTCTCCTTGAAATGTTCTAACCCACCAAGTCAGAAATTGATGACCCACCATGTCTCTCTCTTTCACATATGTATGGGTAATTTCTGTTTCTTCAATTTTGGGGGTGGGTTTAGGCACTTAAGGTACACTTTTCAATTATAGAATTTTAGTGGTTTAGGTATCCTAGGATTTTAGGCACTTTCATAGAGTATCTTAGGGTGTAGGTTTAGACACTTTCATGGGATATTTAAGGGTTTAGGTTTTGGGTTCACTTTCCAATTATATGGTTTTAGTGATTAAGGCACTTTCATAGGGTATCCTGGTGTTCTAGGCACTTTCATTAGGTACCCTAGGATTTAGGTTTAGGCACTTTCATTAGGTTTGGGAATTTAGGCACTTTCATTAGGTTTGGGAGTTTAGGCACTTTCATGAGGGGGCATTTTTGGAATGTGTGGGTGATTTGTCCTCTTGGCATTAAAAAATTAGTTTATGTCCTACTTCCATGATTAACCCATATACTATGTCCTTGTCGAAGAAAGACTCTAAATTCTAACACGCCCAATGGCATCCAGATTACCCATTAAATCTTCCACTGAGCAAATTCTCAGGTCGTTAACCCTTAATCCCAATGTCGGGTGTTATAGGGGCGACGACAATTTTCTCATCTAGGCTTTTTTTCGTTCGAACATCTCAACGAATTCTTAGCTTAGTAGGTAGAGCAGGCAATGAGCACTTCATTTGGCGGCAGTTTAAAACCCTTCTCCCCCTTTCTATTAGGATAGTATAGAATATGATTCTCTTGAATAATAATAAAAATAACTATAGAGTAGTTGTCAAGAACCAATCTCATTAGTCACTAACAGAGATATAAAAAAGTACAGTAAGTATTTTTATTTGCCCGAGCATATCAAGAAATCATTAATTGTTTCATTTCTCAAGAGGGGTACTCCCCCAACTCTCATTTGCTTAACCTGGGAGAAACTGAATACGCAAAATTGTGGCCATTTTATTCCGACCATAATAACTTACAATTTTTGGAAGAGATAAATCACTGGCACTTTCTCCCCTATTTTGCTTCTTACGTAAAATTATATCTTTCTATAACCAGGTCCGACCCTGAGAATTTCAAGGCCCTAAGTGGGGTTTTAAAATGGGGCTTTTAATTTCATTATATATATATATATATATATATATATATATATATATATATATATATATATATATATATTCTTTGTTTAGAAACTAGCAAGTTTACCTTGTAGTTCAGTGGCAGTATAACTGGGTTCCCTATTGAAGGTTGCGATTTCGAGCCTCCACTACAAGAAATTTGGGATCTCCCAACGGTTTTATTAGCAACGGTTCAAAAAACCGTCGGTAAAAGTGGTGTATAGTAACGGTTTTCAAACCGTTACTAGAAACAGGACTATAGCGACGGTTTTAGTTCAACCATTGCTAGAAAAAAAGACTATAGCGACGGTTTTCATCATCCGTTACTAGAAACAGGACTATAGCGACGGTTTTATTAACCGTTAGTAGATTAATTTTACTCCACCAAAACTAATTTTCCTTATTTATTTAATCATTTTTTCTCGTAAAAATTTGCCTCGATCGGGTTTAGAAAGCTTCTTAATTATCGAGACACAATTTCATTAACAAAATTTTTTTTTTTTTGTCCGATCAATTGTGTAGCGATAGCTCCCCCGGTTTTTGGGTTCTTTTGTAACGCTTTCGACCGTTGCTATAGAGCGCCTTCATTTCAAAGGCAAATTTTTGTAAAACTTAAAAAAATTGTCACAGCGAGCAAGGATTGAACTCGTAACCTCTAGCTTAAGAGACGGAAACGTTACCACCACACTACAATCGGCAGTGCCTGGTGAGCTTATGCCCAAGGCCGGCCCTGTCTATAACCATGCCCCCAATCCTCCCCCCGAGGAATATTTGCTGAGATTGCAATATAAGCATCGTAAAAAGTTCCCCCCCCCCCCCCCCCCCCCCCAAAAAAAAAAAAAAAAAAAAAAAACGGCGTCCACAATCAAAAGGTGCATATCAGATGAAATGCATTTTTTTTATTTAAAAAATTAACATATTCTCTAGTAATATTTTATATGTTATCAATAAACTATTACTTTCTTTGGTAATAAAAAAGGAAGTGCATATTGGAATAATGAACTGTCCCATGGCAAGTTTCTAATACTGCATTTGCCCCCCCCACACACACACACACAAAAGATTATTCTGTTTTTACAGACGAAGCATAGAGTGCAGTGCAGAGGATTTCATACAAGCAATTATTTACTTATAATTTCCTCACTGACACTGAATTTAATTGTTTATGGTTTCTAAGAGGTCCAGCTAGCTAGAACATATTACACAATACACATATTCCTCTTTTCTTATGTTTTTCTTTTTCATACTCAAATGGCCGAATTAAACTTGCATGAGAGGAATCATGTTGCCTACCACGACACGGTTCTTGTATTATTAATCACGGTAACCATCCTGGCATGTAGTTATTGGCACTGGGACCTGCTGCTGTTATTGGATCATTTTGATATCTGCAATCCAATAAAAAAAAATAACTTAGGATAAAAAAAACTAATACATGTGAAACTCAAACTTTTTGTTTTTCCCTTTAATTAAGTGCCGCTTAGAGTTTTCTTGTTGCAAACCCCTTGTAATTTTAAAATTCTTGGATGATATATTTCAAACTCGTTACTCTGATCATGATAAGCATTTTTAACAAACAAATTTGGTATTCAAGCCTCTTTTAGGTAAAGAAACAATTTAAATCTGCTAGATAATGGCTAATAAAAATCGTGCAAAGAAAAAAAAAAAGAACAAGTGTGTGCCTCATTTCATTAATAGGTTAATAAAATCATTTTTGCCGGGGAAAAAAAAAGAAAAGAAAGAGAACCGTGCAAAGAATTTTCAGGCGAACGCATTGACGTGTGTTTATATCTTTTTTTTTTTTTTTTTAACGTTTCAGTTTCAGATGGACTTACCCAATTTGTAATGTGGGTTCCAAAGGATGAAAGAAACCAGCCCCCTGTGGTTGAGCTGGTTGTCGGCCGTAAACCACATCATGTTCACCTGGGTTCCATTGGAGTGAGTTTACTTGCAATTGCCCCCCTTCAAATAGCTGAAAGTGATGCAAACAAAAAGAAAAAAAAAAACACTCAGACTCATGGTTTTTACTTTTCTCCTTGATCGTGGAATAAAAAACAGTAGGAATAGAATATAAAATTATTACTAATCTTTACATTAAAAAAATTAAGGAATGGACGAGAGAGCTTCGGAAAGAAAGCATAATGCTAGTGGAAGAATCCCACTTAACTCATTAGCCTCTTGATTTTCAATAAGAAACAACTGAACAAACAAAAGATGTAGCTTACAAAATACGTACCAATCACCCAAACAAAAGGTTGAACCACAATCTAAAACCATCCCAATAAATCATGCGTGCGTTGGCATAATATAATTAAGCTCATGATTTATACCCCTCCATTCCAAAATAAGTGTCCCGCCTATAAATCTAGACCTTTTAAAAAAAAGATGCATTTAAAAAAAAAAAAAAAGAATCAACTTTTTTTTTTCACAAATCATTAATAGATATCAATGTATTCTTTTGAGTTGTGAAATTTTAAATTATTTAACAAAAAAAATGCATCTTTTTAAAGACTTAGGTTTGCCGTTTGCGCGTGGGACACTTATTTTAGAATGGAGGGAGTATATAACAAGCCTTCCATTTGTAGTTTCCTAATCAACCACTTCTTTTTCAAGAATGGTACATGTACAACGACATTGTACAACATAGATATACAACGCATTTTTTACCGTTCAGAAGTGTTTTTTCGACGATCCGGATTTTAAATACTCTTTGACCGATAAGAATTCAAAGATTATTTAAAATCCGGACTGTAAATTGCTGAAATAAACGGTTGAAATTCACGTTATACATTTTTGTTGTACAACCCGTGCATCTTTTTCTATGGCAAGAACTGTGCAATCTAAAACTATCCCAAGTAACTTTGTGTTTGTTTTCTTAACTCCTTTGGGCATATGATTTGGTTTCCTAAAAAGAGAATTGTTATCTCAGTTTTGACTGATCATAGTGACAATTGTGAAGCTTGAAGCGCATCAGCTATCAAATAGTGCCCATATATATGGCTAAAAGGGAAGCATCGCTTTCATTTATTAGTTTGACATGAAACAAATGGTGGAGAATGTAAATACCCTTTGTTTCAGGCTCTTATTCGCTTCATTAAGTGCATGTTCCTGCAGATATAAGAATTGAAGGTAGTTGATTAAACTTGAAGTGCTTAATTTATGAGTGTTTTATGAAGTCCGTACCTTTCTTTGAAGATCTGTGAGCTGATCAACCATGTACTGGGTCTGCAGCAAGGAATAGAGGGTTTAAAAGTGGGAAATTATTTCGTATTCCCGGAGTACATGCTGCATTGTCATATAGTTCTCCCCTCACTTAACAAAAGTGTGTCATCGACTTGTCATGTCTCACTCATAAATGTGTAGGTACGTGATTTGTGAGGAGAACGACTAGGTACCACGATAAGATTGAATTAATAGCCATTGATATTACGTAAACATCAGTTTGTCATATCAATTAGTACATCTAAAGTACTTGGTTAAAAGTTTTACAAGTTGTAACCAAACAACTAATGAAGTAAAATTATTTGGGGTGACGTATGCGGTTTGACTCTTATGAACACAATGTCACCATTAACCAACTGAGTTAGCTCAGATTGTCAGGACTTCTACATGTCACTAGGATTAGGAGTTCGAATCCCCCATCCGCACATGTATATGGGTTTTGAATCGCCTGGAGTAGTTTTTGCCTTGTTGCTAGAATCCTTTTAATCTTTGTAATTCGTTTTCAAAGATTAATAAAAATTTTGCTGTTCAAAAAAAAAATGTGGGTGTTATTCCCCTTGCATTTTTTTTATGACAAAAAGATTTTATTAGTCAAACGTAAAGATACAATAGATTAAAGGGACGAGTAAAAACGGGATCAAAACAAGAGTGTAACATCCCAACAAGGTTGGCATCCTATATGCACACATTCATTTGTTGTGTTATTTTCTCCCCTTAATGAGAATATTAGTTAATGATTGTGAACTTTGTTTCGAATCTCACTATCTCTGTGTGCGTTCCCTTTAATGGGGCTATTAGTTAGATTTATAACAACTTTGGATTTTGTTTTCAATTTGATGTAATTTTTACATGTATACTCTTATCGTTTAACAGAAAAAATAATAAAAAAAACGATGTTGTCATTTGTTGTCATTCTGGTATCTACTAACATCCTAATGCTATCTCTGGCCAAAAAAGGAAAAAGAGAAAAAGAAAAGAAAGTTGAGTTATTGTCAAGTCTCAATTGATTAAGATGAGAAGGTCCATTACCCTTGTTGATCTGATCTGCTTCAGGGACATATCAAGCTGTCTTTCCAGTGACTCGAGTTCCTTGCTGTTTAGAGGGCCAAGATCCTCTCCCAGGAGATTCCTAATACAAACAAACATATTTTCTGTTTGGTTAAGGCTTTCTAAATATCAGGTCAGCAAGTTTTATCGTATTGAACTGAGTTACCTTTGGGATCGTTGTAGAGCTTCATAACGTGCTTTAAGTTTCAAATACTCCTGCTGACTACTCAGCTCCTACACATCATCAAAAAGAAATTGATTCTGGAAAATTAGTCGTAACAACTACGGATAACAATCAGGAAAAAACTACAATGCTAATAGGAGCATTAATCTTGAACGGCAAAGAAATTTCATTAATCTTGAATATTACAAGACTAATAGGAGCAAGGAAACAACATCATGCCACAAAGGAGCAATTTGTTCAATCCAAGACCAAAACAACCGATTGGCAAAAAACCAATCAAGAACACCCAATGGGACAAGTCCACCTAAAAAGGACCGAGGTCCAAAACCCTAATGGTCTTACAAACCCAGATCAAACGCTCAACATAAAAAACACCAAAGGTCTCAAAGCCAAATAATGGGCCAAGCCCAACATTAAAACCCAAAATAGCAGCGCCAAGACCACCCGAAAATGTAGCCATCGCCCTCGCCGAAGCCCGCAACCTCGATAGCAGAACCAGAACGTTCCACGGCCACCAGAAGGAGACGAATCGCAGCCACCGCCGTCACCGGAGCCCGGGGAACAAGCCCTGGTTGCTGCCCGGAGAACGGCACGAAAACACCCCCCACGGTCACCAGAAACGCCACGACGCCAAGAAGATCAGCCGCCGACACATAAGACCAGATCTGCGGCCGTTGCCACCCAAACGCCACAACCCAACCACCAAACGCAGCACCACCAAAACACAGCACGTCCATTAGCCGTTAGGCCGGGAACCGCGATCAACCAGCGAAGAAAGCACGGCGTGGACAGCACTACTCTGACGAGCCATTAGCGGAAAGACCCACACCCAGCAGCGTGGATCCGGTCGGAAAAAGGAAGGTGAACGGATGGAAGGGAGTGGGAGATGGAGAGAAAGGAAGGGAGAAAGAGAGGAGAAAGCCTGGGGGGAGGAGGGGAGCCCCCCACCCCCCCGCAAAAACCATGCGGTAAAGAAAGTTTAACGAGAGAGAGAGAGAGAGAGAAGAGAATAGAAAGTTAGAGAGAGAGAGAGATCTAGATTTGGTTTTGTTCTGCAAGTTGTAGGTTTTTTTTTTAAAAAGTTATAAGACACACCAAAATGTTACGAATCATAGAACAACATTACTAGCTATTATCATGCTTAATAAATCTTGAATGCTTAATCTTCTCAATTTTCTTCTTCTTCTTTTTTTCATCAAAAGACTTCATTGGCAGAAGACTCATTAGTAGATCAAACAAGAAACGTATATATCCCAACTATATTGGCACCAAATTCCTTACCAACATACATATGATATCAAGATGCAAGCCAAAACAAATTTGAATCATGTGCCAAGGGATCAAACTCTCTCTCTCTCTCTCTCTCTCTCTCTCCCCTCTTCTTGAGACACCCTCTCTACTTTTTAAAACCCTAGCTGCCCCTCCCCTCCTCCTTAGGGTTTCAACCCAGGGCGGCTGCAAGAAGGGGGGACTTAAACTTTTCATCGTCTTCCTTCAACTGATCCAAAAAACCATTTGGTATAGATTGATTTGGACTAATTCGAGATTTGACGGTTGTTTTGCTCACCTCTAAAAAAAAACACGACATCAAATAAGACGGTATATCTCAATTAGGTTGACACATGCCCCTTACCAATGACGAAAATACTCTAGCCTTCACCATTTTGATATAAAACTTGATTTGTTTCATTTTAAGATAAATTTAGGTATCTGTCTCACTATTTAAATGTGTTATATCTCTTTTCAGTTTTCATGTGTTATATTACTTTTTAGTTTTCATGCGGTGTCCGATCATGCATCTTGGCCATCCAAAAGTGTTTTGGACAACCCAAATTGTAAAGAGAGAATTAATAGAGAAAAAGAGGAGAGAGTGGGAAATAAATCTGGGTCTTTCAAAGCACTTTTGATGGTCGAGATTTGTGATCGGGCACCATATAGCCAAGCCCTACATGCACCTAAGTTTTTCTCGGGTAATGGAGATCCATAATGAAATGAATCTGTTCGTGGAATCAAACAAAAAAAAGTCATAAAAAAAAATGAGTTAGATAATCGAGTTAATATATACATAAGAAATAATTAGGAAAGTAATGCATTGCTTAACAGCTTGGATAATTTTTGTTTGGGAAATAGATTTTTTTTTTTTTGTCAGTCGTCATTCCTATTCTATTACATGGGGAGGCGGGAATGGGATTTGATCCCTAGATTCAGTATGGAGCAGAGCTCTACCGCATGAGCTGACCACCACTTGCCAAATTAACTTGTAGAAATTAACTGTCATTGCCTAATTTTGAGACACGTTTGGCTAATATATGGTATAAACTTGGTTGTCAAGATCTATTAATTTAGTCAAGGACTCAAGTGTCTTAACCTTTCCTTCTTCCTGTTACAAACTTTCCATTATCATACCAAAGAAAATCTGTGATTATGGATTTGCTCCCAAATTTTCTCCGAGATTGTATATCTGGCTTCCTCCTTACTTGACATTTCTCCCAAATTCAGGTTTTAAAGTCCTTTGCTATCTTTCTTTCAACCCATGTCCCATGTTAAACGGTTCTTCACTTCTTTGCATCACACATCAGAAACCTGATTCAGTGTTATCAGGTCTATTGCAGCAACACTTTTTAGATTATAGACATCTACATATTTATCATTGCATAATAATATCATGCTTTTTTTTTATTATTACATGCATTAAACCATGTTGTATGATCTCACGATTTGATTTTGGTTATTTGCTAATAACTTCTCAAACAAACAAACAGGTCACCATGTAATACGTCAATAATTGTTTTGTTTATTTCCTGTTGGTTTCGTGCAACAGCCAACAGCCAACAAGGCAGATTTTCCTCAGTGCCTAAAATGGAGGAAGAGACGGTAAGTGCGATTGAGGATCACGCAATGAGTGTAACCGAGGAGGATTTTAAATGGAGCACCCCTATTCAACCAGCACATGAATGAAAGCCACAAAGAAACAAAGGCACGAATTCCCACCAAAATTGAAAGGGGTTGTGCCACAGGCAAACGGGCATTGGGGAGCACAAATCTATGCAAAGCACCAGAGAGTTTGGCTGGGGACCTTCAAATCATAGACTGATGCTGCTATGGCATATAGATATAATAGCGCTATAAAGCTTCGTACTGGAGACAATTACAGAAATTTTCCATGGAAGAATATGAACGTTCATGAGCCTAAATTCCAAAGCTTTCATAGTACCACAACAATATTAAATATGATAAGGGATGGATCCTGTCCATCCAAATTTGAAGATTTTCTGATGAGCCGAAAGGGGGAGCACGAATTAGGGTGTAAACCTAATCACGGTCCAAGGACATGGGGTTTTTTCGTGTAAACTTCTTTTCCAAAAGGAATTAACCCCAAGTGATGTTATGATCCAGTGCAAGGTATGGGACTTGTCCCACATCGGGAGTATGGGCTCCTGGTGGGGGGTTAATAAGTCCTTGGGCACCCTTCCCCCTTGAGCTAGCTTTTGGGGGCGAGTTCTACCAAGGGGCTTGTTACATTGGTATCAGAGCAGGTCCCTCCTTGGAAGAGGCCGCCACGGGTGTTGTCGGAGGTGCCGGAAGGGCGACCTGCCGCCGTGGACGTCGGCTCTGAAGGGGTCGGGTTTGTTATGATCCAGTGCAAGGTATGGGACTTGTCCCACATCGGGAGTATGGGCTCCTGGTGGGGGGTTAATAAGTCCTTGGGCACCCTTCCCCCTTGAGCTAGCTTTTGGGGACGAGTTCTACCAAGGGGCTTGTTACAAGTGATGTGGGTAAGCTTAATAGATTATAGACTTGTTGTCCCAAAGAAATACGCGGTTAAGTTCTTCCCTCCTATGTCTGAGGACACCGAAGAAAATACAGGTGATGGGAATGTAGATAAGGTACATATCTGTCTCTATGACAGGATGATGAAGTTATGGAAATTTCTAGACTGCTATTGGAAGAGTAGACAGCTTTGTTTTCACAAGGGGTTGGAATCTATTTGTAAAGGAAAAGGGGTTAAATGCCAATTATATGACTTCTTTCTAGGTATGTGAGGGTCGAGAACGAGCAAAAGAAGGCCACTCCCTCTATGTTATTGATATAGGTCACACCGAGAGGTCAAGAAACTTTATGGTGAATGATGGAATTAGCCAGAATGTCAATATGCAAGTGGAATTTAGTCTGAAGTTAGGACAAAATGTCAACTTGGGGTTATCTAAGGAAGAGAAAGAAGAGTTTGAGAATGTGTTTTCAAGAAAAAGGAAAAAAAAAGGAGGAGACACTGACCCAGTTTTCAAGATGCATGGGGTTTCTGTTGTGCCCCAAGGATCAAGCCAAACACCAAGCAAAGAACACACGCACATCAAACACAGATATTTTACGTGGTTCCCCAAAATCGGGTACGTCCACGGAGGTAACCGGAGCAACGAATTCATTAACCGGAAAACCACGAGCTTTACAAGGAGTACCTACTCACTACACTCTGATTTTACACAATTGCTCTACAAACAATCCTCACAAGTCTCTCTCACGGAGACACAAGTCTCCCTCTATGGGGAGAGCCGAAAACCACTCCTTTGGTCACAAGACCATTTTCTGGTTATATACAAACAAAGGCAGAGGACCAATAAATAGCCAAATGGCTTGTGCATCACAGGTCATGCATGATGTCAAAACTCCATTTATGGAGTATGGTGCCCCATAATGTTTCCATTCCCTGGGAACATCCTCCACTCCCAATAAACAAAGGGCAAGTGGATGGGAGCCACCCACCCAATATTCCAACAATCTCCACCTTGGCGACCATACACGAACCAATCCATGAAACGATCGCCGTCACAAGTCCGTACAACCACGGACAAACAAATACCGATAAATGAGTCGCCGATGCAGACGGACAAACTTCTAGAAACAAATCCAAGACCGCTGCAAGACAAAACAGGTTCCAATAGCATACAAAACAGACGCCACTGTTGACAAAAAACGAGATCAAACACCAAGTCCGGTCCATACCGAACAAAAACGGCTCCACCATGAAAACGAACGGACTCCACCTATCGCCAAGTCCCGTAGATATGATCAGTATCCACAAGAACAACCTGTGCTTTGATCAGAAACGCCAAGAAAAGATAGGCAAATCCAACAATACCACTCCACCGAATGGTAGGCAAATGATGAACACCAAAAGACAAGATCTTCGTCGTTAAAAAACCGCGAACAAACGGTTTTTAACCAAGCTATCGAACGAACAATCCATGGCTTAGCAACCATGGTCACCAAACAAGCGACAACAAACCGACAATGCCAAACACTCCAAGAGGTCAAACCGATGCCTCGCTCACACCAAGGCATGTCTTGCTCACACCAAGACTCCAAAAACAAAACAAAACCTCCAACGAGCTTCACAAAGGCAACAAACTAGTTCCACTCCAAAAACGCCACTAACAGAGGATGTACCATCCTTACAAACAAGAGAGTCGATCAACAGAGCATCCCAAACAAGTCCTCCATGCCCGAAAACCGCCTAAAAACGCGTCTTCGGCACAAAAAACGAGATGGACAGCAACTTTGGGATCGAATCTTAGAAAACAGAGCGCACGGTTGGATCCGGAACGTCGAGATAGTCGAAATCGACTATTCACTTGCGAAAAACGGAGTTCGGACGGCTCCGAAATCGCCGAAACAAAACAGGAATATTCTGCTGATGACTGGGCGCTGATGTCAAAGCTGACATCATCGTCTTCTTCCCCAAAAAATCCAGACGACTTCAGAATCTGGAAACCCAGATTTGACCCAACAAGCTGGATTTTGACCGGTTGTATCCTTTCATCCAATCGTCCGATTAGGGCCCATAATACCTTTTCGGAATCGGCACGACGAGATAAACAAGATGAACGGATCAGATCGTCTTTCCGAGCAATTTCGAAAAAACGCAATTTTCGGACAGAACCGAAAAGCAAGTGTTGTGCTTCAAGTTTTGGCCACCCGGAAGCTCTGATACCACTTGTTGTGCCCCAAGGATCAAGCCAAACACCAAGCAAAGAACACACGCACACCAAACACAGATATTTTACGTGGTTCCCCAAAATCGGGTACGTCCACGGAGGTAACCGGAGCAACGAATTCATTAACCGGAAAACCACGAGCTTTACAAGGAGTACCTACTCATTACACTCTGATTTTACACAATTGCTCTACAAAACAATCCTCACAAGTCTCTCTCATGGAGACACAAGTCTCCCTCTATGGGGAGAGCCGAAAACCACTCCTTTGGTCACAAGACCATTTTCTGGTTATATACAAACAAAGGCAGAGGACCAATAAATAGCCAAATGGCTTGTGCATCACAGGTCATGCATGATGTCAAAACTCCATTTATGGAGTATGGTGCCCCATAATGTTTCCATTCCCTGGGAACATCCTCCACTCCCAATAAACAAAGGGCAAGTGGATGGGAGCCACCCACCCAATATTCCAACAATCTCCACCTTGGCGACCATACACGAACCAATCCATGAAACGATCGCCGTCACAAGTCCGTACAACCACGGACAAACAAATACCGATAAATGAGTCGCCGATGCAGACGGACAAACTTCTAGAAACAAATCCAAGACCGCTGCAAGACAAAACAGGTTCCAATAGCATACAAAACAGACGCCACTGTTGACAAAAAACGAGATCAAACACCAAGTCCGGTCCATACCGAACAAAAACGGCTCCACCATGAAAACGAACGGACTCCACCTATCGCCAAGTCCCGTAGATATGATCAGTATCCACAAGAACAACCTGTGCTTTGATCAGAAACGCCAAGAAAAGATAGGCAAATCCAACAATACCACTCCACCGAATGGTAGGCAAATGATGAACACCAAAAGACAAGATCTTCGTCGTTAAAAAACCGCGAACAAACGGTTTTTAACCAAGCTATCGAACGAACAATCCATGGCTTAGCAACCATGGTCACCAAACAAGCGACAACAAACCGACAATGCCAAACACTCCAAGAGGTCAAACCGATGCCTCGCTCACACCAAGGCATGTCTTGCTCACACCAAGACTCCAAAAAACAAAACAAAACCTCCAACGAGCTTCACAAAGGCAACAAACTAGTTCCACTCCAAAAACGCCACTAACAGAGGATGTACCATCCTTACAAACAAGAGAGTCGATCAACAGAGCATCCCAAACAAGTCCTCCATGCCCGAAAACCGCCTAAAAACGCGTCTTCGGCACAAAAAACGAGATGGACAGCAACTTTGGGATCGAATCTCAGAAAACAGAGCGCACGGTTGGATCCGGAACGTCGAGATAGTCGAAATCGACTATTCACTTGCGAAAAACAGAGTTCGGACGACTCCGAAATCGCCGAAACAAAACTGGAATATTCCAAGGAATATTCTGCTGATGACTGGGCGCTGATGTCAAAGCTGACATCATCGTCTTCTTCCCCAAAAAATCCAGATGACTTCAGAATCTGGAAACCCAGATTTGACCCAACAAGCTGGATTTTGACCGGTTGTATCCTTTCATCCAATCGTCCGATTAGGGCCCATAATACCTTTTCGGAATCGGCACGACGAGATAAACAAGATGAACGGATCAGATCGTCTTTCCGAGCAATTTCAAAAAAACGCAATTTTCGGACAGAACCGAAAAGCAAGTGCTGTGCTTCAAGTTTTGGCCACCCGGAAGCTCTGATACCACTTGTTGTGCCCCAAGGATCAAGCCAAACACCAAGCAAAGAACACACGCACACCAAACACAGATATTTTACGTGGTTCCCCAAAATCGGGTACGTCCACGGAGGTAACCGGAGCAACGAATTCATTAACCGGAAAACCACGAGCTTTACAAGGAGTACCTACTCACTACACTCTGATTTTACACAATTGCTCTACAAAACAATCCTCACAAGTCTCTCTCATGGAGACACAAGTCTCCCTCTATGGGGAGAGCCGAAAACCACTCCTTTGGTCACAAGACCATTTTCTGGTTATATACAAACAAAGGCAGAGGACCAATAAATAGCCAAATGGCTTGTGCATCACAGGTCATGCATGATGTCAAAACTCCATTTATGGAGTATGGTGCCCCATAATGTTTCCATTCCCTGGGAACATCCTCCACTCCCAATAAACAAAGGGCAAGTGGATGGGAGCCACCCACCCAATATTCCAACAGTTTCTTTCTTTGTTTTTGTTTTTTTTGTTTTTTTTTCTTAGGTGTTCTAGAATTGTAGCCTTTCATTTGGTTCATGATTCATCTCAATGCTATTGTCAAAATTTTGAGTTGATCTCTTAGCGTGTTTTGCAGTCATCCTAATATGCAACTCTTTCTGAATCAATTTCATTTCATTTGGAAGGGAGTCAAGTCTAATGGTGGATGAAAACTGATTAGGTCATCACCATATTAGGGTTTGAAACTTTCACTCATCTGCAATGCTCAATCAAGTTATTAACAGGGTTTCTTTTCCCATACACATGTTTTAAGGAACTCTTTATTTCGGATAGGAAGGACCATTTATACATTCGAATATCGGTCACTACGTAGAGGTCTTTTGGCCATCAAATACCCTGATATACTGCTATTACTAAATATTCGCATTTGTATCAGCCGATTTTTTATAGGTATATTTCTTTGCATCCGATTGTTTTGCCCAATTAACGGCCGCCACAGCCGTTACAGCTACTTTAGGTGTTTTATTTATTGCCAAAGCCAATTTTAAAATTTCAGGATCACTATACCCTTTCTTACTATGTATCTTTTGATATTCCTGCTAGCTACCGTGACACTGCTTCCGCTACGTAGTCTATTACCACTATGTAAAACCTTAGTGAGGACACTTATTTGGTCAAAATAGATGTGTAATGCATACATACTACTTTTAAGGGCTTTTTGTGGGCGGGTCCTATAAACAAGTCTTATAGCTTGTAAGGTCCGGAACAAATAATGCGCATAGTTCACTAGGTCCTGGACATAAGTTTTACACTTTTTTTCCAAAATTACCCCCATTCTGAAAATTAGAATGTACATTCTGAGTGTTAAAATGTACATTCTAAATTTTAAATATATGGTCTAAATTCTAAAATGTACGGTCTAAATTTTAAAATGTACATTCTAAATTTAGGTTACCCTAAACTGTAGGGTACCCTAAATTCTAAATATACAGTCTAAATTCTAAAATGTACATTCTAAATTCTAAAATGTACATTCTAAATTTAGGGTACCCTAAACTGTAGGTACCCTAAATTCTAAATATACAGTCTAAATTCTAAAATGTACGATCTAAATTCTAAAATGTACATTCTAAATTTAGGGTACCCTACAGTGTAGGGTACCCTATGAAAGTGCTTAAAATCCTAGAGTATCTTACGAAAGTACCTAAATGGTTAATAAAAACAAAGAGTAACGACGAGGAGGATGGGCAAAAAAGTAAAATCCCCAACCATATTTGTGGCTCAGGACCTCTCCAGCAATAAATTTTAGCCCAGGACCCGGTGGGCCAAAATTCCAAATAATAGGACCTGCCAATAAATTTCTATACTTTTTTAAACTCAAGCTGTGTCATAAATACATTGCTAATGCATGCTATCTATTTATAATCTTCAAGCTGTATCATGCCTATTAAGCCAATTATATTAGTCCTGACCCACTTGCAAGTGCTTCTCTGATTTTAGGGGAAAATAATTTAAAGTGATGTGGAATACGCATTTTTTGAGATGATAAAATGGTCTAATTCCTCAAAAAGCTTTTTTGATTTTTCTTGATCTATAATACTACTCATTGATGAAAGACAGTATCATGTGTCACAACCAAATAATACAAGAGCTCAAATCCCCTTCATTATCGAAACATATTAAATACATTACACTGTCGATTACTCCGCGGCGCACTCTAACTTGCTTAAATAAAATGGTTTTTTCTTTTTCATTATGACCAAAAGGAATTCATGTAAAATATGGTTGCTACTGTCGTAAGCTAATATTTGCCAGTAGATTGCCACTCAAAATTAACCAAATCATTATTTTGTATAGAAGGAACAATAAAAAATTGGCCATGTTTTGGCTTGTTTGGGTCAGCCTCTTCATTATCGATGTACCATTTGTCGAGCTTTTATAAATCTTTTTTTGCCAATAAAATAAAAACAAAAAATTGGGCAACAAATAATGACAGACAGCAATTAATATCAGTAATTTCAACTTACATATTTACTGGTTTTTTTGCATGCAATATGGTTTTCTATATTCTTTCTTTAGCTGTTTGAGCGGCAAACATATATAAGTATAAATAACCATGAAAAGAGTTTACCAGGGCCTCCCTGGTATCCACATTTGGCTCTGGAGCTCCATAGTTGCACTTTTGGTACCTCTCAAGTGTTTTGGTCATGCTGGAAACAAACGCAAATTTTTAATTAACTAGAATGAGATATGAGAACTGTGTGTATACAAGGAATATAATAGAGTATTAAAAATACAAAAAAAAAAAAAAATTCAGGCCGATCAGTAGCAGTTCTAAAAAAATTTGATGTGATAGGCAATAGCAACTTTAGTAATTTAGTAGTATAATCAGCTTTACGATAATAAAGACAAAAATACTAGTAGTAATTTATTAGTAGCTTGGGAAAGAATGATTTGATGCAAGCTTTTATCTCAAATTAGCTTGATACATATGCTAGGCATTTTTGACCTTATCACTCTTTCATTGTCTTCTCACCTCTGTATATATTGGTTGCAAACTTGCAGTATTTCTATTTACATTTGCTCCACAATTTGCTAGTTATCCTTTACACACATTTGAGAAAGCAAAGTGTTGAGCACTTATTTAGTTGACAAATAGATGAATAAATTGAAGTGACACATCCAATCTAGGTCTACCATAAGTGCCTCAAAGTTTGGCTAGTTAATCAATGTCTGAAATGAAATTTATTGTGTTCGTAATTTGTATTAGGTTTCCAAGTGAATTTCAGTTAACATTTGCCGCTGGCAATTGGTTGGGGGTGGATTTTATCGATAGTGATGCTTTGATTATGAAGAAGATGATAGAAAGTGAGACTAATAGATTTGTTGTACTTCAAAGAAACACCACCGTTTGTGTATTGAAGTAGGTTTTTGCTGGTTTAGGATTTTTGGATTTGGTATTGGCTATTTTTGGACTTCGATTTTAGGTGTTTTAAGTGTTTGGGCTCGGCCTTTTGGATGTTTTTGGGCTTTTCCATATCAGGTGTTTCTATTTTTATCCAACCCCTCTCTCCCCCCAACTACCTTTTTGTCAAGTTTTCTTAATAATCTTTTTGCCGATAAAAAAAATTCACAAATAAAGAAGTGTTGACAATAAATAAACTAAAATAATTCATTTTTACTCACAAATTGGAACAACTCATAGTTAGTTAGAGAAAACACAAAGTATGAGTAGCACTTTGTTATGTGTGGTCTATTTTTTTCTAATTGTATAAAATATTTAAAATTTTATTTTAGTTACATTACAAAACTAAAATACCGGGTTTATTCTTTTTACCCTATATTAGCCACCAATTGATTCTTTCTTCTTCTTTTTTTTTACAAAAATTTAGGGCCATTTTTAAATTTTTCTTGAAGCCTGCAAAATCTCAGAGCTAGCCCTGTTCGCATGAAATATCCCTGGTCGTTTTTCTATATCCAATGGTACATAGGATATGCTTCTGATTTTGGACTAATGCCACCTAAAATGGTAATAAATTAAAAAAAAATTAAACAAGTCAAAACGAGAAAGGGAAAACCAAAATCAGGATTTGTATTGCAATAGATTTTTTTATTAACATTTACAGAGAGAGAGATACTAATCTGATGAACAAAACCCCTAACTCATCCCGACAAGGACGATTTAAAGTTTCAAACCCTAAACTTGGATTAGGTAAGCTTCAGTGGAAGGTTGTGAAGTATTTCAATCGACATAGTTTAGCTTTATATTTCATTCGTTTCAAAAAATGATGGGGCAAATATTAGTAGCCAATAATAATAGTAACAAATCTGAATTCAGGTAGAATATCTGGTAAAATTTTCAAATGTAGGCGTTGACGAATTTACGTGCATATATAATCTGATCATGTGTGTGTGTGTGTGTGAGAGAGAGAGAGAGAGAGAGAGAGAGAGAGAGAGACGTTCAAACCGAAGATTTTAACAATTAATTAGAGATTTAATCAACCTTTGCAACCAAATTAAAGGTGTGAAAGGCAAAGAATTGGATCATTTCAACTAAAAATGAAGCAAAACGATGTACTTTATGAAGTATACCAGTTGGAGCCCTCAAAAAGTTCAAGTTATCAAAGTTTAAAGAGAAAGTGAAGGACTCCAAAAACAAGAAAGAAAATAAAACTAATCAGATAATTAATTATGTAATCTTCTTTCTATAGTTTCCCATTTCAGATCTAACAAAACCACAAGTACAAAATTCAGGGAAAAAAAAAAAAAAAAAACCGAGACAATCATCGAAATATATATAAATTAAATCCATCAGCAAAAGAAAAACAACCAAAACAAAAGAGAGAGATTTCTCTTTTTTCTGTTTCAGGTAAGCATTGAGCTTTTGAGAAACGAGAAAAACATAGAAACCTAGAGAGAGAGAGAGAGAGGAAAGGGGAATTTTCCAGATTTTGTTATGGTTTTTCATGTTTTTGTAGAGGTAATTGAAACAAGGACTACCGAAAGTTTAGTGCTTTTTGGTATTCAGATAGATAGATAGATATACTGATATACGCAAATACGCAATAGTGGAGCAATTTGTTTTTACCTAGAGCTACTGCAAAACTCGTACAGCTTTCCTCTATTGGAGAAGATGATGAGAGCAACTTCTGCATCGCAAAGTACCGAAAGCTCGTAAGCTTTCTTCAAAAGCCCATTCCTCCTCTTTGCAAATGTCACTTGCCTGTTGATCTTGTTCTCTATCCTCTTCAGCTCAACCTTACCTCTCCCCATTCCACCTTAGCTTTCTCCTCCTCCTAATTATCCTCTTCACCGCTTCACTCTCCTTCCTACCTTGTTGTATCCTTATATATATATATACACCATTCATATGAATATATGATACACACCTTGACCTAGTGGTGGGAGTACATAAAATTCATCCTCTCTCTCTCTCTAAACACACAGTCTCTCTCTCTTGTTTTAGGGCACTAAACAGTGATAAACAGAGGAAAATGGAAATGATAAGGTACGATTCTTTTTGTGGTTGTGATGTGAATCGGACGGTGGAGGGGTGAGGGAGACCAGCTGCATGCGGAGTAGGATGATAGGGAGATGTGGAAAAGTAAAAGTGGGCGAACCGATGTGCTATTGAGTGCTTAAAAGGGTCCAGAAAAAGCGTACTACGACGTGTCGATTGATTAAGTGGTTGGAATCTGATCGATTCACCTCTGACGCCCAGACCTTCCCTTTGGACGTGTTTGGATGGGAGGAAATCAAAGGCATGATTTTGGAATCTCATTCTATTTAATCAAGCCTAGACTTATTCGACCGTCTCCAACCCGTGCCTCAAATTATAATTTTTTTTTTCCTATTTTTAACTACTCCTTTTGTCCCATTTTGATAGTCCAGTTTGGTCTCTAATACAAAATTCAAATTGTTAATATATTTCAATCTATAATGAATTTTATGTGCAATATGGACCCCATATTATAGATCCCAATTAATTTTATTATACTCCCTCCGTCCGGATTTGTTGGTCCGTTTTGAGGATTCTAACTTTTTTTCCATTACCTTTTGAGTTTGTTAATTTCCTATTTTAACCGCAATCCCTCTATTTAATACTTCATCCTTTCTAATTTGATAATCCACTACGAAACTATGTGCAATTTTCAAATTAAAAAATAATGTAGTTACAAATTTTTTTTTATCAATATGGATCTTATTTGTAGATCTCATTGAGAACTTTAATACGGTGCAAAAAAAATTTAAAAATGTGAACACATTATTTTTAAAAAAAATAGTTTTTGAGTTGTTATTTTAAGTTTTAGAAAAAGGACAAAAAAGTAAAATTTCCATTCTTTATCCTTTAACTTTTGAAAATGGACAAACATTTTAGAACTTGAAAAAGTATGTTTGTGGACTATCAAATCCGAACGGAGGGAGTACAAATTTTTAAAATCTTTAAAAATATTGTAGATTGAAAAATATTAATAATTTAAAAATTACATTGGAGACCGAACTGAACTATCAAAATGAGACGAAGGGAGTAGTTACTTTTCGGTTTGACGCTATCAACGTTGGGTATAGAGTTTGTCCTTCTTAGATTATCCCTAATAGCATAACCAAAATAAAGTTCGTAATATTGGCCTAAAAAATAAGAATAATCAAATTTAACAACTTCTTAAACACAATAGAAAATGGAGATTTCTTGTGCAACTATTGCAACTAAAGCGTGCCACCATTCACAAAGTTATCACGAAAATGAACATAAATATATCATTTGACATTAACAGGTTGACATGCACGTGCATAGCTACCAACCTCGTAAAATAAAATGGTCCGTGCAAACAGTGGGACTGTTCGACAATGGATACTAAGATATTTTCATGCTAATTAGACTAGACTTTTGCAATAATAGGAGGAAGTTGAAGCTCCTAGAGCCCAGGAAAATATGCCTAATATGTTTTATAGTCCTTAATTCCATATTGAACTAGTCTATCTTAATTAATGTTTGGCTTATGTACTATTTTGGTCCTAGATTTCATTCTAGCCCCTGCCAATTTGATTATTCCAATATAATCCTTGTAATAATGATTTTACTTCAATGTTTTAGAGCAACTCCAACCCCAGCCTTCAAAAATGACGTGGAGGTTGGAAGACCAACGGATCATTAATTTGACACCAAAGTTCTAACCCAACCCACATATGCTTCAAAAATGATAGAGACACACTCTTTCAGCCACACTCTACCACACCCCCACTCACATGTGGGTGTGGGGACCACTCACATGTGAGTGAGGGTGTGGTAATATGGCTGAAAGGGTGTGTCTGTATCATTATTCCCTAGGCTTTTCATCCCTCATATCCACGAGGATTTGAGGGCACCCCATCTCCAGCAAATTTGAAGCGAAAATTTTCAATTTTTTTTACCGTTATTCTAAAAACTAGTCTTTTTAAAATTTGATTTTTTAATTATGGGAGCTCTATTATTTTGGTCTATAAATATGGATTAGCATAAAATATTTTTTCCCATTCACATCATAGATTCTCAAGACTCTTAATTTCCTTTATTTCCTATCCAACAAAATCTCAATTTTTTTAATGAGGTATAACCACTTGAAACTGACAACTCCAAAAGAACTTTTGATGTAAAAAAACCAAGCATATATAACAGTTAAATTTGCATGTACAAATTAAATTTAGCAAACACAATTATTAGAGTTCACAAAAATTCAAAAAATTATAAAATAATAGAATTTGACACAAGGGTGGTGGGGAGAGAGAGAGAGACAGAGAGAGAGAGAGAGTGAGGGTATAATATCAAATTGGAGATGTCAAAATACTAAAAAAAAAAAAAAAAAAACCTTTACAAAAATTTGGTATCTCCAATTTAAAGCCATGAACTGGAGATGCTCTTAAGTGTCTAAATCATGAGGTGAAGTGTCTAACAAATTTTGACATGTTGATGATGTGTATACAATAAAATTACTAGTTCATTAATAATAGGACCGACATAGAAGGAATGGAAAACCCTATAACCCATACCGGTACCCCAGTCCAAACACTTAAACCATATGATTTATTATTTTATTTTTTTTTTAACAGCAAAAAAAGCAATATTTCATTGATAACAACAAAATATTACAAGGAAAGTGCGAAGCTAACGATACCATAGAGTATACTAAAGGCCGAAAGCAAACACAAAACACCAATGAAGGTTTCAAAGTTGGCAAGAAGCCAACAAAAGAAACATAACCCAAAAAGAACCACCTAAAACCCAAAGACACCCATTGATGCCACCCGGCTCAGCCCATCAGACACGATTCCAAATATGAATTTGAAAACAGAATTAATGGGAAAACTTAAAATGGCACCAAATCCCCATGGACCCCATAGGCCCACAAACCTAAGACCACCCATTGTTCTTGGAAAATAGCCTAAACCTAAACGCACGCCTCATCGCACCTGATCTCCACACCAAAACCATATGATTTATTGATGTCCGGTCAAAATGATTTTTTTGCGTGGATATATTGCTCGATTGGGTCTGACAAGATGAACAATTAAAATTACTACAATAAATGAATGTTGGGATCCATAACGGTGATGGCGGAAAGATTTAAACTCAAAATTTTGTGGGCTATATCAAGATCAAGATAACTCGAAGTAGGTACTTTCAAACTTCCATCACACATCTATTAGTAAAGTTAAATATGCCATGTTAAATTTATTTTCTTTCTTTCCCGAAATAGCAAAAAGTTGATGGTTCCATTGTGGGTGCAGTTCCCACGGCATAATTCATAGCTAGGTGGAAAAATTAGGTAAAGAGACACCAATTGGTACCAAATACAGATACAAGCCCCTAAAGCCTAGATCTGTTCCATATATAAAAGAATCTTACTCTTGCTTCGGTATATACCCTAAAGTAGGGGCCATGTCCAAGCAATGCGTAAAATTCTCCGCGGCCTTGGTTAGATAGTTGCCCTAAGGATCAAACCAAAAACACACAAGCAAACACAAAACTAATTGAATACGAAGATAACAGATTTGACGTGGTTCAGCAAATTGCATGTATTTGGAGGATTTACAAACTCTCACCTAATCTTATATCCAAACTCACAAACTTTTTGACCTCAGTGATGCTTTACAATGTTAAGAGGCTGTTTGGCCACTTAGTTTTTGCATTTTCCAATTTTATTTATCATCTTTTGGGTGTTTGGGAGTTGTCCCCCGAAACACATTATCGGAGAGTGAGTTCTCTGTTTTTCACTTTAGAGAAGAGAAGTCAAAAAGAGGTGTTGAGCTACTTTTCACGTTCTCTACTCACATTCTCCACTTGCAAAATGCATTTTGCACATTTCTCCCAAATACTTCTCCCAAATTCAAAACACATTTTGACCATAATGCAAAAAGCCAAAATGTTGAAAATAAAAGGTTGAAAAGTAGGCTCTCAAACACTTCTTAAAAGACATGGAAATTTATAGGGGGAAAAGGAAGCCCCGTTTACAGCCACGTGGAAGAAGAGAATTTCCGTGGGACTCTTCCTCATGAATGTAGCTTCCTTTATGTCAAACAAGATAGCTGGAGGGGATTAGAGCCAATTCTACGAAGATCTTCCTTGACCAAATACTCTTGTGGAAAACGTGAGCAAACTCCAACATAAATGGAGTACCTCACAGGCTCAAACGGAACAAAAAAAGGTTCAATGAACTATGCACATAAAGTAAAGCTAGCGGACCAATAATGCAATATAAGATAGTGTAGTTTGAGTCAGAATCAGGACCACACTGAGGACCACATGGGTTACTCATATAAGATCGATGTTGATGTTGGTAATACAAAAATCAAAACAGAAACTAACACCAAAATCATAACTAAAATCAGTGACGGCTCTAGGAATTCTCCCGAGAGTGTTCAGAAATTCTACTACGCTTTTCTAGAAATCATAACCGCATATAAAAGAAATCTACAAATATCAACAATGCCACCAAAAAACAACGAAATATTTAGTAGATTTAGCATAATTGCCCTCGATGACTTTTCATATTTTGATTCTCTCCATTTTCGTTTTGTTTTTTTGAGAGGTGAGAGTCCAAAGAATAAAGATAGACATTCTAGATCCGTCCCCTACCGCTTTTTATAAATTACATATCTTTTTTCTTTTTGATTAATTACAAATCAGTCCCTGGATTGTGGGTTGGGCTAAGTTTGGACCAAAATTTGAATGAGTTGGGCAAAATAAAATTTTATGGGAGGGGCTAAAATGTATCCGTCATTGGGATTGGGCGTTCAAACATTTTGGGTAGGGTGTTCAAACATTTTTGGGAGGGTGTTTAGACATTTTGGTTATGGTGTTCAAAATGACAAAAAAACTAAAAAAAAAATTAAATGTATTTCTAAAAATAAAAAAAATTCAGGGTGTTCGGGTGACCACTCTAGGCTCCACTTGAAGCCGCCTCTGACTAAAATATTGTAATTTTTTAGGCTGTGTGCTCTGGTTATTTTGTGATGTAGGGCACAAATGATTGTCGGGGGTTTAGGTGTCAACATAGTTGGGATGTTCTCTCTCCGTTGTGATGTTGTTTTGGCCCTAATCCATCCTATTGTAATCTCTCTTTATCTAAATATTTCTTCTTTGCTGAGGAAAAACAAAATCATAACTAAAATTAGCAGTTTTCTTTTTATCCCAACAATAACCAAAACAATCGGTTACCGATTTGGTTCGATATTTCACAGAAATTGGTGGTCAACATTTTAGTTACCCAACCATAATTAACCAGGTGAAAGAATTAAGACCAATGTAATAATAAGTGCAATTAACACAAAGTGAATTCATCTCAAAATTACCATTCCCAGCAAAATCAACATAAATTTCCTCAGGGAGAGAGAGAGAGAGAGGGGGGGGGGGGGGGGGGGGGGGGGGAGGAGTTGGGAGAATAAGAGGAAGTGAGGCTGAGGCGCATAACCTAAACCATAAATGTGAAAATTGTATAAATATAGTATATACATCAATGCATATAATATGCATATGGTATTTTAGTATTAAAATTGAGGTTCGATTTCCGTTACTGTTCACTTTCAGTACAATGGTTATGCAAAACCAAAACCACAATTCAACCGGCCAGTTTTTTCAAGTTAGAAACCAAAACCAAAACCGCGGTTAAAAAATAATTAAAAACAATCGGCTGATTCAATTCGGTTAATCATTGCCTCGAGTGAGATTGTCACCCTTTGATGAGTATTCAGGTCATTTTACGTGGACCTCAATTAATATTTAAAAAACAATCTTTGGTGGTCAGGACTAAATTAAATTCTAATCTTAAAGAGCTTCTCACAATTTTGCTCTCCCGTGTCCCACTATTCAATTGTGCGTTGTACAGTATTCATAGACGAGATTCAATAACTACTGCATGCCGATCATGGCTAACGACATGACACGGTAGCAATTGTTTTAACATTCCGGTTAGATTTCGAATCACGAAATTAGTTCCTCGTAGAGATTCGCGGGTGAATGTAACAAATCACGAGATCATTTATAGCTCTCTGGATCACCAACCATGTTGATTACTGAACAATAGTATTTGGCACAATTTGGACACTTAACAAAAGAATGTATCCGCAGATAGTTTGGTTTTTGTATTGTTATTTTCAGTAACGTCATACATTAAATTCACTTGCCTTACCAAAGCTAGTAGGTCTCCCTAAAGTTTACCTAAGCAGATTTTCCCCGGCTTGTAGGTTTGTAACTTTTAGTTTTACCTGCTATTCATTACCCTCACCTTCTAATTGTTTTCAAGATCGGGATTTCGGGTCAACTTTCGAACCTCCACTAATATTAGAGCCCTTGAGTTAATGATTGGGCAAATTACCATCCGTCCGAAGAGCTCCCTAGAGGCCTAGTTTTTCATTTAATAAAATGGGAATCTCATAAAATCAATTGGTTAATTTTAGCAAATGAGGAAACCATTTGCTAAAATAAAGCATTTTCTAAAACCAATCCATTATGAGATTCTCATTTTATCAAATGGAGAAGTTGGCCTAAGCCATTTGCTTGTACCAATTCCTCAGGGCTTGTGCTTACGTTTCTTCGTCAAATGTTACAGCTTCTAAGCCAAAAAGTTTGACAAGGTAACCTAGTCTAGTTCTATTTCTATACATATTTCGTCTACATTGAAGAGGGAGGTTTGAGGATGAATAAATTCCCATCTTATGAAAAGTCAAGCTTGATTCAAGCCAAAATCCCCTCGATCTTTTGAATAACAAAGGCATGTGTGGGTGTGGGCATATATTAAGTATTCACAAGCCTGTTAGTTTCAAGGAGCTGTTTGGTTGAATGCCAGACTTGAAGATGGAATAGGGGATCTTGTAGTGTGTCAGAGTTGTAATGTGGCATCATCGGTTCGAATTTCATCTAAGCACTTGCACGATCTGAATCTTCTACTGCCGAAATGAAATTCGAACCGTTAATTACAGAGATCAACGGCTTGCATCTCGGGCAATAGGATTGTAGTGTAGCACCGCACTACAGAATTCCCGGATCCACTTAAAGTTTTAGTACTTCATCATTCATCAAGTCTCTCATCTTTATGTTTCTCATTAATTATTTGTCAATGTTTCCTTTTTTTATATAAATCTTGGATTCTAATTAGGGTTTGGAAGAGAGACGAGGAGTTATATGATTCAATTGTCTGCCTCATCATTTAAGCCCTAACTTGCATCTCTTAATCAGGGTTGAGAGACGAGGAGTTTTAGTAGTAATGAACAAAGCCAACTTCCCAATCGAAACCCTTAAAGAAGGAAGGGGGGGTTTAAAGGGTAATCGGCCTCCTCGTCAATAAGAAAGATTTGATGAGATTGAGATGGGTACCAATAGTTTTGAATGCTGTGGACCCACATATGGAAAAATAATGTCAGATCTATTACCTGAAATAGGCAAACACCATCAACGTCAGAAAACTGACACGTGGACCACTATCCATTTTGGGAAATATACAGCTTTAAGGAAGTCACGTCTCACATGGGCCTCTCTGCCTAATTAAAGTCTCTGCCAGCCCAGTAAAGTGTAGGGCTCTATGCACTTGCTCGCAGTAATCGTTTCCAGTACGTCACAGTCTCTCTGTATATCTCTTGTCATGCAGAGAATACATCCCAATATCCCACGATCTAAAAGTCTTGTGTTGTGGGATGGGTCCAACATTATACATTGGCTCAAAGCTTTAACCAAGTGGTAGTCATGGCTTTCCCTTTTTCGTTTTAGAACAGATTCTCTACCCTCCCCAACTTTACCATTATGACCTGCTTGTTTGGGCACTAGAGAGTCAGATAGCTAGGTTAAATAGGTTTTATCCCGTGTTTGGTTCGATTGTTTATCTTAGGGCTGTCCAGCGGATCATCCGATCCGCCAATCCGACCAATCCGAATTGATCCGAACCATCCGTTGATCCATCCGTGAATGTTCGGTTCAGTTCCGGATTGAGAATTTCTTATCTGACGGTTCCGGATCCAGATCGGATCGGATCCGCTCGATCCGCTCAATCCGCTCAATAATCCTTCTTTAATCTGTCAAATCCGCCCTATCAGACTCGATCCGATCCGATCCGTAACCGATCCGTGAATGTTCGGTTCGGTTCCGGATCTCAAAAACCATAATCCGCTCCGAGCGGATCGGATCAGATCCATATCCGATCCGTCCGGATCCGATCCGTGGACACCCCTAGTTTATCCAAATTGTAAGGTTTATATCTTATCCCACACCTCACACCCTATCACTAGTATATCCCAGTGTGACGAATTACAGGTGCTAGTCAGTGGCGGAATCAGAAATTTCACTTTTTTTTTTTTTTGCTAGATGATAACAGATGATATTATTAATCTTAACCAAAATACATCAGGCAGAAACTTGTCTCTAGAAAGAGAACCAATAAACCGGGGCGGTCCCAAATGGGTGCAATGGGAGACCTGGGCCCCTCCACAACTCCAAATATCCTCGCGTATTAGCCCCTAGTGAACTTATTTGCTAAAATCAACTTTGATTTTAGCAACCCAATTGCTAAAATCAAACGGAAAACTCAGCCTAATTTTTAGGTTAATTAAGAAAATTATTAGGGTTTGGCCGTTGCAAATTCTTCGAGTGAAAAAAATTTCTTAAAATTTCTCTATTGTGGGGTAAAACTTTCAAAATTTTCAAGTTATCAATTAGTTTTTAGGTCATGTGTATAAAATTAAATTGGGGCTATGCACATGCACACAATATCATCATTTTTTCGATCCTCGCAAGTAGCGATATATACGTGATTCGGACCCCAGCTACATATAAATCCTAGGTCTACCACTACAAGTAACGATGGCGGTGGGGACTTAGCCCAGTGGTTATACCCCAATCCAGACAAACATGTCCTAGCCAAGAACAAACATTTCACCATAAGCTTTGATGGAAATCCAACCGAAAAAGTAAAAATAGAAAAACGAAAAAACCCCTTAACATCACAAACCATCCTATTAATCTATTATGGGTAGAACCACTGCGACCACTCACAGATCTTTGATGACCTTGAGATGCTAACATAAACCACAACCATGAACATCGACCAACCAACAAGCCTGTGTTGGCGTGTTGGCAACGATGGAGGAGGGGTCAATGGTACAGGGAAGCCGAGTGAAAGGAAAATGGGAATAACACAAAGAAACTCTTAGATTTGAGGTCAAGAAAGAAAACCCTCATTGAGGAGTTATTGAAAGTGAAAAAAAATCATTTACTGAGGAGGAAGAAAAACATAACTATCAAGAGTAAAACCCTCCACTCTTTCCGCTGCATAATGGTGGTGAAGCCCTAGGGCAAGGGAGGGAAAGAAAGAGAGACGGCTTAGTTTTTTCTCAGAGAGATACAGAGAGAGGTCACCCGATAATCATAAAAAATTTCAACTGAGGAGGGCACTTGTTAGTCATAAGTTTTAAAATGTTTTTTCCTATCAAACACATTATTATTTCAAGTCCAAGTTCTATAGGCTAAAAAGCTTGGTTTTCTTACTAAATTGGAAGAACTAATTTCACATGCAATCAATACATGAATTTGATGATGCGAAAAGCATACATTGAAACACCTTACAAGTCATCAAATACGAATCAATGTTCTTGATCTGAATAATACAAATTGTGTGAGACAAAACGAGCTATTTTTAAAAAAAAGAAATTTGAATCACTACAAGAAAAATTACCTATGGCGACGAAATGTGGTGAGGAAATTCAAATTTCCTCGCCAAATGGGTCTCTATGGCGAGGAAATTGATTTCGTCGGCAAAGAGTACTCTATATCGACAAAATTATATTTCCTCGCCAAAAAGCAAAGATTTTGCGAGAAAATGAATATTTCCTCTCTAAAGGGCACCCATTTGGCAACAAAATTAACTTTCCTCGCCAAAAAGCTAAGATTGGCAATGAAATTACCTTTCCTCGTCAAAAGACACCCATTTGGTCACAAAATTATCTTTCCTCACCAAAAAGCTAAGATTGGCGACAAAATGAATATTTCCTCACTAAAGGGCACCCATTTGGCGACGAAATTTATCTTTCCTCGTCAAAAAACTAAGATTTGGCGAGGAAATTTTCCTCGCTAAAGAGCACCCATTTGACGACAAAAATTATCTTTCCTTGCCAAAAAATCGAAGATTTGATTCATTTCTATGTTTTTACCCGTATTGGGGTTTTCCACACGCTAGAGGTGGGGCACACGCAAGTCAATTTTTGATAACTTTTCAAGTCATGTATGTCTCATTTGGTTGTAATAAAACGTAATAATCACTCGTTAAACGTAAATGCATGGTAATGTAACTCTAAAATATCACATATTACTCTAGAAGCATGAAATAATTACTCATTGCATATGACTATCGTAGTTTTTTCATTTTTATTTTTACTCTATTTCATCGTAGTTTGACACTTCAAAGATCAAAAAATGTTTCGCAAAACCATATTTGTGTAAATTTATAATTGGTATTTAATATCGTAAAATAAATAAATAGTTCAAATTAAACACTTATCCTATTTATGATACCATAAAATTATAATAAAAGAACTTATTCGTCGTATGCACACACTAATTAGTGAGACTAAATGTATACGTATCATATTGATCATGTCATTTGCATATAAATCTATTATTATTATTATTACTCAAATAGAATAATGATTTGGTCTCCCAAAATAATCATCCATTTTGAAACAAAGGTAGGTATCATACTATCATGTATTAGAAAGTGAATTAAGATTTATGTGTTACAATCATTACATAGGTTTCAAAATTAGAAAATCTGACTGGCATCGAAAATAAAATATATATTTCCAAATGTTACTGCTTGATTTATTTAGATTTGAAAAATAAAAATAAAAAAATTGGAAGATAGAAAAAGTAGTAGCACAAATATCGTCGCAAATATCTAATTGTAAGCATGGCAGAGTAATCAGACGAATATAATTTTTCACATTAAATTAATTGTTCTAAGGGTAAATAAGAAACTAATCTTTATTTCGACAAGTCCAGATATTCAAGGAACTCTCGATAAAAGATCATTCAAGTCAAACATAACACAAACGTAACAAGTCAATGCCTACGAAGGTAGAGACCACCCAAAAACATTCTCATGAGCCAATTGTGGTGATAATTTTTTTTCCTTGCAATGAAAAGCCAAAGGAAGGGGAAAAACGAAATTCATTAATCAGTTAACAATTCACAAAATTTAAAAACAAACAACTATATAAATGCAAAGGTAAGTAATTCTAACAAGTAAAGACTTATAAAAAGGGTATAAGAAAATATCAAATTATAAAAAATAAAAATTTCAATAAAAACAAATAACATTAAAAGATTTAAGAAAGAAGTTTAAATAAACACTACAAAGAGACTAAAATTAGACAAAAAGATTTTTTAAAAAATAGTGAGGTGAAAAGATCTACAAAAGGTTATATATTAAAAGTTGTTGACCGTTGCATTGAAATGGAAGTTGGTGTGGTGGATGGGGCACGCGATGCTTGAGAGGAGGTCGCGGGTTCGATTCTTTAGATTCCTTTTTTCTTTAGTTTTAGGAGTTTTGGCAAGAAAAATTTTCCTCGCCAAATGGTCAGAATAGGCGAGGAAATATTTCCTCGCTAATTGTTCCGAATAGGCGAGGAAAACAAGATTTCCTCACCAAATGGTTAGAATAGGCGAGGAAAACAAGATTTCCTCTCCAAATGGTCAGAATATGCGAGGAAAAATTTTCTCGTCAATTGGCAGATTAGGGAGGAAATTTATTTTTCCTCGCTAGAATACCTTTTGCGACGACCTTTTGGCGAGAAAATTTTTCCTCGCCAATTCTTTTAGCAAGGAAATTTGGTGCTTTGGCGAGGAAACTCAATCCTCACTAGGGGTGTACAAAAAAAACAGTGAACCGAACCTAACCGGTTATTTTTTTTGGTTTTTTTTGTTTGACCGGTTCGGTTCCGGACCTAACCGGTTATTTTTTTCGGTTTTTTTGTTTGACCGGTTCGGTTCGGTTCAGTTCCTGATAAGTTAAAATTTTGAAATCCGGTTCGGTTCTCGGTTCGGAGGGTTTTTTTTTATGAACCGAACCGAACCAGTTTACGTTTATATCTCAAAAATGTAAGGGATGGGGATTGATCTCCAGACCTTACGCGTGAGAAGCCAAAGGCTTACCAACTTGGCTGGCATTCAATTCGTCTTTTGAGTAGAAAAAGAAAATATTTAAAACTTCGTAGGGAGCCTTTACTATATATATACACTTATAAATTAAAAAACCCAAAATCTGTTCACTTTCCCCATTTTCGACCTCTCCTCTCTCTCTCTCTCTCTCTCTCTTCTAAGGAGATCTCAGTACTCCACTCCATCACGCCGCCTGACTTCCATCACGCCACCCGACTCCCATTCTCTCTCACACCAAGATGGAGATCATCATCGTCGTTCACTCTCACTCCTTCTCGAGTCTCAAGATCTGTACGCCTCTCTCTCTCTCGCGCGATCTGCATATATGTGCGTGTATACATATGTATATATCTGTAAATCTGGTTGTATATATGCATATATGTTCGTATTTTTTCATTTTTTTAACAGATATGTATGTTTTTAGTTTGGTCCCGATCTATTCTCATTCTCTCTCTAGGAACCGAACCAACCTTCGAACCGGGAAGAACCGAACCGGAACCCAACTGACCTCTGAAAATCCGGTTTCGGTTCTATGGTTCCTCTGAACCGGTTTTGATCGGTTCACTCAAAATCCCCTCCGAACTGAACCGAACCGGTTACACCCCTAATCCTCACTGTAGACGTTTTTTCTTGTAGTGAATAGTTGATAAAAGATTATGTTGTCATTCGAACTCGGCCCATTCCCGGTCGGATTCGGCCCACTACAACCTCCAAGTTCTGTGGAGAAGTGAGGCAGCTGAGGCTGCTAGAGATGCTTTAAGCCACACAGATACCATCTTCGACTTCTGCCACACTTTATCAGCTACGAACATATTGTTATCGTCATCCCAAATTCCCAATACATCAACTGATTCACGCTATACGTCTACATGTAATCTTATGGATTATTATGCCATTAATTATATATGCATAGCCATCGAGGGGCCAAGGAGCTCTTTTGCTTGATATATGTAGCTGCCGGGTTCGTGAAGGTCAGCAGGGGCCCCACTCTGCATAATAAGAGAGCAGAAGGGCCCACACCTCAGAATTTGCAAAACTGAATGCAAATCGATGTACCCCGCCCCCGCTGAACGTACGGCTCCCTCGGCGTTCATCGTGGACGTCCGAGTTTGGACAAATATGGATTTGTGTAATGTTCACAAAGCCAAAGGTGCCGAGGACACGGCGTCCCCTGCTTGGCTCTCGGATCGCTCTTGGGGGCTCTGCCGATCGGAGTGCCGAGCGCCCGAGGGACCAGGCTACTCGCGTGACCGAGTTGGTTGACTTCGGCTACGCAGGGGGGCTCGGGGGTACTCGATTTGGTGGTGGCGTATTAGACACACTACACATGTCACGATGCCATTAAATGCGGCAGTCACCTACCCTGCCACCGCCGTCTGCAGAGTCACGTGAGTGATAGGGAATGTCTCGAGGTGAGGTGACCCCTCAGACCCACGTGCCATGACGTCATCCGAAGCTCGGCATCTGCAGCAGAGATGGAAGTCACATCAGCTGTCATTCCGGGCACGAATGACAGGCGCATGAGGGGCACCGAGCGCATGGAACGCCCACCCCTCTACCTATAAATACCCAGCTACAACTACAACAATGGGGATTCCGCTCTCCACATTAACTACCCTCATAACTCCATTTCTCTCTCTAGATCTCTCTAGATCTCCGGCGTATTTCTTCCCTCCGGTGACTAACTTAGCCATCAAAATGCCTTCCCGGACCACCACCGTCCGGGCACGTGGTTGTCTACGTGTGCAGGTCATCCTCTCCGGTGAACAGCTAGGGTTCAGACACGTCCCAACCGTTCCACCACCACTCACACTGCTCCAGAAGGTCCAAAGAGCTCACTCCGGCGAGAAGCACTCCCACAATATATGCAATAAAAACGAGATAGCAATGTATGACATATGCCCAGTCCTTTTTTAAAATGGTGTTACGGACACATATTTGAATACGGATGTGTACAGATCTATCTGATATACATAGGCCTCCCATAATGTATGTCAGATCTACACATATAGAATAGCTACACATACATCCGTTTTCAGATCTATGTCTAAACATCTATGTTCAAAGGGAGCGGGGAGTCTCCAAAGCACTATAGGTTTGTAGTCCTCCAATCAGCCATTCGTTCGGCAATCAACAGTTTGGATTATCTTCACGTTATCTTTACGTAAAGATAAGTATTTATATGTAGAATAATCGGGACCGTTGCTTGCCGAACAGACGGCTGTGATTGGGGATTACAACCCTGTAGTACTTTGGGGCAGGCAACCCACATACATGAAGAGAAGAAGAGAGGGGGGTTCCTTGATATTAAGGTGTTCAAAGCTTTTTCCTTAGCTTAATCGAGATGCTGTGAGGGTGAAAAACATGTGTCTAGTAAGAACAAATAAGCAAAATCCTAGCATGTAGGCAATCAATGTCAACAATAATGTAAAGGTCACTTTCTTAGTACCAATTCCTATTCATACGGCAATAAAGTATGTGGGCATATGAAACTCATGCCTTCAGCTCTAATTTGGTATGGAAAGCAACTTGTTTGCGTAAAAATGCCAACTTCTCAACAATTATTTTTTGACTGCCACATCTGGAAAGACAGTATGCAAATTTTGCCTCAATGATTCTCCATCAGCTACAACATTTATATGGAGTGAAAATCTGAAATTAAAATTCCATTCATTCTCTTTATCCCTAAACACTGACTTCGATGTACGTATTTGGACCATATCAGCATGCTTATTATTAGTGTAAGGATATGGAAGCAATGTTAATATAGAATTGGATGTTTCACCAAAATTCACCCTTAGTATTAAGTACTTTCAAAAGGACATCTCTCTAATTGGTGTGTTTTCAATTTTGGATGCCATTTATGGTTAAATATTGATATGGGTCCTAGGGATAAAAATCTGATATCATAAACATGAAGAATGCTGCACATGTCTTCGTCATTCATCTGCTTCATAACTTAGCTGGTTGGGAAGAGTCCTTGTAGGTAGATGAAACGTAACATCTAGCAGTATTTTGGAAACTTGTATTTTTTTTCTTTTCAAGAATCGATATGGGTGTTTGGGCAAGCTTAAACTTACCTCAATTAATTTTAAGTATCGAAAAATGAGTGCTAAATTTTTTAAGAAGAAAGCTAGGGGTGCATACGGTCCGGATTGGACTGATTCTCAACAAATCTAGTAACCGGACCATTTTGACCGGTTCCAGAAAATTAAGAACCAAAACCTAACCAATACACATGTAGAACCTGTCCAGATCCAAACTGCAAGACCGGACCGGTTTTGGTTCGGTCTTGGGTGTACCCAATTAGCATTGGAACACTTTTGCGCAACACATGACCTCAAAAGATTATTTAGAATTTGGAGCACCAAAACTCATAAAATAATTATAGGATTGTACAAGATTTGAAACCAAATATGGACCACATGATACATAAAGTACTTGACAATCTACCATCAATAAAACAACTAATAAAGTAGTTCAAAAAAAGAATGTGATAGTCTAAAAACGAGAAAATAAATTCATCAGCATGTCTTAGTAGGGAATTAAGATTAAAAATTGGGTATTAGTAGGTTCAAATTGTTGTAGTATTGTGTTAAAGACTTTCTAACAAAATAGATTTCTACTCTTAATAGACATAAGAGTACCTTACTAGCGAAAAAAAGTATTACTTTACCAAATCAAGATACGTATAATTATGTACACGTATATATATTTTTACGGTCCGGTTTGGTTCTAACCATGATTCTTAAATTGAGAATCAGTAATCGAACTATTATTATACCGGTAGACTTGCATAACCTAACCAAATAGAACAGTTCGGTTCAGATCGGATCGGTTTAGCGGTTATATCGGTTTTCTTGTGCACCCCTAAGAAAAGTTGTGTGATAAATTATCCAAAGCTGAATTAAAATAGCTATTTTCATTTAAAGATAATTAGATTTGATTAACTTGTTGGTGATTGTTCTATCTTAGTTTTATTAATGGATGTCGTGTGTTGGTGGAGAGGTGATGACCATGTGATGTGGTGGGGAAATGGTGGTAAGATTGATGGTTGTGGTTGCAGCTGGTAGTATAGCACTAGTGGTTGTAACGAAGGTAGTACAGTGGTGGTTGTAACAGAGGTGGTGTCAAGGAAAGGATGGCGATGGTGGTGGATATATGGTGGTCCATGACAATAGCAACCGGTGGTGTAGTCGTGCCGATGAAGAAGTGTGACAGCCTAGGACCCACCTTGATGCAACGGAGTTCTATGATATAAGAAAGATCATGTCCTAACTTGCACAATGCATTTTAAAGTTGTGCGGGCGTCAAAGCTCATTGAAATTTCACAGTTAAGCGTGCTCACTCTGGAGCAATCTAGGATAGGTGACCCACTAGGAAGTCCAAGAAGCTTGAGCGGCTAAAGCGGACAATATTGTGCAAGACAGAGGTGGGTCGTTACAAGAAGAGCTATGAATGTAGCACTGTACATGATGGAGAGGTAGTGCTGGTTCGAACACTGCTGGTGGTGGTGGAGGGATGACGTACAATAGTGGTGGAGTGGTGATGGTGATGGTGATGGTGATGGTGGTAATAGTGGTGGCTCTAGAGTTGTGGCGGTGATAGTAATTGCAGCGATTTTGAAGCGAAGATTGTATTACTAACGACAATGGTGGTGACGGTCAAGTGGTGTGGTGGTGGCGACAGCGATGGTAGTTGTGGAGGTGGTGGGTGAAAGAATGACTGATGTACAAGTATTGGCAAAATAGAATTAAGTAGGTATTAGGCTATTTAACATTTTGTAGTTTTTTTAATCTACATTTTAAAAGGTACTAAAAATATTAAGTATGATGAAAAGTTATCAAATCTACTTAATTACCTATCACTTCATATACTTCCTCCGTCCCAAATTGCTGGTCTTGCTTTGAGAATCTAACTTTTTATGACTTGTACCAAAAAAAGGAAAAAAGTACATACGTTTCTTTGTTAACTTTTTGAATTGACCCTTTATTTTGGGACAGCAAAAAAAAAAAAGAGAAAGACCAATAATTTGGGACAAAGGGAGTATTTAGTTTTAATAACTAAATTGAATTATCAAACAAGCTAATTCACAAGAGAAACTCCCGCGACTTGGCCAAAAGTATCTGAATTTCTTGTGCACTTCTACTGTTTCGGACACCTCAAAAAATTGCTTATATTTTCAAATGTATAAAGTTTCAAATTTGCAATGTTGATCTTATTTGATAGATCTTGATCATATATGTTATACGAAATTTTCAAAATCATCACAAACATTATAGATTGAAACATATACGTAATTAACAAGTTACACATACCGAAAAATAGAAAAGAATATGGATTGAGTATTCCTTTTGTGTATGTCAAATTAGGAATTTGTGATTTTGAGGTATTCATCGCCGTTCATTCTATTCACGTACTTGAATGGTTGAATTGCCTTTTTTCAAGGAAACTGATCTGGACACACAAAAAACTAACCGCAGTCTAAAATGTGAGTGCCAAAATCAATGCCCCTTTTCAAATGTTAAAAACAATAGTGGATTCTATTCTAGGGTGTTTGAGAGTTTTTTTCTTCTTTAGATTTTGAATTTTACTTTGTAAATTGTAGATTTTGAATTATGATCAAACTATATTATGAACATATAGAACTATTTGGATAATATGTGCAGAGTAGATTTTTCAACCGAATAATATATGGGATATGATCTGAAAAATAGATTATGATGTGTTTTTCATGATGTTGCCATTGCTTGGGATTTGTTAAGAGTTACAGAGGGAAAATTTTTTGAAAATTTCCAGGCTCCAAGTAATCTCTTTTGTTTTATGGCTAAGGAAAATCTAAAATGAGACTTTTCCAGGTGGGCCCATAGTCCGTTAGTATCTTGGGCTTGTCACAAGTGGCCCCGATTTGTAATAACAATAGGCTGGGCTTAGGGGCCGATTATTTAAGGACTTGCAATATCGTTGGGCTTAAGTAACCATTTAGCGACTAATTATTACTTGGTCTTGGAGCACCGCCACTTGGTGTCCCAACACCTTTATCCATCACACCTTCCTGCGAGATCCAGTATAATGTGTGGTGGATAACAGTATTGGTACACCGGCCACCTGGCAGTGCCCCATGACCATGGAATAATTGGTTGCACAAGTGAGCCGTATGGATTGACTCCTTCAGTAATAGAACGTGCATGTGAGAAAGAGGCATCATACATTGCAACAAATTTAAAATGAGAATTTACGATTGAAAAATGAAGTTTAACAGTAACAATAAGAAGTTACACATCAAAGATATCTCACAAGTTGGGAGGAAATATTTTCCCTAATACATTGTTAAAAGGAGGTCAATTCTGGTGTACCCAAAAAACTAAAGGCGGCCCACCGGCGAGCAAAACCTATTCCCATCTGAATGACAGGGTTTGGTGTGACCCACTAGAGGATGAAGGCCCATCAGCCCCATTCTGAAACATACCCTGGCAATGGACATTGGCATTGTCCCCAACAAAGGAGCTAAGCACAGAAGCCATTGGCTTACTTTCCATTCCTTGAGAAAACTGGCTTAGATCACAATAGTGGATACTAGATGGGGCCATTTGGCTCAAACCAATCTCCCGAGTTTCAGCGGGCTCTGATGACAGAAGAGAGAGAGCACAATCAGAGTCCACGACTCGACTTAATCCTTCCGAAAACAGTTTTTGGAAGTGCGGATGGTTTCCCGAGGCAAAGTTCGGATCGACAAGTGGTTGACAAACAGAGGATTCAGAGAGATGGGAGTCATTTTCTTGGAAGATTTTGAACTGGTTTCCTCCCCCAAAGGCCTGAGCAAATGATCCTGGAAAATTTCCGTGTCTATCTATGTAGTTGTAGCACTGGTCTCCAGTCCAAGCAGAGTTCATAATAGCACTTGGAACAAGTTGTGGACCGCCGAATGACAACAAAGTACCACCTGCAACACAAGGGGACCAAATCCTTTTAATTACAACTAAGAGATGACCCTCAATTTTTATGGTAATGATAAAAAGATGACTTAGTTCTTATGTAGAGTTTAACGGAGTTAACAAACTTGGTGTCCCCTACGATTTCGTCTCCCTTTGTAAATCTCCTCACAAATTGGACTCCTCTCAATGTCCATAAACACCCATTTCAGAGACAATATTTTGACATGTTTCGTAAAATTCAATGTCTAATAAATCTCCTCACAAATTATGTATCTGACATGTTTAGTAAAATTCACCATGATATGTCGTATGACACCTCTTAAAACACAATTCCAAGAAAGGAGGAAAAAAGCACAAGAGAAAGGTGAAAATGTCTAAATGGACTTTGATGGATCCAGCACAAAACAAATACTTCAACCCTCATCTGTATCCTAGGATGGGGTTTTTGAACTGCAAACAAAGAGAATAGAATAATAATCCAAACCTTGCTGATTAGAAAGAAAACTTGCAGCTCCAGCGTTTCTAGACTGGGACTCTGATTGAGGCTTTCTTCGGCGCCTGTTGTGGCCGTCTAGACGCTTCCTGCAGCTTCGCTTTCCCTCGTCAAACTCTACCAATGAATGAAACCTATGACCAGAAGATAGATTTGTCTTATCGAAGGTAATAGTATTTCAGCAACCCAAGAATGTCGATTTAGAGGACTAATTGGAGGAAACTCCAAAAAATGGTGTCACTTCTGCTAATATGGTCAAACAAATTACAGACTAAAGGTCCATCTGCTAATATGCTCACACAATAACAGTACGTAGAGAATTTGGAAAACAGCATTGGCAAGATGAGGACCACAATGTCACTTTCACGAAAGGAAACAACAAGGTTTGCATAGTAAAAATAGACACTGAACCGGAGCCAATAAGGAGCAGGAATATAGAATACTTGACAGATAAGGTAGAATGACAAAATTTCACCTCATTTGAAAAGCTTAAACCTCTTACCGGCTGCACTGTTGGCAGAACCTTTGCTCCCGGCCCCCAATTGTAACCCTTGGGGTCTTAGAATGGAGTTCACAGACCTTATGTCGACGGTGATACTCTCTTCCTAGACTAAGGTCTGAATTGCACCCATCAACCAAGCACGAAACTACCTGGCCAATACCACTAGGCGCCTTGGCCCTCTTCAACGATCCAGATGATGACGAAGCTTCCATCAGAGGATCCTGTATCCTGCAAATATTTGACCAGTAGTTAGATCTACTAATCCTCCCAAGCATCAATTCCACAATGTAATCAATCAATCTCCCTTTCCTCTTCACTTCCAACTAGTTCCAAGAAACTGGAGACGATATGTATATCGGGCATGCCTTCCTTCAAGCTAAGGAGCACGGACACATCTTTGACATCACATATCCGTGTTGGACATGGACACGACACTTTTTGGATGTGGAACTTGCCGAGATACTTGTCTAATTTTTTAATTCTATATTTCTAGAGATGTTGCAGACATGTTGGGACACCCTGGTCACGTCTTAAGGACACTCGTTTACATTTTTTCTAACACAGCTAGAAACTTATGGTGTTAAAATGGAAGTTTCGACCCTAGTTGGCCTAGGGTCGAAAATTCCACGGATGTTGAGATGAATATTTACGTAGTGACCCTTTGATTTTTATTACTGTGTTATTTTTTCACTATCACAAATTTCTAAGCTACATCTATACTACGATTAAAAGTATATTCCGTGAGTCTCAAACGTGTCCATGTTCAGAAATGACGTATTCGCATGACCGTGTCATGTTGTTTCCTTGTCCCATGTCCGTATCTTTTGCTTCTTAGCAGTCAAGTCCCAAATGAAATTTTGCATCAAGTAATTCTCAAAGCAAAGACAATGCTATTTTTTCCTAAAGTCACACTGGTTAATCAAAGCCAAAGGGCCATTTCCTCATGTGTTCATGGATGGAGCATTAAAGAGCCAATAATGCTAGGGACACACCACTCCACCACACCAGCCTGCGTAGCACTCCATTTTCGGTGGTTTCAAAGTGCTAGTTCTCTCATTACCAATAATGCAGTGCCACACAGACCGGTGTGGTTACTGGTACGATGGAGTGGTGTGTTCCTAAGAGTGCTCCATGTTCACTACCTAAACCGAAAAGGCCTCAACCCCAATTAAGGGGTTGCCAACTAGAGTAAAATTATAAAATGCCCACCAGTCTTGAGTTCAAGTCCCAGAAACAGCTAAGCTATTGCAGCCAAGCGTAATTTATCCAGTATGTAGGAGATCAGAGAGAATGAATGGGAATCCGGGTTACGTCGGGACCGTTCACCTCGTAGCCCTCCCAGGAAATGTAATCCTCGGAAGAAATTCATTTGATCCGATATATATAGATAACCATTCATTTATGTAGGACTACAAATCTAGAGGGGGGCAAAAACAAAACAAAAAAAAGAACATGTAAACCACCACTGTGGTGATCGAAGAAGAGAAGCACATTAAGTCAATTTTAACATTTTGGAATTTTATAATTTGTCTGTTTGCTGATTCCCATCTCAACAAATGGTAGAAAAACCTAAGCTAAAATTATTACAATTAACATGTGAGTTAAAATGCTTAAAATGAAATATACTACTGTAGAATATTAACATAGTAGAAAAAAACAGAGGGAGTGAGGAAGCTTTGTTGAAATTAAAAGATGGGTTTAGGAGATATACCTTATACGTAAAACAGAGCACAGAGCAGAGAGAGAGATTTCCCAAAAGCTCAGACACTGAAAGTTAACAGTTCATAAGACTAGTTGGAGAGGGTAAGAAAGTAAGAGAGTGGAGATTAGGACTTGTACTTGGCTGAACAAGGTACCCCATTTATTTATATACACAAGAGAGTGTATGTATTTACTTACAGATGGATAAGTTCAAGCTGGAGAAGAAGGCGACTAAGGAGTGTTTTGGCTAAAAAAGCCAATTTAACTTTTTGTTTTGTCTTTATTTAATTTTTTTTTGCGTTTGTTAGTTTTACATCGTTTTTTTTAGTTTTATTGGTTCGTCTCAGCGAGAGGAATCCAAAGATGTAAAAGATTATGACTAGAACTCTCAATTTTTTGAATAAGATCGAAAAAAGTGTAAAAAGCTGTCTTTTTTACTTATTTTGTCTTTATTCAAAAAAATTTATGATTTGATCACAATTTTTTACTTTTTTGATTCCTCTCGCTGAGACGAACCAATAATACACAAAAAGTTGATGAAAAACTAAAAAACACGGAAAAAAATCAAATAAAGATGAAAAATAAGCCAGCCAACTTTTTAGGCCAAAACACACCTAACTTGAGCTTCTCAGCCGCTCATTCTCTGACATGCATTCCATTATACTCCCTAGTAGTTGATCAGTTGAGAGAGAGAGAGAGAGAGAGAGTGGCTATGTCACAACCAAAAAGAGAAAAAGAAGGAAGGTATGCAGTGTGTGTTGGTGATAGAGATATAGCCGACAGGTTAAAATTCAGGACATTATTGGTTATTATGTAGAAATTATTGAAAAGAACGAATACAGATACTCAGTGCATCATGTAAGTGATGTACAGGATACACACTAATATACGGATCTGTAACGTAAAAACAGGCAAATAGTATAGAGTCGAGGTGGGTGTAAGTTGACTCGGTTAAGGAAAAAAAAAAACGAAGAAGAAGAAGACTGAAGGGTTAGAAATGCAATGTTTTTCCACCTACTACTACTATTGTTTAATGAGTCTACGAAGCTATAGGTTTCCTATTGGGAGTGAAGGGGAGGAGAGGATACGGGTAAAAAGAAGAAGAATTTTCCCAAAAAACCAAAAAAATGAAGAGGCAAAAGCCAAAAACTTGTGGCAAAGAAAGGGACAGGGTGTTTCATGTTTTGTAGCCTCCCAATTGACCTTTTTTACAAGTGACACAAAGCTAAAGTACAAAGCATGAATAGTAATCAGTCAGTTCTAACTGGAAAAACTGAAGTTTTTTACTGTAATTAGATTTGATGGAATACTGTTACGTGGTGTCTCAACATCCTTTTTTTTATCGAGAATTTACATGAAACTCTTCTTTAGTACGAGATCAACTCTTCTGTATACCCGTCTCTCCATACCTCTTAATACGCTCAATTTTAGTAAAGGATCTATAACTATGATCCGAACCGTTCATCTCGTAGAACGAGCGAATAAAATTGTAGAATATACGTGTCATTCATTTCGCATAACGATTTGCAATGTGTTTGCGCATCTATTATTAATATTTTGTACACTTATAGTACTTTTTGCGTATTCCACAAGATGAACGATTTGAATCATAATTTTAAACTTGAGAGATTTGAACGAAAATAAAAAGTATAAAGGGGTATGAAGGGATAAAATACGGAGAGAAGCTAAACCCTTTTTAGTATCAACGCGTACAATAGCAAAAGTTTTTTATTTTTTTTTCATTTTTGGGGGGTAAACAAAAAAATTGTGCTACCGCATTACGATGTCCTAGAAAAGACCCCGTAATTTATTTAGGAAAATGCTAACGTTAAGGTTAAAAAAAATGTATCGAAATGTGTGAAAAATGTTTAAGAATATGTGAAAATGTATTAAAAAATATAAAAGATGTATTAAAATGTATACGTTTGTTTTGTTTGTTTGTGTGCTCATTGGGCACACGTTAACAAAAACCCGTTTATTTATCAAGGATGAAAGCGGAAGCTCGTGGGTCTTTTAGGGAGGCAGTTTTTTATTTCTCGATGAGAGGAGGGAATTTGTTTTGGAGTGAGTTGTTTAATGGGGTTTCACTCGCAACTAGATTTCATGTTTCCTGTTTTGGAATTCTATATCAAGGTGTTCGTTTGTCTACTTTGAGCTGTGATTTTGCGTGACTAATATTGTGGACTCCAAATTTGACTCATTATTACCGTTAGGTTGATAATCGATTTGTTTATCTTATACTTTTTTTTAAAAATCCGCATCTTGTACTTTATTGATGAAAATGTTGCACTAAAGAATTAGCATGGTTTAGTCGTGAAACTCGGATTCTATTCAAGAGGGTTCAAATCACGAAAGAGAAAAAAGTAGAACAAAAATTCACTCTCCGATTTTATAAATTCTTTGTTACCCTTTAAAATTCATCGAATGTGTGGAAAAGTAATTTTAGATGATTAGAACAAAAATTCACTCCGTAATTATAGATGATTAGAACACCCATATACTTATATACATTTGACAAAGTATTATGCAAAAAATAATAATACAAACTTTTGAAAAATAATAAAAAATAGTACAAATTTTCGAAAAGTAATGTCAAATTATTCGAATTGAACACCAAATCACTTTTTACTTTAAACATTGGAGATCAGATGAATTTACTCATCACATCACAAATATTTGAACACATAAACAAAAAGGTACGGGGAAAAAAATAAAAAAAAGTGAGCATTGTCGCTGCCTCACTAAACCGGGCCATCTCCGTCTTGGTATGATCTAGTAATCCTAACCAAACGATGCCATCTAGCAGTGGCGGCTCCACAGCCATGCCACAGTGGTCACATGACCACCCAAACAAATTTTTTTTTTTGTTATAATACATGTAGAAATTCTAGGGTAGGCAGGGCCGGCCCTAAGGTTTGGGTTGCCCAAGCCCGGCTCCTAATTTGGTTGCCCACTTAATATTAAATTATAAAGAAAAAAATACAACTCAAAAAAGAATTAAGGTTACATTGTTCTTTCTACCTTGAATTATTTTTTTAATTGTGATTTCTACTTTAACTTATCCAAAAACTCATTTTTAAGTAAGATTATAGTCAATCCACTTAATATCTCTCATGACAAGGTAGCACGTAGATCAGTTTTTAACAACTTCAACTTAGAAAACTCCTCTCTGCCGAAGCAATTGTAACTAGCAGTGCGGCTCCTACGTACATTTTAGGGAGCCAAACAAACTCTCAAATGTTGGACTCCCTACGTCTTTTAGAGTTTTTTTTTTTTTTAAAATTACAACAATACAAACTCAAAGGATAAAGCTATAAAAGATAAGCACAAAAGATATATGAGTGTTTGGTCTCACACATTTATGAGTGTTTGTACATTTGATTGTGTATTTTTAGCCTGGTTCTAGATTTATTGCGGGGAAAAAAAAAAGAAAAAAGAAAACAGAAAAGAGGGCATGCTCATTGGAAAGGGCAAAATAAACAAAAACAAACCAAGAGGTTTCTAAAAGAGAACAAAATCAAAACAGAGGGCATGCTCATTGAAAAGCGAAAAATAAACAACAAAAAAAAGCAATAGGTTTCTAAAAGAGAACAAAAATCAAAACAGAGGGTCAGATTAGAGCCGATCTCAGCATATGCTGGCGGAACCTAAATCCCATCAGGCGACCACCGCACCAAGAGCATTGTTTGTTCTAGAGTCGGAAACTTATTCAAATTTATATATAGGTTTTTTTTTTTTTTTGGTTGCTCCGGCTCAGGGGTTGCCCAAGCCTGGAGGCTTGCTGGACTTTCCCCTGGGCCGGCCCTGAGGGTAGGTCATGCTTTGAATACCCAATTCATACTTCAATGAACACCCAGTTCACAAGATAATGAACACCCACCCTTTTATCAATGAGCAATCTGTGTAACTGGAATAAGAGATCAGTGGATGAATAAATAATTGTTTAGTTACATATATTGAGGGTGGTGTATATGATGCGGTTGATACTAAGACCTTTATGCAATGGTTTTAAAATATAAAAACTGTTGAGGGCAGTTGTAATATATTACTTACTCCATCCCTATATAAATGTTCAAACCGCAAACCTACACCTCTAAAAAGATGCATTTTTATCGTTGAAATTTTTATTTTTATTTTTTATTTTTTTGAGTTCTTTCAAGTTGTGAAAAAAGTTTGAATTTTTTGAAAAAATGCATCATTTTAAAGGCTTAGGTTTGCAAGCCAGAAATTTAGGGTCCGTTCTTGGAAAGGACATAGTAAAGGGGTCTTTACTTCAATAAGGACATCAACTTTTTCTTTAATGCCAAAAGGACAAATCACCTACACATTCCAAAAATGCCCTCACTAGCCAATGAAAGTGCCTAAACCCCTCAAACCTAATGAAAGTGTCTAAACCTAAACCCAAGGGTACACTATGAAAGTGCCTAAGACCCTAGGGTACCCTATGAAAGTGCCTAGACTCTAGGGTACCCTATGAAAGTGCCTAAACCACTAAAACTCTATAATTGGAAAGTGCACCCTAAACCTAAACCATACGGTACCCTATAAAAGTGCCTAAAATACTAGGGTACCTAAACAGCTAAAACCCTATAATGGAAAGTGCACCCTAAGTGCCTAAACCCACTATACCCTACCCCAAAGAGCCTAAACCCCCTAAAATTGAACCCTAAAATTGAACCTCAAAATTGAACCCACCCACAAAATTGAAGAGAGAGAAATTAATTTTGTCCCTCCCACCCAAAACCCACGCATGAGAGAGAGAGAGAGAGAGAGAGAGAGAGAGATTGACCGGTGGGTAAATTGACGAGTCAGTGCGTTAAATGAGAGAAAGAAACATGAAAGTGACGGGTCACTGCGCCTTGGGTCCGTGGGTGAATTACGTGTCAGGTTTTTTTTTTTTTTTTTATAGCAATGCATAAAAGGACCCGCGTGGAATGATTCATTAAGGGTATTTTTGTCTAGTGTTATCCTTGAGCCATCAAATATTTCCTATCAATGTATTGGAAGCATTAAAATAAGTTATGCTGGACTAAACACCATTTAAAGCCCCAAACTTGGCCTTTAGATCAATTTTCTGAAATTTATTTAAGGACGGAGGGAGTATGTACTTTGTAGTTTTTGGGAGGAATTTTTTATATTGATAAATATTATTTTTTTTATACGTAGTATATTGTAAGTTTTTTTTTAACACCCTTCCAAAAATTCCTGGAGCCGCCACTGCCATCTAGTCATTTATCCCAAAAAAGATAGTCTTTTTTATTGAATCATTTGTGTCGCATTTCTTTTCCAACAAATTTTATGAAATTATATACTTTAAAAAAAATTGTAAATCCTAGATCTTTGTAAATTCTTTGTTACTCTAGCTCTTTTTGTTTGCAGAAGTAAATCCTACACATAAATATAAGCAGCAAAAGAAAAGCACTAAGACTGAGTTTTTCAAATGAATTCATCAAGTATTAAAATCATGATTGATTTTAGCCTAAAAACAACCATGATTTTAGCACCTAATGAACTTATTTGTTAAAATTAAGGTTGATTTTAGCAATTGGGTCCAATTGCTAAAATCAAACAAAAAACTCAGCCTGAAAAAGGAAGAGAGAAAAGGCAGAAGATGTATGTTGATGGATGTTATGGACCAATCGGGAAAGAGAAAAGAGAAGGGATTTTCAATCCCGGTAAAAGATCAATGCATAATGCATGGAAAGGAGATTGAATCGAGAAAAAGAAAGATTCGAAAGAAAAAACTCCTTTCTGGGAATAAAGGAGGGAGACACTTCTGTTCTTGATAATCTAGAAGATGATGCTTGGGATTTTGAAAAAACTCCTTTCTGGGAATAAAGGAGGGAGACTTTTGTTCTTGATAATTTGAAGGATGATGCTTGGGATTTTGAAGACTTGGATGATGGTGGTTCTCTCTCATTGAAATTTTAATTTCTTGATTCATGTTGGTGCGAGGCTGTTGCAGTTTTTTTGGTTCGGTTTTTGAGGGTTTGTGGTTTTTCTGTCTTTTTGGTTGTCTGGTTTTTTGGCAGGTTGCGGTTTTGGAAGAGTTGTTAAAGGATTTTTTTTTTGTTGAGATTCTTTGAATCTTACGTTTTGATCTTGAAGGTTTGCAAAATCAAATCTCACTTCGGCATCTCTCTTTTTCATTTAAACCCCAATTTGAAACTATGGTTGTTTTTCTCTTTCCAACTTTTCTATCTTCATCTCCAATCGAAGCCTCACTTCAATAGGTCTTACTTGCTTCCTGTTTCTATGGAATCTCAGTTTGAGTAATGATCTGCTTATGTTGTTACTGTACGAAAACGGTACCGGAAAAACAGTAATCGACAATTTTAATTTCTGAAAAGAAAAAAAAAAGAACAAGAAATTACAGACTATCGAAAGTAAACAATAACGAAGATGTAATGGGTAAAAATAACCAAGCTGGACCCATGTTTTACACGGTTTTCTTACAGTAAATTCACCGCCTCATTGCAGGTGTTTGAGGTTTTGATTGACGTCTATCTTCCAGGATACAGTGGCTTCAAAAGATCAATCGGTAACACCAACCAAATCACTCTGTCAAACGAACAAGTGCCTGAATTCTCTCCCACTAGAATGGAAAAACTTTTCTATGTATCGATAGGGGCACGTATTGTTTTCGGTGTGTTAATTTACAATAAAACGGAGAGCCACCATTGAATAGGGAAAATTCAATTTTGTGATCAATCTGGCAATTAATCCTCATTGCAAAACTGACACCTATTCAGCTGCTATTACTCATGGAAAAACCGTGGGTTGTAATGTAGAATGACTCCATAATTACTAACTGTTATGTTGAGAAATTAAAGAGTACTCTTAAACTCTTCTGAACCAACCAACCGGGCTGAAAACCCAAACTAACAAAGACCAGACTATAGACCACAGATCTCGAACCAGAAGTTGCAAGCCCACGAATCTTGAGTCTCAGCCCCGGCCCTAGCCTCGTCCAAGTATTTGGTGAAAGCGAGTGCACGCGCATCCCTTAACTCAAATGGCTTTTCTAATTCCCACACAATAAGACAATTCTCATTCATCTTAAACATAAAATTTGTTCGTATTTAGACTTAACCAAAATACTGGAACAATTTTTCCATTTTTACATCATCCAAAAGAATTAGTTCTTTTTTTTTTTGTGTCATTCGTCAATCCTAATCTATTACATGGGGGGAGGGGAAAGTGGGACTCAATCTCAAGATGCAATGTGAGGCATTCAAGAGCTCAACCGCATGAGCTAGCCACCACTTGTAAAAAAGAATTAGTTCATACATAAAATGGATGACATACATATTTAAAAGGACAGCCATTATTTACCTTGTTTGTCCTCAAGCTCCGAAGAATATTTAGGTGATTCTTGGATGGAGATGTCGTCCTCATCGTATTTAACATTCTATGTTTGTACCTAAAAACGATTTGCAAAATTTCGCTTCAAAATATAAGATAAAACACTTCGACAATACCGATACACACTAAATAGTTACTATGGTTTCAGTGGTCCTCGGATATAAAAACGTGATCTTCCGATTCTTTTAACAACTCACATATCGATTGTTATGTGATTGCTAAAAGAATCGGACCGCCGCGTGGACATGACCAAGGATCACCTAACAATTATCCCATTAATTAAGAGGGTATAGAAGGCCAGGGCCCCTACTTTTTGAGGTCTCTTTCTCCGAAAAGGCCGAGACAATCCAATTCCATTGTGCTTTTTCCATTAAATGTGGTGGGGGGTAGGGGCCGGAACCACACGGCGGCACGTGGTTGACACCCACTATTTTTCAAGAAACCCTTACGACAGTCTCATTAAATTATCCACAAAAGCCGTATGTATGGCCACTTCTCTCTATTGGATTTAGCTTTCCAAGGGCAACTGGGCGAAGACCACCTGTCCCCCGGTCATTGTCTATAAAAAGACACCCTTCCTCATAATTAATTTCATCCTAGTGTTAGAATTCAATCCATAGACTCCATAATCCAGTTTGTTTAGGCTCTTTTAACTTTTCAGCTTTCGAAATTATCATAAAACTAATTTATTTTGTACAATTCATCGAGAAAAATATCAATGTCAAAAATTAGTTTAGCTAGACTTCGTTTGTGTTATGAACAAATCATATTTGCGCGAGACAAAATGCAAATTTGGCTTCTCGTATTTTTCATACAAATGCAACTTTTTCTAGAGTGAACAAAGTCCGGTCAAAATGAAATTCGGTATGAATGAAGGAAACGAGGGAATTGACTAGATTTTTTAGTGCAATGGTGACACCACGGGGCGCGCCGACGTCGTGTCACGGTTCCACTCACTAATTGTCGTATGTGCTAAGTGTTTGGCCAGCTCGCCCTCGAACCCCACGCCGTGCACACACAACATCTCGTAAATGAAACCATGATACCATTTCGGCGCGCCATATGGTGTCCCGGTTACATATGCTAGATATCTTACATCCCAAATTAAAACAATAGACCATCTTTACAAGACGATGGGAGCAATGAACATCAACTGAGTTGATCGCTATATTATCAAAAGAATTGTGTTTTTCCCCCCACGTGCAAGAGAGAATATTCAAGTACTATCAAAATTGAGTGAATTGAGTAGTCAATTAAAAAAGAATGTTTAACTACACAAACAGGGATTACATACACAAGCAAAACTACAACGGCTCGATTGGATGCCGGATTAATTTTCGGGGTATTATATATGGAGGGGGTATAAGATAGTAGGGGGTAATAAATATAGAGGGTGGCCCCACAGTGATGTGACATTTATGGAGGGGGGATTAAGTAATACTTGGTTTGGACGATTTTGGTAATATGGGAGGAATAAATAGTACTTGGTTTGGATGGTAGTTTAAATGGGGGTATAAGGATATAAAAACTGTCAAAAGACCAAATTGGCCTTGTGCGTGCCCATATTACAATTCAAGCGTTTGTTACTTAATCAAATACAAAACTTATTAATTTATTACCTTTGTCAACAAATAAACTATAAAAACTAATTGCAAATTTTTTTAAAAACTTAATATATCTGACAACTTTTTATTTTTTTTTTTAAATTTGGCAACGTGTATGTTAAAATTAATTGTTTTCTCATTACCAAACAAGACCGGCATAACACTTTCTAGCCAAAAATCAACAAATGAAGTTCAAAGAAAAACAAAACTACAAAAGCTTTGGCAGAATCATAAAATTACTTTACTTGTTAAAACATACTTTACAACAATATATCCTGTTCAAAAAAGAAAGAAAAAAAAATTGCTACAACTAGAAAAAGAGCCACTGAGGAACCCAACTAAAGAAACTAGTCAATGTACCCAACTAAAAGAATTAAACTAGCTGATGTTCGGCCGAACCAAACTTTTGGAAAAATGAAAGAGCAGGTACTACTTTTTCCATCTAAGTATAACTGGTTTTCTTTGGGTAGAGGTTTAACATCAGTAATATGCAGAGATCGAGTATTTGGAGCCCAGATATCGAGTATTTCGAACACAGAGGGGTATGCAGAGGGGTATTATTTTGGGGATTTTGGTAAATTGACAGGGGGTATTAGGGGGTGTTAAATATGGACACCCCCTGGGTTGTCCGTAAATAACACCCCAGCAGGGGTGATATTTAGTCTGGGTAATAAATAACACCCCTGCACTTTTTGTTGGCAAACCATTCCATATGGGTGGGTCCGGGCATAAATAGCACCCTCCATATTTATGCCCCCTAATGCCCCATCCAATCGAGCCGCAAAGTTAAGAGTGAAAACCCAAAAGGGGGGAAAATCTTGCCCTTGGTATAGGTGGATTATCCTCCTACTGCCCCTTTTTTTTTATTTTTTTTATTTTTATTAAGAAGATCGTTGTCATTGACATTACAAAAAATATGCTAATTTTAGTCACTCGAATCTAAGAACAATGGTCTGACAGGTAGCTTTTGTCACTGCCCCATATTAGGATATCTAATACTCTTATCATATATATTAATATTGCATAAGATTAAAGGAGCTGCTTTAAAAAAAATAATAATTAAGGTTAAAGAAGATAGACCAATAATGCCAAAGGCCACCCCTTCCTACCTGAAGTAGTATACCCCAAAGCTTGACATTATGCCCTTTTACCTAAAATCCCACTAAAAGAAATGCCTAGATCCACTTTCCATAAGGCTTCTTTAACGGAATGGTTCTCACTTCTCAACTGTTTTTAGGACTTAAAATATTTGGTTCTTAGGACACAATGATTATGACCCTTCCTAATTTGAGCAATATAATGATGGTTTCAATAAAGATCTATTATCTTAAGATAATTCTATTGCAAGGATGATACCTTGTGTGCATATTTTAGAATTGATTCGATCCATTTTTTATTGTTTGATGTTCTAACAAGAGTTGGCCTAACTCTGGAGTCTGGATCGTTCTACGCTGTATTTAATCACGAATTTGTAAGGAAAAGTAATCGGAAAAGAATAAAATTAAAGAAGCAAAATTAGAATAAAAGAGATATTTCTTACAAGTGACTATCTCTCATCCAATGATTTAGACGTTAGTGATATTTCGTTAGTGGCATGTTTACATCAAACTCTTTTAAAAACAATACTCCATCTAAGTCTTTTCATACCCTTCTAAATTTCTATTTGTGGTTTCCTTCCTGGATAAACAATACTCCATCTAAATCATTCATCTTGTAAGCCCAGAAAAGAACATTTCTAATTATATGTAAATAAATCAACTTGATCCAATATCAATAATTAAAACCAGCACTTTAGAATTTAGTTCTATAAAATAGAATCGGGGGTATCGAACATACTCGAGTGATGTTTGAGCAAGAGTTGGCGGAGGCAAAAGAGCTTAAGATAAAATTTTAAACTTAACTATCAATTTCATCAAACAAACACACTTTTTGCAAGTACTTCTCGATAACCAATCAATTTTATCTTTCTATAGAGATGTTCTTTTTTTTCTTGAAACTTACAAGATGAACAATTCGGATTACCGTCATGGATCCAGAGTAGGCACCAAATATTAGAGTTTCCATGAATATAGACAATAGAGACATGGAGGCATGAGGGGAGTTAATCCCAATTTTTGAACTTGCATATTATGTGTTGGAATATGTGTGAAGGTTAAATTCCACATTAGAAAAATACAAAGATGGTTGGACCTTAATATACAATTGAATGACTCATCACTTACAAGGCTTAGCTTTTTAAGTGGATATGGGTCATTTAATCTATATTGGGCCCAACGAATGTAGCGGACTCCTTGGATATTCCCTAGAAGTTTGGGCCTTGTGCACGACAACGCAGCAGAATTGATGGCGGGATCGATGCATTTCTCCCAACAAGTGGTATCAGAGATGGGCTTGTACGAAGAACACTCTATGGAGCTGGAAATCCAATTGTGCAGGTGATAGGGTGTGCCCGCTGCAAGCGAATGGAACACATGCATGCTGCACGTCGACTCGTCGGGGAGCATGGTGCTAGTAAATGGGCACGTTGGCTCTCAATGGAGTATGATGGATGGCTCTGAGTCGATGGAGTGGATATTTTCGGGAGATTAGATCAGAGAGTAGTAAATTAGAATTAAGGGGGAGTGGGGAGCATGGTGCTAGTAAATGGGCACGTTGGCTCTCAATGGAGTATGATGGATGGCTCTGAGTCGATGGAGTGGATATTTCGGGAGATTGGATCACAGAGTAGTAAATTAGAATTAAGGGGGAGTTTGATGCAAAGATGAATGGTTCACACATGAGGCGGAAATTTGTTGGAACATGTGTGAAGGTTAAATCTCACATTGAAAAAATACAAAGATGGTTGAATCTTAATATATAATTGGATGACTCACCACTTACAAGACTTTACCTTTTAAGTTGATATGGGTCATCTAATGTATATTAGGCCCAACGACTGTGGTCCACTCCGTGGATACTCCCCAGAAGTTTGGGCTTTGTGCACGCACACACAGCGGAAGCTATGCAACGTACAAACTCCCAACATTATGCAATAAAAAAGCATATACCTTGTGCTCTCTCTCTCTCTCTCATCATTTATTCTACATTTTGATTACTAAAATACGAGTGCTTGGGTAGTTGCAAAATAATTTGTATTGTTGAGTTTCCAATCATTTAAGCTACGCTCCCCTAACCAAATTTAACACCCTTTCCATGGGAATAGAAACTGTCAGTAGTTCTAAAGCAGTCTGAGCAAGAGGCTACTTAACATGCCGCCACCGGAAAATGATATGGGTACACCATATGTGCACCCCAAATGCACACCACCCTGAGGTGGCAAATGAAGAGAAGCTCAATGTGGGGCTCATCCAAAAAAATAGGCCTCTCCTCATTTGCCACCTCAGGGTGGTGTGCATTTGGGGTGCACATGTGGTGTACCCATAGCATTGTCGTGCCACCGCCAATGTGTGAGGTTGTAGGAGATGAAAAGCTGATGATCATTATTACCCTACACACAACTTTTCATGGAAGCTCTCTGTTTGGCAATATCGTTTTAATATCAAGAAATGTAGAGGTGATGACCATCTAAGATGGACATAGCAGAATAAGTGTTCTAAAAGAAGGTCTAGAAGGCCGAGTACTCACTGCCTAGGCGCTAGAAGAACCCTCACCGACTAGCCCGACTAGACTGATTATCCCGACTATCCCGACTAAATGCCCGATTAGGCGCCGAGTACTCGGCTCTGGAAGCTAGAAGGTGTCTGGCCGCCCTGGGAGCGCCTAGCGAGTTTTAGAACCTTGGCAGAATTAGAGTGGACCCATAATCCCAGAACAATGCATATCAAAGTGATAAAGGCTGCCACCGGCCATTCAAAAAAAAAAAAAAAGAAGGTTGCCTCCGTCCTTGAGCAGAACAAAAATTAAGCCATAGGAGTAGACAAAAGAATATTCACTATATGAGGAAGGGATAATGCTTCAAAAAAAAACACCAAAAACCCGAAGCATTGCATTTGCCAATACCCAATACCATGTCCTAATATGCTGGAATTCCAATAACTACTAGTCTAAGAGCATTATGATGAATTATATTGATATACCGATGCCATGTTGGAAGTCCAACATCCCAGTATTTTTACAAAGGATATAACATAATCATCTCCAAAGTGATGCAAATCAAAACTTCAAAACCAAGCTTTACTTTTATGACTTAGTTAATTCCAATATCTTGTCGTAACACCTTACAACCTACTAGCAACAGTAAAATGATTGAGTTAACACATAGGTTAGAATGAAATCTTACAGCGGGTACATAGATTGGATCTAATATATTACCATAGCCCACGTATGTGTAACTCTTGGAAGTCATGGCAGAAAACACTTCCTTTCCCTTTCCCCTACAACAATACCACCTGCATATATATTTATGCAAATGGAGTACAACCATGTTGCATAAATGATTCACCTGAAAAAATCACATGGATAAAAATCACATTAGAAGTTACTACAAGTAAATTACAAGAGTAAACGAAAATCTTCCTCAGGTTATTTGTTGCTCCATTGACTACTAGATTCTTTCTGATTCGCAGCATGAAGAATGGACTTCGAGCGTCGCAAATGAAAGTTGGCATCCATCATACCCGAATAAATAAAAAAAAGTATCAGAGAGATTTTTTATTTATTTTTTTTCAAACAGTTGAATTTAGGTTGGTTTTCATAAATGTAGAAAAAATAAGGCCCAAGTCACCCTAGTGCACAGGCCCTATATGGATGTGGGGCTGGTGCCATCCTATGATCTAAGAATTGTTTTAGCAACTCCCATTTCTTCAAAAGTAATGGTTTTTAAACCAGTAACCTTCCTGTCCATTGACGCTCTTATTATACTCCTGGAGGATGAGGACCAGCTATGTAACTTGTATATCAAAAAACCATGTATTTTTTCGGGCATTAGTTTAATTCTCTGAGGAATACTCGTGATGAAACTTAAATAGAACTTCTACGTTCTCACTGTTTTCTAGTTTTTCTTGGGCAGAAAAGCAACTTTTAACTTAATGTTGTGCCAATACAGATGACATTAATCACTACTCTTGTTATAGTTGCCTAAGGTTTAACTGAAAATATGCCAGAGATTCTAGGTTTACCAAAGGAATAACAATAAAGACTTGACAGAAAGAGACAAAGGGAGAGGATTATCGTGTCATGTAATGAGGAAGCTTGGGAAAAAAAGACTTACTTGTGTATGAAACAGCATTAACAGGCCAAATGCCATGACTCTTTGCAGCTTACGATGTAGGATTATTCTGCACAAGGTGAGATCCATATTAAATATACACTAGAACTACTCATGGTTAGCATTCGAACTAATCTTTGCACAGTCCCCACCAGAAAAGATTTTTTTTTCCTCTTTAAATGCAGGCTTTCCATAACAGCACTAAGTTGCTCCAGGGCTTACATTAATCGTGGAATATCAAAACTGGGATTTACCTTTTGCAGGAGCTTTTGGCTGTCAATGAAGTATTGATTTGGATGATTAATGCCAGCATCACAAGATGAGCCATGAACAGCTTCAAATGTCAACGTGCAAGCCAACTGCACATATTACACTCACAAACATAATACCGCATAGAAAATGAAAGAAAAACAGAAAATGAACGAAAAACTGAAGCACTGGGACCAATGTTTATTACAAATCCAAATGCAATTTTCTGACCTGATAATGTCTGTTCCGTACTTTATCCATCACATCCTCCATTGGACGATTGCCTACTCCCATTTTACCCAAGGCAGCTCTCAAATTCTCCTCACTTTCATGTGAAATGGATAAGTTAGTGTGGTTTAGTGGTTCATAGTTATGTGGTCAATGATAACTACAACAGATGACATTCACTGATTTCAAATGCATGTTGTGTCTGGTAAGGTTAATCTCTATGCCGATACCTCATACCTTGTTAGCACTTGGTTTTGGTAAGTAAATCTACAGCTATGATGCACGGACACGGAAACGGACACGGACACAGACACGGACACGGGGACACGACAATTCTAAAAAAATGGGGACACGGACACGGCGGGGGACACGCCACGTGTATATTTATTTAATTATATATTTATTTACATATATATATATATATATACACAATATATTTTAAAACTTTCAGGGGTAAAATTGAATTTTTTTTAAACTTTCAGGGGTAAAATTGAATTTTTTTTTAACTTTCAGGGGTAAAATTGAATTTTTTTTAAACTTTTAGGGGTAAAATTGAAATTTTTTTAAACTTAAAATTTTAATTTTAGTCCTGGAAGTTTAAAAAAATTCAATTTGACCCCTAAAAGTTTAAAAATATTTCAATTTGACCCTCGCCGTGTCCCCATCCGTGTCCCCCCGTGTCCCCAGCCGTGTCCCCATCCAAAAAAGCACTATAGCCGTGTCCCATGCCACGTGGCGTGTCGGGACACGTGTCCCGCCGTGTCCCCGCCGTGTCCCCGTGTCGGGACACTGCGATACGGGGTCCCGGAGAGGTGTCGGTGCTTCATAGATCTACAGCATAGAGAATCATCACATTACGTTGATCCATGTTTATTCATACGAAAGGAGGCACATGCTATATGGTTACAAGCTTACAATCCAAATACAATTATACATACTTCTAGTCAAAGAGTTACAATTTTTGACATACTAGTTTAGAAGGTGCAAGATGGGGCATCCATCATAAAGGTAGGAACAAACCATCTTGAGGACTAGTTAGGAAAGTAACTTCGGATAATCTGTTGCTCCAAGTAGTAAAACAGACAATTCCACAAAAAAATTGTGGCAAAGGTTTAGGTATTGGACACATCATTTGTTAATTTTAATTGATAACCAAACCCATTAACATGAAGACCGATGGTGAAACGAATGCTGGTTTAGAGATGGTTTCTTCTAACAACAAGAATACGAATGTTGTTGTCCCGGCAAGGGCTAGGAAACCACCCCGACCAATTTAAATGAATGTAGCTTCATGGAAGATAAGGGGTTTAAACCACCCCTCCAAGCAGAGTGCTGTTTCTAAGTTACAGCTTGATGAACATGTTCTCTCCTTAGCCTTGTAGAAACGAAAGTCACTAAATTTAATATGTCCTCCATCTGCAATAACATCTCTGCTACTATGATGAAAAACAATTTAGGGTTTCTGTATATTTGACTTACCCCAAAGTGGGATAAGCCATATATATTTATTGGTAAATTTATTTTACCAACATTTGCTACAAATAATAAAATACATAATAAAAGGCCAAAACAAGCGGGCTGAAAATAAAGCAGAATAAATCTTTATAACCCGTGATCGATGAATCCCGCAATCCTAATTTATTCTAATAAGAGCAAGAGCAGAATATATGTAGTCTCTTTGAAATTGTCAAGTTGTAAATAGTTAGATACCCAGATTTGATTATAGGTTATTAAATAAGTAAAATGACTAAAAATTCGCAATTTTAAAAGCTGTTCCTAAAGGGCCCAATGAATTCCTAATTGGCATTAGAGGATTTTTAGATTCTATCACATTGGACGATTTTCCATGATTGAATGGACCCATTCGAGAACAATTGGATGATGACAAAATTATCAAAGACTGGCATCCCTTATTTCTATTCAACAATGCATAAACAGTTCCTTGACTCCATGATGATCAAACACCAGCAATGCTTTGCACTTTACTGGTGTTCAATCTTGGTACTCTTCCTGTTAAGTACCTGAGGGTGCCCCTTATTTCTTCAAAACTTACAGTTGGGAATTGCTCGTCTCTACTATTGGAACAAAAATTAGGAGTTGGGCAAACAAATTTTGTCATATGTTGACAGGCTCCAATTTATAGAGTCTGTACCCTTCTAGCTCTATTTGCCTTCAAATTAAACAGCTTATAAGGAATATTTATTTCCTGTGAAACCACCTGTCTACCTAAACAAGAATGGGGGCTTGGGCTAAGGGATGTATGGGCCATTTGCTCTAGACACAATTCCATATGGGTTCAATGGTGCTACAGTTGCCTCATCAGAGTTGTGTTTTCATTAAGAGTTTCTGAACCATAGGTGTCCCCTCAGATTGTTCATGTACATGGAGAACACCTTCTTATGGTTTTCATAACTGGCTTTGAAAGGCTCCCCTGCTCTCTTTTCTACACAAGGATCATTTCTTCCCATAGAATTCCCATTAAAGCCAAGGTATCCTCCATCATGTACAATGGTCGATGGACTTGGCTAGTTCCTCCTTCCTTAATTCCTACCTTATTGCCTGACTGCTTTAAAGCTGATAAGGTTCAATGGGTTGTTTTCCCAGCCAAAAACCTTTAATGTTGCTATGGAAAGCTATTATAACTCACTTCCATATTGTTGATTGGCATAAATTTCAGTGGTTTCCTAGCTGCATTCCCTAGGCAAAGATTTGTGATTTTTATCTTTTGGATGGTCATTCAAGGGAAGCTCAGAACTAAAGACAGGCTGCTGAAATGGGGAGTTGTCGCTTCTTCAAATTGTCTCCTCTTTCAGCAAGGCATAGAAACTATCCCTCACCTCCTTTTTGATTGCCCCAATGCTAGAACCATTTGGAAGTAAATCTGTGGTCGCTGTGTTATTTCCACGGCCCAAAAAACCAGGATGAATGAGATTACTTGGCTTACAAGGAAATTCAGTGGGAAATCTTTCTCTAGCACTATAAGAAAGCTTGCTTGGGCTGCCATGGTTTACTAAAATATGCAAAAAAATAAATTGTACTCAAGTTTTCCAGGGCATAAAAAAGACCCCAGCAATTCATTCTAAAGCAAATCCGCTTTGATGTAAGGACCAAAGGCTCTCAATTCACCTCTATAAAACAGACTCCTCTCAATTCTTGCCAATCTTGGCAAATCTCTCATAACAGTTCTGCAAAAACTCTTTTAATTTGACTGTATTTGTTTAGCTTGTTTTGGTATTGAGGGGGTGGTGTTCACTCTCTGGGTCTAAACAACCTCCTTTTGGATCTCTTGGAAATGGAAGTGGGTATTACTTGCCCTCTTCTTGCTCCCAATTCGCCTCTATAAAACAGACTCCTCTCAATTCTTGCCAATCTTGGCAAATCTCTCATAACAGTTCCGCAATAACTCTTTTGATTTGATTGTAGAGTATTTGTTTCGCTTGTTTTGGTATTGTGGGGGTGGTGTTCACTCTTTGGATCTAAACAACCTCTTTTTGGATCTCTTGGAAATGGATGTGGGTATTACTTGCCCTCTTCTTCCTCTCTCTAGTTCCTTCAAGAGCAACAACCAGTTAGAGCCATCCAGCCGAAGGTGGCCGGAAGGCACTCCAAAGCTTAAGTTAGAACTTGCCTGAGAAGTAAAGTACAGGGCTTAAGTTGGGAGAAGAGAGCATATCTATTAGGGTTAATCACAAGGGTATTTATAGGAGTGCCAGGGTATCGTGTGCCATCCTCGTGACCGAGCGAAGAGCCTGCCTTCGACAGTTAGAAACCGACATCCACCTTCTGAACATGGCGTTCTGCAGGCAGAGCTGGATGGCGGGAATAGCGACCGTGCCACTTGGCGAGACCAAACGGGTGTCGTACAGACATTGTAGACCGCACGCTCGGCACGCTGCATACCCGCGCCACGCGGTGAGATCAGATAGGTGCCAGCAGACCGGACTGTACGGCCATTGCGCAGCAACGCACAGTGCATTGCGCGTCCATGTCACTCGGCGGATCACTATTGGTGCCACGTGGCCAACCCAGATTGGAGTTGTACCGGTGTTCCAAAGCATTTGAGAGTTTGGTCGAGGTCCGACCCTAGCACCCATTGTGGGCCGAGGGCTAGTAGTCCACCCAATCGAATGGACACTGAGCTTCAAAAATGGTTTGGCCCATTTGGTAATCTCCAGCTCACTACAGGTATTGTCTTGTAGTTGGAAGGAATGCCTCCCCTTGATTCTTTGTAACTTGTAAGATTGTCCTTTTGATGAAATTCTTTTTTACCCCACCCCCACCGGCCACCACAAGCGGGGACCCTAAAGTGCAGCGCACAAAAACGGCACCGTTTGGTGCACAAGCCAAGTGCTTCACAAATGTGGTCTTGCGGGGCCCACTTCCTGGTCCCACACACACAATCCGAACCGTTAAATAATTTTAAAATAATTATTCAAGTGGTCTAAGAGAAAATAAGCTCATTAGACGTTTGTACGTAATTGATCTAATACGTTCGATTATCATGCAGAATTCAGGACCCTATAATTCGAAAGAATCTTTAAGAATCGATTTTCATTCAAAATTATAGGGTCCTAAATTCTGAATGAAAATCGAACATATTAGATTAATTACGTACAAATATCTGATGGGCATGATTTTTCTCAAAGACCACTTGAGTAACTATTTTAAAATTACGTGAGGGTTTGGGTCGTTTGTGTGGGACCCGGAAGTGGGCCCCACAGGACCACATTTGCGAAGCACTTGGCTATTGCACCAAAACGGCACCTTTTTCTGTGCAGTGCATCTGCTCACTTCAGGGTCCCCGGTCCCACCCACACCCACCCACCCCAAAACGAAAGGGAAAAAAAAGAAAAGAAAAGAGCAGTGCTGAAACAGGAATTCAGGGGCAGACCATAGAATCCCATTTTTAATACTTGAATGCTGGCTTTAATGCACTGAAATAATCAGTTAGCAAGCTGACCTGAAATGACGAAAAGGGCAGCCATGATGATCTCCAACACCTGGAGTGGATGATATGATTTTTTGACAGGAATAAGGCGTATAATCCTGCACTCACCACGAAAAGGAATTTAATGCGGTCAGCAGATGACTACTTGTCTACAGAGCAAGCTCTGTATCCTAATTTCCCAATATGAGACTCGTCACTTTCCTATGTAAAACAACAAATACAAAAAAAGAAATATGCAGTTGGATTAATACTTCTAACACAACCAGATTTGGAAGTGACATTTCTATCACATCGAACTCTTCCACCCCTATATTAACCCTGCATTCACTAGAATTATCCATTTATTCGGAAGATTCTATGCTTTGAAGTTATTTATTTTATTCCTTCTGCAAATGGAAGCAACTATCTGTTTTGCTATCATAACATCTTAAAAACAGAACAAAAGAACTAAAGAAGCAAGTTTGGTACTATTATGTGAAACTACTATGATTTCCAACACAGACCCATTAACTGGCATTCTGGTCCATAATACCAAATCTGACAATGTAGAACATATTTTTTAGAATTATAACAGATGGAGTATTTTGCAGTCATGTTGAGGAATTTTCTTACCGTTCTCTTCCCTTCTTTTCCATAGTTATGGCGTATGCCATATGCATATTCTTTATCAAATCTCTCAGCACCAACCTACAAGGAAAATTATCAGAAGGTAAACACCAAGAATTAAACATTAGGGATATGATATTCATTACTCGAGCCCTATGGCACGGAACTGTACATGTTAAGATAGTGAAACAAACATCCTGCACCCACCCATGTACAAACACTCACGCGGAGAGAGAGAGAGAGAGAGAGAGAGAGAGAGAGTCTATATCATCAAAAATGGTATTACAAATGATTTCAAGGCATAAATATGCTGGTGACCGAACGATCCAATAATGATTATTCCACCTGAACAAGTCAATCAGTGATGTGCCGCCGTTTAATTATCAAAATCATAATGCATAATGCAGTAGGTCAGCAAATGTGGCATTTGCTACTTACAGCTTCTTGTCAATGCAAAAAGAACAAAAATCCATGTTCCGTTTTCCATTCAAAAAATAATTTTAGCTTACAACAAAAAAAATGCTTTAATATACCGAGGCAACCAAGCTCACCTTACGAGAAAACTCACTTTTCCAAAAGGCAAGGGCATCATCCAACTTCAATCCAACACCCTGCATGGCGAAAGAAAGAAAAAGAGTGGAAAACTATTCAATGCACAACACCAACAAGTAAAAATTGCAATAAGTAACTTACCAAAGAAAAATGCAATAAGTAACTAGTTTTATAATTACACGAACTAAATACCAACATTTCCCCAAAATTAATGTTCTTCAGTTCACTTGAAGATATTCAGTAAACAAATGATATTTAAGAAACAGTAAATTTGTGCACTAGTCGGAGCCTGACTATCCTGACTAGTTACCATACATGACCATAACTTCATTTTCTGCAGCACAGATTCAAACCAAGCACAAAGTGTACCTGTGAAAGCATCCAACTGAAAACCAATTGGCAATGCGGGGAGCGGTAGCCCAGGATCATATACTAGCTTTGGAGGTAATAATTAACCAATGTGGGACAAACTCTACGAGTACCCATTTACGCAAGGACACATGTGTGGCAGACGATTTGAACTAGACCAAAATAAATCAAACAAGGTGTAATCCATGAAGAGATGCCCAATAGACATATATACAAGCATCTCCAACAAAGGACACATGATATATATCACACTCCACATAGTAAAAATTCCACACCATGTTTCTCTTTCAACACCAGCACATTAGACAAAACAAGCATATCCAAGCTGAAGGTGTGACCTTGAGAAATAGACCGAATTGCATCCTCCCTCCATGCTTTAAATGATGATCCTCTCTTAGCTGCATGAATAGCATGGGCCAAAAAAGTGAATGCCCATAGAAAACAGAATTGCCAGTCAATCTCCACAGGGATAAAAGAGAAGATGGGGGACCAAAGGAAAATTCCTTTCAAAAATTAACTTGCAATGCAACAGTAATAACACTGACTGTGTAACCACACAACCTTTACCTTTTCAAACAGGTGGCGCATGCATAGAGGAAACGAACTTTTAGCTACTTGATCAATGTCTTTCAAAGATATTTCTGCAAATTCTCTAGGCTGCAAAATCAGCATACCGAATTCATCTGTATCAGTTTGAACCTCTAAGACCCAAGGATAACAAGTAATCCAAAATGAAGACTAGAAAGTACCTGGGAGTAGTCAGGACCCAGATAGCTTGTTGATAGGGACTCCACAATCTATGCAAATATCAAAGCCAAGTGAGGTATCCTACTTTGAAACAGAGCCAATCAGAAACTTGAAATGTTAGTAAAATACTTACAGGAGTCAACCGGTCCGTTTCTCGTTCTCTAATGGTGGATGTCCATTTTCTGAAAGCAAGGGCCACGTTTTGTGAAAATCCAAAGGATTCAATTCCATTCTTTAAATTGTATTTGCCAATACAGACCAAGTAATGAGCAAAGACATCGAAACGCAATAACAAATACTTCAAAACAACATCACAATCTAGAATGATTTGCATATGAACCTTTCCAATGTTCTTGGGGTGTAAAGACGGCACAACCTGGAGAAATTTTTTAAATGCAGTCTACAGAAACACAAATCGTAGAAAACCTGATCTTTTGGAAAACTAGGACTAGAGAAGAAATCATTTCCACATTAGGGAATATAAAAAATATTAAGAATCAATATGCAGTACAGTGTGTCTCGGACTCTCAATAGTTGGGACAACTAGAAAAAGTAACTTCACACAAAGGATGAAAGCTATGTGTACATCAAACAAAGGCATATCCATACCAAGATAAAATCTATATCTTGTGGATGGCAAAACAAAAAAAGCTGAAAACTAAATTAAGCTTAGTAAATGGGCAATTATCCCATATTCCTTAGCTGTTTACTCTCTGTGCCATCAAGAATAGAATCTATTCCTCACATCTTCATAGCGTCCAGGCACATATGGCAGGAAGTCCACCATCAAACTGGTATTTCTAAACCACGTCACATTGGAGATGCTGAAATCTCATGGCTCGTTGGAAAAGTCAGTGCTAAATCATATGGCAGCACAACTAGAAAAATCGCATGGGCTACTACAGTAAACTAAATATGGTAAGAAAGGAATTATAGAGTTTTTCAAGGCATTCAACGACCTTTTTCCAATATTTTAGATAAGATAAATTTGAACATTCGTATTAAAAGCACCAAGATTTTATCAGTAAAGTAAACTCCCCTTAATACCATGCTTTGCAGCCGTTGGCAAATCCCTCCCGGTGTTTTACGTCAGCTTAGATGAGTTTTTCGTTATTATAAAATTGTTTTCTGCAATGAATTTCTCATCCATCTATAGGCCTACGATAGATATATCAAATCCTAAGGTGGTTTGGACACCAGTAGATGCAATAGTTAAGAGGGTTGATAGGATAATAATGCTATTGGGAGTGGAAGACCCAAATTGACATTGGATGCTGTAGTGCGCAAAGATATGAGTGTACTAAGTCTAAGTGAACAAGTAGCCCTTGACAGAGCTCAATGGAAAAAGAAGGATTCATGTAGCCGACCCCAATTGATTGGGACATAAGGCTCGGTTCGGTTAGGTATGGCAATTTCTCATCCATCTGAAAAAACAAACATATACAAGTGTGTGCCCAATAAATGTTTGTGTAGAAAGTAGAGAGTAAGAGTGACTGAGAGGTTATTGAATTCATCGGTAAGCAATGCATAATGTGATATTCTCTCTTATGAACAAGACCACATTGAACCCCAAAACAAATAATGTTAATAATAACCTGTTTGTCAGCACAAGTGCTTTTGAAAGATGGCTGCGAAATCGTGTGACAACAAGGGAAGCCACCTAAAAACGTGAATAAAATGTCAACGAGATTGACGAATTCTATTATAATGTACGTTATAATGTACTAATAAAAAGGGTTAAATTCCACAAAGACCCCTCATCTATACCTCTTTTCCACGGAGACCCCCTAACGTTTATAATCGTCCAGATAGACCCCCTCATCGATAACCGTTGTCCACTATGACCCCTTCTGCTACATTACCGTTAGTAGGTGGGAGATTTGCGAATTTTTTAGACGAAAATACCCTTCTACAGCCATCTCTCTTTCCCTCTCTGAAAAAATTTTGCAAGTCCAAAACATAACGTTGTCGCTCAAAAACATTTATTTTAAAAAGAAATTGAAAAAGGAAAGTTTTGAAACTTCCTTTTTTTCAAAATTTTTTTCAATTTTTTAATAAATTTTGTTTCATAATTTTATTTTTTCAAAAAACTATTATGATTTTTTTTTTGTTTTGAAAAACTACATTTAAAACGTTTTTCTTTTGGAAAATATTTTCTTACAAAACAAATTTTTTTTAAATCTATTTTTTATTTTATTTTATTTTATTTTTACAAAACTTCCCTTTTAAAAAATGCTTCTTAGAAAAATATACCCTTTTTTCATATTAAAAAAATCTGGTTTCCAAAAATGTTTTTAAAAATTTCTGTTTTCAAAAACTATTTTTTATAAAATATTTTTTTTAGAACTTTCTTTTTCAATTTTTTTTTTTAAATACTGGCTTTCAATTTCTCTAAAAAATTGTTTCAAGATATGTTTTCTAAAAAGTATTTTATTTTTTTGGGAAAAAAGAAAGAGGGGGTGACTGGAGGTATTTTTACAGTCATGAAGGAGTGAGTTTGGGTGATTTTAAGGGGTATTATAGCCATTTCTGTCATTCCACTAACGGAGCAGGGGGGCTTTTTGCATTTCGCATAGATGAGGGGGTCTATTTGGACGCTTTTAAGCGTTAGGGGGTCTCTGTGAAAAAGAGTCATACATGAAGGGGTCTCCGTGGAATTTAACCAATAAAAAGGGGGTGTACCTGATTCATAGCAACATATGCATACCCTTTCAGGATAAATACTCTACGACCAGCCACTAATTCTGGAACTTCTTCAAAGGGTACCTTCATTTATGAAAGAGGCAGAAAAACACATAAATAATCCAAATCAAACAAGCAAGCATGCGAGTCATACTAATCCGTGATCCAGAAGATGGTGAAGCCCCTCTTTTCACTCTTTTCTCATTTGTTATGCTCAATGGCATTTGAACCACCAATCTGATTTTCCCACACTACATGTCTCCGATATGATGTCACGCATTCAATAAATGTTTTCTACCTACCCCAAATGTAAGAGGCAAATATTAGAACTGGGGCTGTAATCGAGCCGAGCCGAGGTTTGAGATGCTCAGGCTTGGCTCGCTAGAAATGTGGCTGGCTTGAGCTCGGCTCGCCTGAGCTCAAAAGTCACGTGGGTAACCATGTGCAAGGGCATTGAGGAAGTAGTGTTGTAGCTAACATAAGTATCTCCTCTCAAGAAGTTTTCCAAAACTTCTGATGTGGGACTGGTGATTCTTACCTTGGGTGGATGACTGGATGGGAACTCTCCTTTCTAGAGTATTTGTGAAACTCCCTAATCCCACATCGGACAACTACTACCTCAACTACCATTCTATTTCCTATAAATATACCTCCACCCCTTTTGCGCTCACTCGCCAGGCGCGCATGCAACCTAGAACTGCCACTTGGCAGTTGGGTACACGTGCGCTAAATGTCGACATATACACGTATGTCTGCATATGCATGCCCGGGAACTCATACGAGCCGAGCAGGTTAAGCTCGGCTTGTTTATATAACGAGCCAATAAATGTAGCTCGAGCTCGTTCACTACCCACCGAGTCAAGCTTGAACAAGCTCAATTTGCTGATCGCGAGCAGCTTGGCTCATTTACAGCCTTAATTAGAACCATCTGATTCATTTAGTTTGGGGCTCGAGCTCCAGGAATCCTCCTACAGAACGTCCAACGAACTGCTACCTATGCAGCACCAACACTTGTCAGAGGTGACGTACAGTGTTGGATACTCGTCAAACACCAACATTCTCCAGACACGTGTCCAACACTTAAATTCGAAGTGTCCTTTTTCTCAATGTTTACTGTTTGGACACTCCAGATGCATTAACAAAAAAAAATTTAAGATATAAAGGTTGTGTTCGTTTTGGTAGTTTTGTTTTGTTTTGTTTGTAGGGGTAATGAGTGGAGAGAGGAATAGGCTAATGATTGGAAATAGGGGTAATGAGTGGAGAGAGATAGAGAGAGAAATGAGAATAATAGAAAAGTGGAGTAATGATTGGAGAGAGAAATAGGGTAATGATTGGAAAACTAAACTAAACGAAAATGGGCAAACGAACACAGCCAAAGCTTTTTGCTGAAATACTTTTGTCAATAATTGTAATGATAAATATGGTTAAATGTATATATGGTGTTACATTTTTTCAATTAGAGCCTTAATCTTTTCAAGTTTTTATTCATACAGTACTATACATATATATATTTCAAATTGTGTCCCAATGAGTCGTATCTTCCAATAGTTTCAAATATACACGTCGGCGTTGTGTCCATGTTCGTGCTACATAGACAGCTACAAATCTCTATTCCCTTTCCACTCAGAATAGGGAGGCTAATTTATCTACTTTAACAGGTCATTCGCCAATAGGATAAGAATTTGCTCAGTCAGTGACTCACCTACTGCAGGAAAGTTAAAAGTGCAATTGTTGCAGTTGAAATGGAAATTCGAGAAAGTACACAAACCTTGTAGAATATCGTATCAGCTGCAAAAGTAACAAAGCAACAAAGAGAAGAAAAAATAGTCAGAATACACCATATCTTCAAAGGATACCACAATTTTAGAACGTCTAAGACTCTAAGTTAATTTTACATGACCAATAAGTATATAGATCCAATAAAAGGAGAAAAATTTAAATGAACCAGCACCGATATCCCATAAGAAGAAATATTAAAATTAAACCCAGAGTGCATCAAAGATAAAGCTTCTTTGCTAAGTCAGAGAGGTGAGCAGGACAGAAATGCATAAAGTGACATTAAAAGGCAAAACCCCATGAAAATGCACGAGTGTTCATGTACAGATGGCTATTGAATCGCTACAATTCTTTGTTAACAAATAGAACTTGGCAACGGGCAATTCGAGTGAGAAATATGCAGGACAACCATAGTAATACACTTGAACACGACCAATAGGTGTGCCGTACATATCAGAAATATAAGCAAGCGAAAGCGAGAAAGTGGTTACTTTGATGGGGAAAACGGCTAGTTTAGCAAGTAACAGCAGTTACCGTTAGGTACGGATTGACCACCAATAGAACGTGCAACTTGGATCAGTTTCTCCTTTACGTTCTGCATAAGCAAGAAAACAAAAGTAGCTCTTAGAGTCCAGCCTGACATGCACTCTATCCCCCAATATTAAAAATGGACAAATAGATTGAGAATTTTTTCCATGGGTAAAAAAAAGTGCAAAACATTTAAGCATGTCAAGCTATGTTACATGGACTTGGGAACAAGTATCGGGTGTGTGTGCGTGTCCAAGCGTCAAACCTTCCTAGACTTAAATCTTAGGATACTCGGATATGTGTCCCATAACAGGGTACGGCTATGGAGACACGTCCTGAACACTTGTTTGTAGTATGCATTGCATGACTAGAGCAGGTTATATATTGTAAATTATACTCAGTAATGTATTTAAAGAAGAAGAGTCAAGAAAAATGTGTTTTTTCTATTTCATGTCCATGTGAAAGTCTAGAAATATCGCTTTTCTGGCTAATTTGGTATTCTTTTTCTGTAAATATCATAAAATTAGAGGATCTGAGTGTCCAAAATGGATACGCATGTCGGACACGGGACACGGGTACTTCAGCCAAAATGAAGGATCCATGTAACATAGATGTCAAGTGCAAGTACCTCAAATTCTGCATGGCTTACTGCTTTATAAGGAAGATCAAATTCTGCCATCACTGCGCGCTGTAAATTCCGAATTGGAGCCACAAATGATCAGCATCAGATTCGGAACAATAGTAAAACTGTAAATCTTGTCGAAGAAAACAAACTATACCTGCGCTTCAGAACTTTCAAGTAGTCTGAAACGGTAACGAAAAAGGGTGGTTTCCATGGAAAGAAACCATTTTCTCAGTTCCTCGCTAATGCATCAGCAAACAAATAATAAGTAAGAACTCTGCAAATATACAGACTCGCGCAAAAATAGTAATAATTATAATAATAATCAGGGATACTATTACTTACGTCCTACAGTAAACAAGACGGAGAACAAAGTGGGAAATTATATCTTTTTTGATAACCTCAGATGCTTGTGGGAGGCTCATGTTTGACTTCCAGAGATCTCTTACCTATTTAAATCCAGTAATTAAAATAGGAAATCGAATATCTCTGCAGGAAACATAAAACAAACGTTGTATGACTGCAATATACCAATGTCTCTACTTCATCTGGTTTCTTTCCTCGGGACAATCCATCAGAAATCCCTTTAAGAACTGCATGGACAACACCAAATTGCAAGATTTCAGAGGTAAGATATAAAAAAATGCATGCTGAGAAAAAAGTTCAAACCACGAACTCCATCAAACAACAGAAACAACTAGGAGTGTGCATGACCGTTGGGTTCGGTGGGTTAAGGGTATTTTCCAACCAACCCATACTTGGCGGGTTGACAATTCTTTCATGCTGACAATCCACCGACCTTTAAAACCAATGTTTTGGTTGATTTTTTTTGGGTGTTTTGACTCAGCAGGTTAGGCGGGTTGAAAAAAAACTTCACTAGTTGGGCAAATCATGAAACCAGAGCATAAAACTAGTAACTAATAGCCAACATACACTATATAATAGAAATTACGAAATGTTCGAATTTTCTTTTATAAATAGTTGTGATTAATCAAGTGTGGTAGGGTGCACCTTAGCATCGATGTGCAGAAGAACGAGGTATGGCATCGATGTGGTAGTATCCTATTGGCTAGATTTTACACATTTATATATAGCGGGTTGTGCCAAATTAAAGGCGGTTAAGAGAAATTTTACCCGCACCCAAATCGGTCCACTTCGTGTTTAACCCGCCCCACTCAGTATGCTCGTAACGATTTTGGGCACGGCTCGGCATGGGTTGGGTCGTTTTGGTGAATTTTTTGCTTACCCCTTTAAAACAACAACATTATAACTTAAGGCTCCATATGGATAGACACCCATTGATTTTTTTTTTTTTAAAAAAGGAGTTTTTGTTTGATTTCAATTACGATAGAAGAGCAGCTATAGATGGAGTGTGGAACAACATTAGATAATGGATCAACATCAGAAAAAAACTATATTTTGTTAGGATACTGTTATAGCTCCGATTCTTAACCTAAAACAGTGAAATAGCTGTGCTTATCCCTCACTATAATGCTCCCAAACTTCTATACTATTATAAAATAAACACTCCAATAAAAGTGAAATTCATAACCTACAGAACTTAATTTGATCTTGTCACAGACTAATAACGTCAAATCACCTTGCTTGATATCGCTATCTAACCAAACGAAGTCTGAATGATAAAAATGCAAAATGCATCTCACAAAACCCTAGATCATTTCCTGATGAAAACAGAGAGAAACTGAGCTCTATTTGGTTAGTGAAAAAACGTGGGAAAGGAAAGCAAAGGTGGGGAGAAAGAATGACCTCGGAGGCGATCGATGGCGAAAAGCTCGAAATCTTCGAGTCTGACTTGGAGCTCTGGAGCAGAGCGGTAGAGGGGGAGAGACGAAACGACGTCGGCGACGGCGGGAGCTCTTTTCTGTGACCTGACAATTTCCATTTTTTGCACCTTCTGTCGGTCTGAACTGAATCTGAGGACGTAGCAAAGGCAGCGCCAGCTAACAGGTTATTGGGGAAGAGAGAGAGAGAGAGAGAATTGGCGGGAAATGCTTCCCTAAGTATCCTGGAAATCGGGTTACCCGGACTGGCAGCGGGGTCGCTGTAGGGCAGGGGAAAAACTGCACCATGCAGCGCATCAAAATGTCGTTTTGATGCGTTGCAACCCCCGAAAAGAAAAGAATGAAACGTCACCCTTTTTGCTTTCCGAGCAACACTACATACACACAAAATTTACCCACAAATGAACCAAACACACACACAAGTGTGTGGCCCCCACACACACTGCTGGTGCAGTGTGTGTGGGGGCCACACACTTGTGTGTGTGTTTGGGTCACCAGCAGTGTGTGTGGGGGCCACACACTTGTGTGTGTGTTTGGTTCATTTGTGGGTAAATTGTTTGTGTGTATGTATCATTTTCCTTTGCTTTCCCAATCTCCCAAATTGTTAAACTCTGATTCTACCCCAAATTGGCTGCCCACAACCGCTGATGGCACTCCACCGTCGCAGCCCACAACCTCTGATGGCACACCAACCTCGTCGAAACCGTAAGCTCGTTAAACTTTGATTCTCACCCAAAACTGAACGTTGTTTTGTAGACTTGGTTTATCCCTGGTTTATTCATATACTACGAGTGTTGTTTTGCTTGAAAATTGAAACAAATGCAGAGATAAAAAAGCTTTTTTTGCACTTTTTTTTTTTTGAAAACTGAACCAAATGCATAAAAAACTAACATTGTTCTTTTCTAGGCTTGCTTTATTAATATATTATAGTTGCTTGTATAAAAGTAGAGGTGACAATTATAATCCCACCCATGAACTCATCAAAATCCACACATTTATAACCCAACCCACCCATATTTCTTTCATGGGTTCAACCCACCCATTTATAGATGGGTTTAAATGGGTTCAGCTTGGGTTGAAAATTGGTTGAACCCAAAAATGAAAAAGGTAAAATCTTCAAAATAATGAAACGAGTTTTGGTGTAAAACTTCCCTCCACAGAGGTAACAGAGGCCGAGGAATAGAGAATTTCCATATACTAGTAAATGGTAACAATCTCAAGAGAGGGGTCCGTGGACAATTGGTCCTTCGACAGTTGAGGCCTGGCATTTACCTTTTCTTCTCCTCCTTTCACGGAGAGAGAGAGAGGAAATTACTCTTTAGCAGTACAACAAAAAGTTCAAAAAAACAGCACCTTATTTGCCTATACGATAACCCCATATGCGTATAGAAGCTTTTTGCACATAAATCGTACAAATCAATTGATTTGGGACTATTTCAAGTTTCAAACGGATGACTAGAGCCGTTCAAATTTTTCAAAATAATATTTAATGGTATTCGTAAAAAAATAAGCTCAATCGGATATCAATAAATGCTCTATCGAGATAAATGTTCTATCAATTTGTCCCCTGCCTGATTTCTCTCTCTCCTCTGCTTCCTCTGTTTCTCACTCTTAATTGCTCTGTTTCTTCTTGTTTCTCCACCAACAACCCAAATTCCTCCGCAAGAAAAATTGATTAGGGAAGAAAGAGAGAGAAGGGTAAGCTTTGCTGGAGAGGTAACAAACAAAAAATGCCGTGGCAGTAACGGGTTGGGTTTGGTTTACCTTAGCCCATATTCAACCCACCCATATTCAACCTACATAATATTAGCCCATATTCAATCCACCCATATTCAACCCATAACCCATATCAACCCAACCCAACCCACCCATTTGTCACCTCTATATAAAAGTATTGGTTGTGGTCCCTTACACTTAATTAAACATCAGTGTGTCTGGTATGACTTTAAATTGGTTTTCCTTTATTTTGTGTAATATAATTTTATTCCACTTCACTTGCTTCAACTTATCGTCTTTATTTTTTTCTGTTAGGTGACCAGAACTGAGTCATATTTGCAAGATGAAGAATTCTTTGCGTTGTTTAGCAATCCCGACAAAAGCAAATTGCAATGAGAGAAAAATATTAGCGAAGATGCATTCTATTTTATTTTTTGAAATGATCTACATGTATTTCTTCTTTGGTAGATATTCAAGTGAAAACTGAAAACATGTAGCAATTTATTTTGACATTATTATCTTTTTGTGATGAAATGCTTGCATTTTTTGCATTATTGTTCTGTTGGAAATATATATTTGTTGTTATTATTATGTTTTTAGAGAAAATTTCATTGTATTATGTGTAATATGTGAGATTTGGTTGGTTGAAGTGCTCTATGAAGTCACTGGAAATCACCGGGGTAAAGTTTGGAGTTTACTGTGTGATGCGTTGCATGGTGCAGTTTTTCCCCTGCCCTGCAGGGACCCCGGAGCCGCCTAGAATCAATCCGAGCCCAACGGTTTCTCTTTGGGTGGTTCCAACAAGAGGCATAGGCCCAATCTCAAATTTGAACCCCCATTCGAGGATCCCATACTGTGCGTGAATGTGAAAGCATTTTGTGTTCAATACTCATATTTTATAAACAAAAAAATACTCCTATATGTTTGGTTAAAAAAATTAAAAATACCTTCTATAAAGCACTTGAATTAAATTAGTTATCGTTATTTCACAATGTTGTACTAAACTATAACTCGGTGGTTGCCATAAGGACCAAAAGTAAACTCAAAAGTTGTTGTCGGGAGGGGGTTTATATAGTGTCCAATCTAAACCGTTCAAAAGAATTTTTAATGGTTCAAATTTTAAGTATTATCCTACATGTGAAATGCTTACATAACATGTAAAATAATCTAGACCATGAATTGTTGAATGGACGGCTCAGACTAAACACTACATAGGTGCAGTGTCTTTAGGCACTACAAAGACCCTGGTTTCATTGTTGGCATTGGCTTTATGTTGTCAATATATGTACTTTATGTATATCATAATCTGGACTATGGGTCCTACATATCCCATGTGAGTTTGTGTAATTGTTGGTATAAGTGTTAATGCCTCTATATTTTATCGTATATTGATTGCAAGTATCTGAAAATATAACATGTACCAACACCACAAGCACACTAAGTCAACATCTGTACCTTATGATTGCAGGTATCTGAAAATGTAACATGTATCAACACCACAAACACTAAGGTCATGTTTGGTAACACTTCCACTTTTTGTTTTCTGTTTTTATTTTCATAATTTCTAAAAATTGAACATGAAAATTGTTTGGTGCACTACTTCCACTTTCAAAATTTTAAAATCACTTTTCCTATTTGTGAAATATTTGAAAGTGAAAAAAGAACACTTCCGCTTTCAAGAAAAATGAAAAATCGGCTGCCAAAAAAGAGAGACGCGCATTTTTTTTGGCTCTAAGAGAACCTTACCCACTGCATGTTGACGCAAGTTCAAATCTTGGGAGCAACTCTTTTTTCCTCTCTTCTACGCATATTACGTTCAATCAGAGCCGATCTCTCTTCTTCTGCCCTATCTTCCTCTCGCTCCCATGGAAAAGTGCTAAAGGTACTCTCTCTCTCTCTCTCTCTCTCTCTCTCTCTCTCTCTCTCTCTCTCTCTCTCTCTCTCTACTTGATACTCCATTAACAACTGCGATTTTGCTCAAAAATAGCCTAAACCAGTCTAATTTATTGATTTCATTTGTAAACCATTGTGCTGTAACTTATGTGGGTTTTATACCGTTGTATGCAGGAACCGACTTCTCATCTTCTATTTTGAAGGCAATAGATTTGATATTTTGAAGAGTTGAGGTAAATGAAACTGAGAGAGGCAATAGAATCTGTTGTGTTTTCATTGTTAAACCCTTGTATTTTGACATTAAAATCTGCTGTGTTTTCATTGTTAAACCCTTGTGCTTCGATTGTTATAAATGCCTACCATCTGGACTGTATGTAGAAGTGGTCAAAATGAAATAGGATAAAACTTTAGTAGTGATATATACATACCATTTATGATTTCCTGCTTCGAATAAAGCTGAAGTGTATTTCCCCTTTTTTTTTATGTGAATCAGAAGTTCATCACTCTAAAACTCTAGTAGTGATACATACATATCTTGTTGTAGCCATTATTTTCCTTTTCATGGTGGAAAGTAGTATAAAACTGCTATGTGCTGTTTTCTCGTTTGCATGATTGGACTGTCAGAATTAAGTATGCTTTTTGAATAGGAAATGGCAACCAGTTCTAATATAAGTATCAAGATTGAGAATGAGGATGATTTTGTTGAAGTGGGAGGTGTAGTTGATATATAACTTCGTGTGGTCAGCGAAAAATGAAGCTATTTTTATTGACATTATGGAGGAGGAGGTCAAAACATTGGGTAGTCGAAATACTGGGACTTTTCAAAAGGTATGTTGGCCTAAGATGAGGAAGGCTCTTACTACTAGAACGTCATACCCTTACACAGAACTTCAATTGAGAAACAAGAACAACCAACTACATACTTTGCACACCAAATTTGTGAGCCTTCTTAGCCAAAGTGGTGTTGGATGGGATGCTAAAAAATGTACAATTGTGGCCGATGATGCACTTTGGGAGAAGCTCTTTAAGGTTAGAAACTTAGACGTGACCCTTTATTATGCCCATGTTTAAAAATTGAAGTCTAATACAGTCCACTTTGTCTTCACTTAGGTTAATAACAAGGCTAAGCATTTCAAGAAAAAAGGTTTCAAACACTGTTGCGATGACCCGAATACTTGGAGATACCACTACGATAGGCTTCAATGTTCAGCTATCAACCAAATCCCCGTCTAGAACAGATAGTTTTGATCCCTCCTTCCAAATTGAACAGGAGGAAGAGAATGATGAATTAGAAGTACAAGAGGTTAGTGAAAAAGGCAAGAAAAAGTCTTTTGACATGAAGTCTTTGAAGATTGCTCAGCCAAAGGAAAGTAGCAAGAGTAGGAAGAGAGACTCCTTTGCTGCGAATCTCAATGCATCTTTAAGTGCTATTGCAGAGAGTAATACGAGGAAGGTGGATATCCTTGAAGCTAAGCATAATGCTAAGAGCTCTAGTGTAATTGTGACTTCCCAAGACCATGGTGACTCACAAGGTCTGCTGATGTAGTGTATGACAGTTCTCAATGACATGGAAGACCTAGATGGGCCATTGTATGCGAAAGGGTTGAAACTACTTAAGGAAGACCCTTCATGGAGAGAACTTTTCCTCAAGATGCCAGAGAAAAGGAAGAAGGACTGGATTTTAAGTTTGTGAGAGATTGGTCAAAGTTTAAGAATTGGTTATGTAGTTGGTTTGTAAAACTTAATTCTCCTTTGGCTGGTTTTGTTTAGGACTTGGTTGGTATGCTACAATGATGTTATTTATTTGGTAAAAGTGTTGAAACTACTCTAAACTTGTTGCTGAAACTGTTGAATATAATGCTATTATTTATTTATTTATTTGCTTGGTTTGCTAAAATGCTGCAGTAGCCAAATATGGATGTAATTGAGTCTAGCGATGATAGTGACAAGGAATTAGAGTCTGATTCAGATGACAATACTATAATTGCGCTGGTCACCGTAGTAGTAGCTGAACATCATCGAAGATATTATGAACGCATCCCATGTCGAACCTCTATTTTAAGAGGACACAACTATGTATTAAAGGTTTTGAATGGTCATGATGCGAGGTGTGAAGAAAGCTTTCGAATGGAAACACGTGTTTGTTGCATTTTGTGAGGTGCTTAAGGTACATGCTGGGCTAAAGCATTCAAGGTACTTAACAGTCCAAGAGCAAGTATGTATATTTTTGCTCGGAGTTGGACATAATATGCGAAATCGTTTAATTCAAGAGCGATTCCAGCATTTGGGGTAAACCATTTTGAGGTATTTTAATCGAGTGTTGAAGGCTGTGTGTAGGCTTAGGAAACTCATCATACAACCCCCCTCACTTGATGAGATACCTCCTGAGATTATCCACAACCCAAAGTTTTGGCCATTCTTTAAGGTATTACGATATACGTTTGTTTCATATTGTAGTTGGACTAATTTTTTTGAGGTACTATAATATTGTCGAACATTTAATTCCATTTGCTATAGGATTGTATTGGTGCTATAGATGGTACACATATTGATACAAAAGTTCCCGCTCGTGAGCAAATTCCGTACCGTGGGAGGCATAAGACGACATCACAAAATGTGATGGTTGCTTGTACGTTTGACATGAAATTTACTTTCATCTTGTTGGGTTAGGAGGGAACGGCAAATGATTCACGAGTGCTTCTTGAATGTGCGAATAATCCGACAATGGAATTCCCCATGCCACCTATAGGTAATCTTGTTGCCTCTAGTTGATCTTAAATAACTATGCATTGAGCTGTTTGGACAAGTCAAGGATACCCTGCATCTGCGAAAAATGAGATTTTCTTTGTTTTTTGTTGTGAATTTCAATGAGACATGCATTGTGTCTGTTTGATGCTTTGGATTTCAACATAAATTTTGTGACTGCATGCTACACGCATGTCTGATTTTTTAGAAGTTGTATGTATATATATGGTAGCAATTGTACTTATTCACTTCTTTAATTCCGCTATCATACATTTAGACAACCCGTGGTATGATGCTTGTTAAATGCCTAATTGGTAATTGACAACTATTTTGTAGGTAAGTACTATGCATGTCATTGATTCAGGATATCCAAATATGCTTGGGTTTCTAACACCATACAAGGGCGAGCAGTACCATTTGTCCTCGTTTCATGGACGAAGACGGTTACCTATAAAAGAAGAAGAATGGTTTACTTATCGTCACTCCGCAATGTGATAGAGCGTTGCTTTAGTGCATTGAAGGCTCGATTTCTTGTCTTGAAACAAATGCCTAAGGGGTTCAGTGTAAAGACCCAAAAATATTTGCCAACCGCTTGCTGCATGATCCACAATTTTATAAGGATGCATGACCGAAACGATGAGGTGTTTAAGTTTTATAGCAAAGAGGACTTGATTGTCGAGAGTGAGCAACATAATAGGAGCATCGGAAGCTCGCAACAAATTAATGTCACCCCAAGTCAATTGTGAGAAATGGCTAGACTTCGAAATTCTATTGCTCGCCAAATCTCGAATAGCCAAAGGCAATAAGATATTGCTATCCAAACCTCCGTTATGTAAATTATTGATGGATGCTTAAACCTCTATTATGTGATTTATTGGTTGTATCTATTGTTTTTTTGGAAAATTGACTTATTTTATTGATGTCATTCATGTTTTCAGTTTCTTTATTTTTTTTTTTTTTGAAAATAGGTTTAAACAAACATGTTTTCTGTTTTCACTTCCTTTTTAGGAAAAACAAAAATAGATAACAAAAAATAGAAAACAGAAAACAAAAGTGTTACCATACATGACTTAAGAGTACTTGTCCTTGCGTGAAGTCGGAAACACGAAATGAATGCCTTCGAGTTGAATTTGGTAGCATAGTTCTATGAAATAAATTCACTTGGGTTCCTCAAATTTTGAAGAAATTAAGAAGGATTGTTTTTTTTTTTTTTGGGGTAAATAGAAAGAATGATCGTTACTTCAGTGTTAAAACTATCTAAAAGCAACTCCATTGTTCATCTATTGTTAAAATTATGTCTATCTAAAACTATTGGGGATTGTATGTGTACTGTTGTGATAGTGTTCTCTTTATTTACGGAGTATTAAAAATTGGAACGCAGATGATAATGATCGAATTTTCCCTTATTTTGAATAAAAACATAGCGCCCCATTCAATTTCAAGCATACACTTTGCCAAACATTGCATCCAAACAATAGGAAGCTTTTGCGTCAAAATAACTGTCAAGTGTCAATTGTAAAGTTGAAACTAAAGACCCATATAAATCGTTACAGTGTATTTGCCTTTGAATCTCTTAGGCTATTTTTCTTGTACTATGTGATTATAATTTCCAGTTTCATAAAAAATCCCATTAGCTAATTCTTCAACAGCTGAAGGTCCTTTATTAAAGAGTACTACTCAATATTCTCAACTAGATGAAAAGTATCCATAAAATATATACTAGGTGGTTAACTATGTGCTATGCACGTACGCATCAACCCGTTAGTGTTAACCCGTTAACTAAACGCACAACGTTAATAAGAAAATCCATAACATCTATTGTTGAAAAGTGACAACGGCATGCCTTTTTCAAAAAATAGGCTATAAATTAATGTCAATCCGTGAACTATACGTGTTATGCGAAGGACTGTATTAGATATCACTGCTGAAAGGAGGAACAAGAAGTAGTTTATTAGATAGAAGAATGCAACTGATCAATGGAGAGTGAGAATGGTTTTTGGGTATTTTGGTATGGTTTTCAAACCATCAATCTTTCAAATCTACAAGTAAATACACGTAAGATAGGCTTGGTCTAGAAGATGGCAATTAGATTTCACAAATTCTGTGGAAATACTTGAAATTGCCCTAAATTTTTCACATAAACTAAACAAAAAAAAGTCAAACTACACATCCGATTAAAGACACGGGTAAGTCCCAAAAACATGTAGTCAACAAACCTTTAATTTAAGCCAAAACAAAGATACCCCAAATTCGATTTAGTTTTACCAGTTAAGGAATACAACCATCGGACCACTCGTTGCCAGTACTTTTTTTAGATGATCCGCCGTCGTACGTCGGTGTTCGCCCGAACTCTCCGGCTTCTAGACCTTCCCTTAAAGAATTGCATTTTCCAAACAGGCTTTTTACATCTGTCTTTAGACGACGAACTCGACCTGCATCCTCTTCCAAACGCTCGATCCTCCGCATGGCATCGTCAAAGCCAACCCTTAAAGCGTCTTGTTCCAAATGGTCGATTCTTCGCATGGCATCGTCAAAGCTGACCATTAGGGCATTGAACCTTCCGAGCAAGGCATTTAGTTGCTGGCAAAAAGGAGCCAGTGCATTGCGGAGCATGTTGCGAAGTCGAACAAGGGGCATCATGGTTTCGTGTTCTAGACGAGTCGAAAGTGGAAGAAAAAGTAAGAAATGAATGACTGGGAACACCCATTATTAGATCTTCTTTTGGGAAACAATACAACTTCAAGGAAGTAAGACAAAGAGGTTGTCACGCCATCGAAATTTAAAGGATAATTCATAAAGAAATTCCACGTCGATAGTCAACAAGTCCACGAGCCACGTCAAAGTCCAATGTTTAATAGTCAAAGTCAACCTCAAGATACACAATGGTGTATGGGTAAACGAACCCCAAGTTAAGAAAATATAAGTGTAAAGTTATTACAATCCCAGGTCAAAAATATAATATCAAATGGAGTTACAAAATCATCTAATTTCAAAGTCATAAGTGTAAAGATGATGATATAACTCCTTCTTTAAGCTTTTCAAAACATGCATGTAATCACTCCAAGCACATCCAAGTCAATGCTCCATGCTGGGTGAGTATCTGAAATTTGTAAGATTGAGCTCACTAGCCCAGTAGGAAAACATCTATCGATTCTAAATGAAAATGAGATGCTCATGACGTGCGGACGAGAGGCTAAATCATATGATAAGGCCAAAAGATTTCTAGATATACACTAAGAATGACACGAGGTTCAATGATAGCCCACTTAAATCAATGAGGGATGAAATCATACAATAAGAGTGATAGAATCATGTAAAAGGGCTGTGAACATCACAAAAGTCGATAATCACCAATATAGACCAAGTACCGCCCCATTGTATCCGTTCCGTATCCGACACGTCACATGTGTTCCCAAAACATTCATATCATACTTCTCATCCATTTATTTCATTCATTACACTCCGGGCATACCATAAAGGCCCCGTGTCACTCTGGGCATGTCATATAGGCCACGTGTCACTCCGGGCATACCCTTTCGGGCCCCGTGTCACTCTGGGCATACCCTTTCGGGTCTCGCATCATCATTATCACATTTCCATAATCATTTCATATTCATTACTGTCATATCGATATCCATGCATAATCTCATCTCAATCCGACACTCAAAATACGACTTCGATGGATTTTCGCCAAACTAGAGTCTTTAGGGGTTAAACACGTAACACGAACCCCGAAGAAACATAAGGAATCATCAAATATGCTAGATTAAACTCATGACACGTATCTCAAGATGCTTCAAGTGATTGTCTCTCCAAATTAGAGTTTAAACCTCTAAGTATCAATATTAGAAAGCTGGGGTATCAATACCCAATTTCCAAAAAAAATGGGACAGAACCTCTGGGTATCAATACCCCAAATTCGGGTATCAATACGCAGCCCACTAATAAAACAAAACTACGGGGTATCAATACCCCCGCATCCGGGTATCAATACCCAGCCTCCTAAAGGCCAAAACGCAAACTTGCTGGGTATCAATACCCTAGAATCCAGGTGTCAATACCCAGTCGTCAACAAGCAAACTTTGGGCAAATTTGACGGATTTTGAGTATTCCGAGTATTTTTACCATAACTTTTCATGCCAAACTCCATTTTCAACGAGTTATATATCAAAACGTAGGGAATTTGAAGAGTTACAACTTTGTAATTTAACACATTTCCTAATTTTGCCTCGGCATCACCCAAAAAGCGTGAATAGTAATCAATACGAGCAAATTTTCACCCATGGTGGGGGATTTCAACCCAAACACTTGAGTTGGGTTATCAAACAAACAAATTGACTAGGAAATTGCTTAGGAAATCAATGGAACCATTCAATATCAGCACAAACAAGACTAGAATGTCTCCAAAAAAGGACTTAAAGTAAGGATTAAGAGGAAACTAGCAAGCATGAGGGTAACACACACACAAACATCAAATTTGCATTGAGAATTGAAGGATGATCCCCTACCTCTTGTGATTTAGCTTGAAAAATCTCCAAGAAGCAAAACCCAAACCCTAGCTTCAAGATCCAAGAAAAGTTCTTCAAACACTGGAGTGAAATAAGCACATAATCGAGTAGAGCACGAGATTTTATGAAGGTTTTGTGAAGAAAGTAAGCTTGGAGCTTGAGATTTGGCTAGGTTAGTGAAGAAAGAAGTTTTAAGAGCCATGGAAGGGAGAGAGAGAGAGAGAGAGAGAGAGAGAGAGAGAGAGACCGTTGGATATTGGGGGAGGAAGATGAACTTTCTCTCTATCTTCTCTCACCACACACACATATACATATCATGTAATTACACTCTAAGCCCAAATGTGACTTGTGTAATTCTAATGCACCCAAATCAACTTGTACATCACCCATAATCTAACACTTAGTCAATTTTGACATTTTACACAATTCCTCACATTAACCCATTGTTATTTTTGAAAAATTATTTAATAACATGGGTCCTTACATTCTACCCTCTTTAGTAAAATTTTGTCCTCAAAATTTCATATAACAAAGCTATTCAATGAACTACCCATTAAATCATGATATGCAACATGTATTCAATATCACAAACTCATAAACATGAAATTTAACACCATACTCACATAGATGAAACCGAAAATAAACCTGAATACCTTTCTTTTATCTCATCCTCCATTTCTATGTCAGCTCCTCGCTACCAAGGTTATTTCACAACGACCGTTCTAACCATACAGATATTTCCCGCGATACCTACTCGCTCACATCTAGGATACGTATAGGCTTCTAATTTAATTTTGGATCAATCCAAGGTACGAAACAAGTAGGCTTAAACTGTCTCCAAGTGCAAAATTATAACTTCAAAATTTAATCTACTACCAATCATACATCCTTTAGACTCAATATCAGTTGCCTATATGTGTCTCTGATATTGCCTTAAAAAAATAAAGTTCAATCAATCCATAATTCCCAAACACTTTACTCCACAACCATATCATGATTCCAAGCTCTTAACTGTAAAAAAAAAAATCTTACTTATAGAAACCAAATTTTCAACCATACCCCTTCAACACTAACTAGGAAAATCAACATTGCGCACTTTGATCTGGATTCTTTAAACTACAACTGCTCTAGCAATACCGAGATAAATTAATCTCAAATTATGACAGTAAGCTAAGTTCCCAAAAATTTCGGTACCAAATACATTCTATTCGCATCCAAATACTCTAACATACCCACATTTTATTAGCAAGTTTTGTTTTATCAAACCCTATCATCGTTCTCCAATCATTCTAAAACCTGATTACTCAAACATTCGAGTGCTCCTCCACCCTAGGTTATGACATTAACAATTCCTCTTGGTCACATAAGTTACTAGTACTTCCACAATCACTTCCATGTAAATCATTCTCGTCACTAAAAAAGAAACTCAAATTCTTCAAAACCCGTAATCCTCCCATCGAAAAGCTTATTTTTCTCAATTTCTTAAAGTATATCTCTAAGAACAAGGCTAAAGGACGGTGTACCCAACTTCGTTCCTCTTGTCTCAACAAATATTTATGAATACTGCCCAAAAGTTTGAATATTCTCAGCGATCCCATTTAACTCTAGTCCCGACCATTTTCAATGTGCTTATCTCCTGAACGAACAACATTACACCCTGTTTGGATGCCGGATTTGGCACCCGGATTTTCAAAAGACCCAGATTTGTAATCCCGGGCCCACCTTAGTCCGGTGTTTGGGATACAAAAACGCCCCCTGGATTTGATCCAAAAATTTCACTGTTGGCAGTACAAATCCGGGGGCACCCAGACTAGCTAACGACAGCCTCACCCCTGTCGTTAGCATATCCGGTGGGATTTGACGATTTTTGGTACCAATTTACCCCTCCAAATCCGGTTGATTTTGGGGCAATTCTGTGCATGAAGAAGAAGAAGAAGAAGAAGAAGAAGAAGAAGAAGAAGAAGAAGATGAGCAACCTGGACATCTCGTGGTCGGTGGTCCGATTGGACGATCTCGTGGTCGCCGGACCATATCACCTTCAACGATCTCGTGGTTGCCGAAGATGGGTTTTGTACAGTTGGATGATGATTTGAGGAGATGGGTTTGTAGAGAGAGAGAGAGAGAGAGAGAGAGAGAGAGAACAGACTTTGTTCTCTGTAATGAATTTGGGGAAGATGAGTTTGACGTCATTACAAGGTGTGGGAAAAATAATCAAGTGCTTTAGGGAAGATGAGTTTCATTGTAATTAACGGTCTAGATCATTGACAGCATTTGCCCACGGTCTAGATCATTGGCAGGCTCATGTGAGTGTATTTATTGCCATTTGAGTTCAAATAAAACAATTTAAACAATCATGTGAGTGTACTTAAATGTCTTTTGTTAATTTAATTAATTTCCATTTGTTAATAAATTTATTAATTTTAAAACCCGAATTTTTTTTCATTTAATATGGTTTAAATATTTGTTTGTATTTATTATGTATTTTCCGTAATTTTTATGTATTTATTAAGTATTTATTGTAATTATTAAGAAATTAATCTATTTTCTTTATTCAAATAATAAAGTAGGGGCAATTACGTCATTTGACCTCTTATCCTATCAAATCTACCTTCCTAATCCCCCCTCTCAAAATAACATCCAAACACCTCACTAACAAATCCACCCTTCTTATGAGGTGGGGCCACCCTCATTACCAAATCCACCCTCATTACAAATCCACCTTCAAATCCACCCTCATTACAAATCCACCCAAATCATCTCCAGCATCCAAACGGGGTGTTAAAGCACTTACAAGTTCTACAACATAGGTACTTCAAATTCTTTCACCAAATCCTCATGTATCATCACGACCAACCCAAACCGAACGATTTTCCCATATCTCACAACGGTCTTCACCAAGACTCAACGCTCAACTTAATCATAATTTATGCCTATTTTGACTCCTACGCTCATTACACTCTATAAGGTACTTAGAAATCCATCCACAGTAGCTACCAGTTAAGGAACTTCGATACTAAAAACAATCATGACCCATAACCACGATAGTCGGCACAAAGGCTTTCCAAGTCTATTCATCTAAATCTTCACAACCCTTGCTTTCGGCTTTACCCCAAACTAACTTCCAGAACCGGATTCACACCCTAGTTAACCCCATACATCCTTTGCTCTAAGTGTCCCATTCAGTCCTCTAGCTTCTCGAATTCAAACAAACCGGACCTCAACTCTATTAATGGTATGTAATCTCACATACGCCTCCCAACATTATGATCAATTTTGAAATACAATAATCGCTTGCCACTTGACACTCTATCTTACAACATTAACATAGAAGAAGATAACTCATCTCAGCTTTCTAACAAAAAACCACATAGGTACAACTTCATTTCATCCTACATCCCCCGCTTGAGTCTTAAAAGAAATCTTTTAGCCACACACTGTGTTATAACCGATAAAGTGATCTTAAACTACATATGCACCCTCAACGATTAGTAATCACATCACCGCAATCATCTAAAAGGAAGGACAAGTAAACCTTGAAGTGCACACACCCATTCTAGTTACCGTCTCACCGCTCTATATACTGGGCACCCATACAATCTAGTTTTCGTATAGTTCTAATCTCATTTATGCCTCACACTAGAAAATTGAACTCCAACTTGATTAAGCTTACAACCTTCCCGCGGTTTTCTCACCAGAGCCTACACATCTACTTTCTAGTCATGAAATTCTTTCATTCTCATCAAATTTTACCACCGTCAAATTATTCGAAAGTGCACATAAGTCTCCCAACATAAATTCAGACTACAGTCCTTGACATCAATCATCAGCAATTTGCAAAAATACACACATTTGAACAAAACCCATGTCCCTCAAGAATTACCTCTTCAATTTAGAATAAATTACAACTCATCAAATCACCGACCAAAACGGTTAAAACCCAAGGACAACATTAGCTATTAATCAATTCCTCACGTCCCTTTTTGTATAGTCCCGTATTCATCAACATTATCCAACCCAATTTTTTTTTTCAATACATTCTCATCAAATCTATCTATTCCAAGTAGAGCACAAGATAAACACCAAACAATTTCATAAAAGTTAAACAAAATAATTCCATTCATGTCATCTAGAAAGACACCCTGTACAGTACTTTTGCTTCTGACAATATCCTCCCGTCGTAGCCTCGACATCACTCCTCTACCTAGTTTCTCCTAAGTAAATGCACTAAACCACCGTAACTTACAAATTTAGAATTTTAAACTACCAAGCACCCAAGTGTCAACCCATATACACGATATCTAGTAAATCTCATCTCGTCGATTCCTCAATACTTTTGTACTTCTAGCATTTTCACAACCACCAGGAAGTATTACGAACTAATACTTAAAATCTCACCATAATATCTCATGCTTCTAATTAACCGCTATATAAATGAAACACAACCACAAATTAAATAACCCATCTCTATGAATTTACGGTAACCCAAACGCTCATGTCCTAATACATCAGGACTATTGCCAGTGCACTGGTCCCAAAACTTCCAACAATACACCAACTCATCCGCTCATAGCCTCATCATCAACACGCCATAAACCACACGACAAACCAATTTGACAAACCCAACAGTGAAAACACCCCCCTTAGTCTTGTTACCCAAACAAGTGAATCCCATTAAACCTTCCAATAGAACTCTTTCTATACCTTTCAAGTGAAATAATTGCTCCTTCTAATTCAAGGAGTCATAAGCTCTTATTACAATACCGAACCTATGGATATTCCATCATCAATAGAAACATTTTAAGACCCTCAGGTAATTACTGAAAAACCCAAGTACTAAAGTTAACGGATACATCATGCCAAGGTTCACCCAATCTATCTTCAATAACTGAATAAAAATATCTTTCCTGGACCTATCCTCAAATAAAATTCAAATTTTACCTCACACCACAGGTATGTACTTTGTATAAAATAACCCCCCTCACCCAACCAAGTCTAAAACCAAGGCATTCATAAACACATGTACCAAATTCTGATGCATTCTAAAAGGTCTCTTTTCTAAATTTGCATTCTAAAAGGTCTCTTTTCTAACAATTTCACAGTCAGAAGCTAAAGGTAGTACTACTATAATCACTACATCTAAGGATTTAATCCCAAACAATCAAGTCAATCTCAAACAAGAAATACCTAGTCAACTAGGACCCCAAACCTTCGCAAGTTACAACAAACAAATCCACCGACTCCAAATAATGACAACTCTCTATAGTCAGAGCGATACCAAAGAAAATTATAATATATTCAAGTAGAGAAACAATACTAAATTTATTAAGCAAATTTCTAATTCACATGTCCTCATTTCTAATCACATCAAACACTACGTATATCGATTAGATGCAGAACTATACGCTTTCGAAGAGAAGACATAATATGTTCCTTTATATCGGTACTTGCTCTACCACACATACTTCTTTACGCACCTCCACTCAGCCATATGTGGTAATAGAGTGACATCAGAAGTTTGTTTTGAAGTGTGCTGGCCAGTCACCCTTCAAATCAATCATCTACATCATTCTTAAACCACAATGACAAAATAGATAAGCACACACTTAATTCTGTTACCAGTGACGTAAATTCTAGTATCAATACACACCTTCCATCATGAGACTAATTCTCCATTTCTCAACACAAGTCAAACAATGAAACTCCATTCTACGAAAACTTTATATGTAATGTCACGTGGTTGGATGGATGTCACTCAAGCAAGCACACAATGCATGTGAAAACAATGACTTTTATGAGAATACAATGCGATGGTTTTAAGCCCTGAGATTACGAGTCTCCCCGTGGTCTCTAGGTTTTCGAACCTAGTGCTCTGATACCAAGTTGTCATGCCATCAAAATTTAAAGGATAATTCATAAAGAAATTCCACACAGACAGTCAAGTCCACGGGCCACGTCAAAGTCCAATGTTTAATAGTTAAAGTCAACCTCAAGAGACACAATGGTCTATGGGTAACCGAACCCCAAGTTAAGAAAATATAAGTGTAAAGTTATTACAATCCCAAGTAAAAAATATAATATCAAATGGAGTTACAAAATCATCCAATTTCAAAGTAATAAGTGCAAAGATGATGATATAACTCCTCCTTTAAACTTTTCAAAACATGCATGCAATCACTCCAAGCACATCCAAGTCAATGCTCCATGCTAGGTGGGTACCTAAAATTTGTAATGTTGAGCTCACTAGCCCAGTAGGAAAACATCTATCGATTCTAAATGAAAATGAGATGCTCATGACGTGCGGACGAGAGGCTAAATCATATGATAAGGCCAAAAGATTTCTAGATATGCACTAAGAATGACACGAGGTTCAATGATAGCCCACTTAAATCAACGAGGGAGGAAATCATACAATAAGAGTGATAGAATCATGTAAAAGGGCTATGAACATCACAAAAGTCGATAATCACCAATGTAGACCAAGTACCGCCCCATTGTATCCGTTCCGTATCCGACACGTCACATGTGTTCCCAAAATATTCATATCATACTTCTCATCCATTCCATTCATTATACTCCGCGCATACCATAAAGGTCCCATGTCACTCCGGGCATGCCATATAGGCCCAGTGTCACTCCGGGCATACCCTTTCGGGCCCTGTGTCACTCCAGGCATACCCTTTTGGGCCCCATGTCATCATTATCACATTTCCATAATCATTTCATATTCATTACTGTCTTATAGATATCCATGCATAATCTCATCTCAATCCGACACTCAAAATACGACTTCGAAGGATTTTCGCCAAACTAGAGTCATTAGGGGTTAAACAAGTAACACGAATCCCGAAGAAACTTAAGGAATCATTAAATATGCTAGGTTATACTCATGACACATATCTCAAGATGCTTTAAGTGATTGTCTCTCCAAATTAGAGTTAAACCTCTAAGTATCAATACTAGAAAGCTGGGGGTATCAATACCCAATTTCCAAAAAAAAGGGACAGAACCTCTGGGTATCAATACCCAACCCACTAATAAAACAAAACTATGGGGTATCAATACCCCCGCGTCTGGGTATTAATACCCAGCCTCCTCAAGGCCAAAACGCAGACTTGCTCGGTATCAATACCCCAGAATCTGGCTATCAATACCCAGTCCTCAACAAACAAACTTTGGGCAAATTTGACGGATTTTGAGTAGTCCGAGTATTTTTACCATAACTTTTCACGCCAAACTCCATTTTCATCGAGTTATATATAAAAAAAAGTAGGGAATTTGAAGAGCTACAACTTTGTAATTTAACACATTTCCTAATTTTTCCTCGGCGTTGCCCGAAAAGCGTGAATAGTAATCAATACGAGCAAATTTTCACCCATGGTGGGGGATTTCAACCCAAACACTTGAGTTAGGTTATCAAACAAACAAATTGACTAGGAAATCGCTTAGGAAATCAATGGAACCATTCAATATCAGCACAAACAAGACTAGAATGTCTCCAAAAGGACTGAAAGTAAGGATTAAGAGGAAACTAGCAAGCATGAGGGTAACACACACACAAACATCAAATTTGCATTGAGAATTGAAGGATGATCCCCTACCTCTTGTGATTTAGCTTGAAAAACCTCCAAGAAGCAAAACCCAAACCCTAGCTTCAAGATCCAAGAAAAGTTCTTCAAACACTGGAGTGAAACAAGCACATCAACGCGTAGAGCACAAGATTTTATGAAGGTTTTGTGAAGGAAGTAAGCTTGGAGCTTGAGATTTGGCTAGGTTGGTGAAGAAAGAAGTTTTAAGAGCCATGGAGGAGAGAGAGAGAGAGAGAGAGAGAGAGAGAGAGAGAGAGAGAGAGAGAGAGAGAGAGAGAGAGAGAGGGACGGCTGGATATTGGGGGAGGAAGATGAACTTTCTCTCTCTCTTCTCTCACCACACACACATATACATATCATGTAATTACACTCCAAGCCCAAATGTGACTTGTGTAATTCTAATTCACCCAAATCAACTTGTACATCACCCATAATCTAACACTTAGTCAATTTTGACATTTTACACAATTCCTCACATTATCCCATTGTTATTTTTTGAAAAATTATTAAAAAACACGGGTCCTTACAGAGGTATTGTGTCTCTTCACCTTCAGAGAAGAAGCTCTCTGAAAGAAAAAGGTATGTTCAGGGAGACCAAATATTTGGGCCACTGTGCTAGACATAAATAGCTGCGTTAGTAATATTTACATATTGCCAATTGTAATGAAGCCCATTTTTTATATTTACAATTATTATTGTAGTAACTCGTAACCATATATTTTACACAAATTAATTGTTAAATTGTTTTTAAAAGCTTAAGTTGAATTTTGGCGTTCCCCAATTTTGCGCCAATTTTTCCAATTAAGTCCCTTTATTGATGGGGTTCCCGTTCAAGGTAGAGGGGTGGAATTGACATTTCGACTGGGGTTTTTTCTCTGGTGGACACGGAGACACGTACAACCTTGAAAAAGGCAATAAGATATGTGATAGGCCATAGACTGTTCAAATTATCTTCTCTTATAATAGGTGACCGAAAACAACTCATGGATAGAGGGACTTAATTTGAAAAATCGATACAAAATTTGGCAGCGCAAAAAATAGGTGTCGCAGTCGTTAGTTTGACACTTAGTTCAGGAGGCACCCAAGAAGAGGAAAACAAAAGATCTTGTGTAGCCGGATGCTTTAACAACAACTTTAATAGAATGACTCAACCACTCCACGTACAGCAAAGCGCGTGCAACAAATATCCTAATCTTAGTGTTAACTCAACCCTCCGGCTCGAATGGGAACCCCATTAATAGAGAGACGTAATTGAAAAAATTGGTACAGAAGTGGGGAACGCCAAAATTGATCTTTATTTATCTGAAGACCAAATGCATGAGGTTAAAAAAATTTGGTTTGAAGCTGTGTAAGGACCCGTATTTTTACAAAATATTTTAAAATAAAGTTGGGGTTATGTGAGGAAATGTTTGAAATGTTTATTGGTGGAATTTGGAGAGTGTTTGAATGTGTTGGGGTTGTTTTTAATATACACAAGTGAATGCAAGGGTGTGTAGTGTAATTTGGTGACCTAGGGCTTAAATTGGGGGACTAAGTGAGCAATTTTCTCACTCTCTCTCTCTCCCACATCAGCCACAAGTTTGTAATTTGGTGACCTAGGGTGTGTAGTGTACCTTTGCAACTGAAGCAAGGGATGTTTGCAATCTTCACAAGTTTGTTATCAGGTGGAGCTATTTGTTTGGTTGTCCGGTACCTCGAGGCACACCCTGTTGGTAGTTCTTTGATAGCAGTTGCATTTGCTTTGCACCTGCGTAGCAGTTTTTGTTCCTGGTGATACTTGACACACAAAATATAATATTCATGAGTTGTGAATTTACCAAGCTCGTAGAGCAGCTGCTTCTGGGATCGGTGGATTGAAGATGAAAGTGGATGAATTCCTTGTACCAAGATTGGTACCTAAGTACGTAAATTACTCTAAATGGTCAGAATATCGTTGTAAATTTTGGAAAGGAGTGTTATATATGGTAATCTACAGTTGTTGTTTGGTTCTTTTGTGTGAATACCATAGATCACTGCTGTACGTTAATAGAAACTTAAATGAATTGAATATAGTGTAAGTGTCTACCCCTGGTAGCACAATCCTAAATTTCATAGAATTAACACAGCGCAAACTCAACCATCAAGCAGAATTACTGAGTAGACCACCAATAGAGGAGTTAAATATTCTGGGTAGAGACAAACTTTAATTTGTATTAGCTAAATATTTAAATACCATATTTTGATGCGAGTTTCAGGCGATATGCAATTGCAATTGGAAATGGGCCGGGCAGACTTGACATTGCTTCTGCTTCGGTGTCGCTAAATTGGTCCCAGAGAGTGATATTAGTTAGGACTAATCTGTTTGATAGAAGAACAAGTTTTCAGTTAATTTGATTAAACATTGAATACAAAAAACGAAATGGTTAACAAAGTACCCCTGATCTATGATTCGCAGACCGGCAGGTTTTTTCGGCCCAAATTCAAGAATTGCAAAGATCATATCTGTTTAAATGTTGGTTAGAAGGTGGAGTTTATGCAATTAGCCATGTGTATGACAAACAAGTTGTTGTGTAGCTTACCAATCTTAGCATCCACATCTTCAATGGCTGCGACATCTGCTATAGGAGTAAAGCTAAATTTCAGGGTGCGAATAGTAAGGCCATCGATGAGCCTTGCTTGTATCGGTGTTCTGGCACTAATCTTGAGTTGGAAGCAGTGCTCCACAAATCGATGCTATGAATCAAGCCTGTCTACCACCGCATTGCTTATCGCATATGTTTGAAACATTTTGAGGGTGTTGCTTAGAATAGCTATGTCCTCTCCAAAGACTGTGCCTTGAATTTTGGTCCCCTGCGGAGCATTCCATGTGATGAGTAGATTAGGTGATGAATATGGTTAGGAGTAGTACCTTAGCATCCTGAAGCAGAATACGCTGATAAGGTTTTGCGTTCTTGAACGTTGTTTGCGGCATGCCCTTTTTGACAACCATGACTTCAATAGTGTAGCGCTTGCTTGCCAAGGTAATGTCTTTCACAGGGCAAATGTGCCTAGACATCTGGAACCTATAGCATGTATATTCAGATGCTTTGTTTTACTCTATCAAGCAAAATAGTTATAAATTTTTGACTTTGCTAATGCCTAAGCTAAGTACGCAAATATTGGCACTTAAGTCGACGTTTCATAATTTTGCAGGTATGAGTTCAAGTGAACATGGTTACTGAGTGGATTTGTTTTTGTGCTGCATGCACTGTAGCTACGCTACTGTCATTTTAACAAGCAGCTTCTGTGCGTTCTCTGTTCTGCAGATAATATTGTCATTTTCTAACCGTACATGCATAGCTAAACGCATAACTAAGAAATCTGAGATATTGTATCAATGCACGGAATGCTGTATTCATGCTTGGACTCAGGAAATCTTAGAAGAATAACTATAGCTGTTGTTAAAGAAAAACTTACGGAGGAACGATGAAACCGAGCCTGTGCTTGTCTCTAGCGGTGGTTTGAGAAGACACAAAGGTCTAGGATTTGGTAAGCTATTCCTTGGTTTATACAACATTGATAAATGCCTCAACATTTATTACTGTGCAATTACAGCTGGGGGATAAAATCTACTCAATTTCTTTTGCAGAAATCAACCACCAGTCCTGTTATGTTACAGCTCTTCCTAGCCAAGTGTTCAGTTACCAAGGTAAGTGCTCAAGTAGATAGAAACTTTGGTAGTTGCTGGATTGAATATGGCTTTACATCTGTTTAGGCAAACCTTAGTTGGCATGGATTCGTTTAAAATATTTTTTCGTCTGGTATAAATGTTGGCTCTTCCTAGCTTAGAATCTTAGATAAGCGTTAACTTAGGTTCACAATACAAGTGTGTGTTCCATTGTTTAGATGATGCAACAATATTACTGCGAATAGGTTGTGCATGGTTCTGTGTTACAAATGCAACCTTAACATTGTTGGTTTGTCTAGATTGACGATATATGCGTTTGAACCTGGGAAGGATTTTTTCTTGCAAAGTGTTGTGATCACATCTCAGGGAACAGCTATACAATTAGCGCAACCGTAACGCCAACTATTTTGTTTTTAGGTAGTTTGTTTCTTATGTAGTTGCTGTGAAAACCAAACTATTTTGGATCAATGCATGATTTTGCTGGATCAAGATTTAGAGTGCCACCTCTTTGAATCTATAATCAAATTAGAATTTTGAGTTTCACACGCAAGTGATAGTGATTACAGAAAGCTGAACTTTATAGAGCAGCTACAAAACGAAACCATGTTTGCACGTCTACTGAGCACACACCTGTGTGCTTCATATATTGCAGGCCCAAAATGATAACAGAAATCCATGCAAGTGTTCTATATATTACAAAGCCAAAATGATACTATTTATTTCTGTGCCAGATTATACCAAACACCAAACCAGAAATTAGAAAAGCTGAGATGTTCTTCATTTTGACAATGGACCTCGGTCTATCGCTTGTTCTTCAGTAATACCAATTTCGCATTCTTTCAACCCCATGCCTTGCAAACACAATGATTTGAAGAACACCAACTTGTGAGACACTGCTTGCGACCTTGGATTGTATCGTAGATGATGTCGCCCCAAGCGTAGGGCTAGGAGTCGCATAGCATAATAATCGGTAAGACCGGATCGAATCCACAGAGACCAAATGCACCTAGCGTGAGAGTTGTCTTGCAAGTGTAGGTTTTTAGCCTTAAAGTGGCAAACTTGGCTTTTGGAGTTTGTTTGGTAGAATTCTCTCGACTTCGAGAACGACTCGGAAGATTAAAAATGACAAATTAAACTAAGGCAAAGTCTAGGGGTATTTAACGACCATGACTTGGGCTAATCCATCCCCTCTTGATAACCGGCTCGGGACACCGTTAGATGCTCCCGAACGGAAGATATAGAGATTAAAATCATTTGACTAGAAAATGTGCTTCACAAAGATTAGGATTCTTGTGCCATTTAGACAAACATTTTGATTGACATCGCCCTAAGTATCACACGTGCCAAGTGGTCAAGCCCTTGGCTACGTGTGATCAAAGAGATTAACAAATCCAAATTTTGATACATAAAATTAATCCTAACTCTTTGATCAACAGGAAGTGTTTGCTTTTGAGATGAGAGGAACGGATTAGCCCGAAGTCATGGAGTGCTAATCACCCCATGACTAAGCCTACTTAAACTACTCACCCATTACACTAATTAACAAGTCTAGAATATGGAAGAAAACTAAAAACATGCTTAATAAACTTAAAAACCGATTTTTATGGTTAATCCTAGGTTTGCCTACCACATTAACTCTTGAGAAAATCACAAACAACAATTACTAACTTGAGTTTAAGAAGGAAATGACTAGAAAATGGAGAATACAATTTAACCGATAAAAACGAAAATAAACTTGATTTATATAGAGATCCAACGAGTAGCTACAACATTAATAAACGACAAATAAACGGGAACTTAGTACTTACTTGAGTATTCTAGAGAGAGAAAGCATAAACTCTCTCCAATGGAGGAGAGAGGGAGGAGCAAAAACTAAGAAAGAAATAAAAGAGAAAGTGTAGTGACAAGAGGGAGAGAAGAGAGGTGATATACTCCAATTTCTCTCTCTCAAAATATCCTAAAAAATCCCAAAAAGCTAAACTTTCCATAAGTGGAAAGTCCAAAAAGCAAGTTCAAAATAATCAGAATTTTGGCTTGGTATGGATACCTCTCAACAGAGGTATGGATACCAGTGATTTTGCTTGTCCGCGACTAGAGGTATGGATACCACCCATTAGAGGTATCCATACCAATCTGTCTGTTCGTCTGGGTGCTATATGTATGGATACCCTTCATCAGAGGTATCCATACCAATCTGATTTTTCTTGTTTTCATGCCTTGGTCCCTCCTTGGTCAAATGTGATGCTTCTGGACTTCTTCCAAAGCACTTCTAATCAATTTGCGGCCTTCGGGAGGGATGGTATTTGGTCTTGTGGATGCTTGAATACTCCCGGATTCACCGGGAGTCCTTGTGAGCTCGAGACATGAATTGGTCCACCGGCTTGACTTGTGACATTTTGATTTCTCGGGCCTTAGCCGAGTCTTCATTTCTTGGCTCTTGAGGCCTGGTGTTGGCGTGCCATGGGGCACTTGACCCTCGGTTACTCGGGACGGTTCCCAATGCGATCCAAATGCGCTTGTTTGCGTGTTTAACCTGTAACCATAAAAAAACAACACTACGCGCATATCAAATATATAAGGTGCAAAATCGCATGTGTGTGTGAGCGAAATGAGTTAGATAAGCCCCGGATATCTACAATATTGGGGGCTTATCAGACACCAACAAATATAAAATCTCGTTGGCACAGGTTGTGCTCATACAGAAACTTAAAGAAGTTGCAGTGGCCGATTGATGAATGTCTAAGAGGAATGTACCATTCCCGAGGTCCAGTCTTGAGCACCACCTTCTTAAGTTCACCATCTCGCAGAAGTTGATTCAAATTTTGCTCAAAAACCTGAATCAAATGGACACTGATAATGCTATTCTAGAAGTGTTTAGCAAGAGTTAAATAAATAAGTAGCTATTACCCGTTTTATATGATCCTGCGATATGCACATGCAACCAAATTGTTTGAAACGAAATTCTGTCAACATGGTGTACGGGACACAGGAAGTCTCTGTGATGTCTGCGCCATTACCGATTAAGCATTCAATACAACATGGTGTACCAGATTTAGTCGTTGAAACACGAGAGTTCCAACTGCTTAGTATAGTTACCTTTGTTTGCAGTGCAAATGAATGGGAGGCCTGCTTAGGTAAGTAGTTTTACAAATTTTTTTAGAGAATTCAATGCAAGGGAAGCTGTCATGACTAACAAGTGATGGAGGATGGAGTAATTGGTATTTTGGGCAAAGTTTAATTGAAAAAGCAAGTTGTGTGATTAAGGCTAAAGTCGACCATCAGATCTTGGGGCTAGTCAAGTTAATTCAACAGCCAGCGTTAAGTGTGATTTTGCATGGCAGTGGCATCAAAACCCTGAAAGTAATGATGCACAGCCAAGTGGTGTAACTCTCAATGGCTTGCTGAACCTTCTTTTGCACAGAACATCACATCAATTTCATACACAGAAAAGCAAACTTGATCTCTTACTTAAGTGCCATTAGAGGTTGGTAGTTGCTTTGTTTGCTGTCGTTAGCTTAAGACCATAAACCAGTGATAGATATTCACTGTTAAAAGTAACTCTTTTACCGGTATAAGCAAGGATTTCATTGACCAATTTATACAACAAACATGACCGTGTGATAATGGCCATAAACTTTTTAGACACAATGAGCCTCATCTAGCAAGTCTTTGTACATGATATTAAGAGTGAAACAAGTTGACAACGGTTCAAGATCTAACTCTCCAAGGTGTACTCTAATTTTAGCTGCAATAATTGTTTGAGATAAGGCCACATAGAGTTGGCCATGAGAAAACACAGGTTCCGGTAAATATACACCGACTGTATTCAGCGTTTGACCCTGTGCTTTATTTATTGTCATGGCGAAGCAAACTCAGATTGGAAATTGACGCCGCGAAAATTCTATTGGGTAAAGTTGAGGATCACTTGGCTGCAGAGTAATTCTTGGTATGAAAATTATGTCACTCTTTTTCTTGCCCACAACAATTTGAGCACAAATTAAATGCGATTGAAAGTCCAAGCAAATTAACTTAGTACCATTACACAATCCTTTTGATGGATTTATGTTTCTTAGGAGCACTATCGGGCAATTCTTCTTTAACACCAACCGATGCACTGGCATTCCAACAGGAGAGATTGAATTAAGAAAATCAATGTATAATCCTTGCTGGCTGCTATCCGTGGTCTCATTAAAACTAAGGTAGATATTTTCCTCGCCTGGAAATTTACTCATCATTGTGTCATTAATTTCATCCACAACGCTATTCTTCGGGGTTAAAATTGCTAAATCTGTAATGAAGAGTGAGTCGGCTGCATTCGTTATAAAATTTGGGAATACAAAACTTATTAAATCATCCATGTTAGTTTTGTTGGCATTTTTCGGGTTATGTCAAGCCTTTCGGTGTATGTAATTTGCTTATGGGGTTTTGGGAGGTAGAGTGTTTAGGACTTGAGTCTAGATGCTCCACTTGAGAGATTCCAAGCTTCATGATCAAGCCAATGCCTTGTCAAGTGTTTCAAAGCTCAATCCGGGAAGGTATACTCATGCATATCATATTTGCATTAGTTTTGATCATCATGGTTTAGGCCATATGAGTTTTAATTAGTTAAATGCATTGATATACTTCCTAAATCATGATTTTGTGAAAGGCATTTTGAACTTTAATCTGTTGAATCGCTCATAGCGTTTGAAAAGCGTTTACATGCGTCTGCTAGCCTGTGTCCCTCTTTTGTGACTGATGAGCTCACAAAGCGTTTACACGCGTCTGGTAGCCCTTTTTAATGACGTGTCATGTTTTGAGAGGCTCATATGAGGGCTGCGTATTTGTGCACTATATAAGCTCTTTTTCTCTCATTTTAGAACAAGACATTCATTGAAAAAAATCAGCCCCCTTTTTAGAGAGAGAGTGTCTCCTTCTTTTCTTTGTGGAACTTGATGTTCTTGGTGGGTTGAGCTTGCTCTTCTCATCTTTCTTCAATCTAGAGTCTTCCTCTCTATGGATCTACTCTAGGTTTTTTCAAAAATCTTCATAAAAATCATATCTTTCATACATCATGTTGTGTTGCCTACATATCTACATGGCCGGATGATCCGGAGCCGTCTTTGATACGGAGATCGAGGGGTGTTGAACTCGTGGAGGCTATGTGCTTGCGACCTAGCATTGTTGCAGTTAGCGTCGCCCCAAGCGTAGGGCTAGGTTGTCGTAAGCATAGTAACCCGGCAAGACCGGGGTCGATTTCCACAGAGACCAAATGCGACCGGCATGAGATTTACTTGCGATGAGATTTTCGGCGTTAAGACGGCCAACTTTTGTTTTGGTTTGTTTGGTAAAATCTCTCTCTACCTCTAAATAACTAGAAAATGGAAGTTTTGCAAACGTAAACTAAAGGCAAAGTCAAGGGGTTCAAAACACCCATGACTTGAATTACATTGTTCCTCTCAAGATTACACGGTTAAGCCCCGTAGTGAAACATGCTTAACCGGAACATTTAACATTATAGCACATTTGGATTCTAGAAAATGGGTTTGATCAAGAGTAGGGTTCATTGAGGCATTTTTACAAACACTTAGAATGCCATAGCTCAAAGCATCATGTGTGGCAAGTAGTCAAGCCCTTGCCTACACAAGATCAAAGAGATTAACAAGACTAAATTTTGATACATAAAATCGAACCCCAACTCTTAAACAAACAACTTTGAATGCTCATTTTGAGAGAAGAACAAAAATAACCCAAGTCATGGGGTGCTAATCACCCCATGACCAAGCCTTGCTACACTACTCACACATACTCAAAGGAGAAATGGAAATACTACGTAGAAATACCAAGAAAACGTGAAACATAACGAAAATGAAAATAAACTACGGATTTATAAAGCTTAGAGAAGTGCTTACAACATTAATGAAGGAGAAAACCTTGGTTCTTGAAGATTGAAGACTAATTTCTAGAGAGAAGGTGGAGAAAATGAGTGAGGAAGAAGAAGGGAGGTAGAGAGAGAAAGTGAAAATGTAAGATAACCTAATAATCTGATGTTGGGTGGCTTTTATAGCCCCCAAAAATGTGTACAAAAGGTCCAAAATGCCCCCAAGATAAAAGCTTAATCGGGCTCAAAAGTTGCTGAATTTCGCAGTGGCTACTGGTAGCAATATGTTGTATTGCTACTGGTAGCAAACTAAAATCTGAGTTTCTGGACGCCGGCTACTGGTAGCAATATGGTATATTGCTACTGGTAGCAACTGGGCAACTTCATGCCTTCTTTCGCGTGATCTTCTCTTGGACTCAAGGCTTCCCGAGTCTCGTTCAATGCTTCGTTCCTTGACTCCCGGGACTCGATGGTGAGGTCCCACATGGCCTTGGGTGCTCGGGCATCCCTTGGTTCAAACATAGCGTCAAAACACGTCTTTTTCTCTCGTTTTCCCTACAAGCAACAAAAACACGACCTCGCGCAAAATCAATCGTATAAAGCCACAAAATGCACGTGTGTGGGCTAAAAATGAACGAGATAAGCCCCGCTACTTACAAAATTGAGGGCTTATCACACCCCCCAACTTGGACTTTGCTCGTCCCGAGTAAACTAATTCTGATTTATCTATCTATGCTATGCAATCTTCCCGATATCGCAAAATGCGCTACTTATGCTCAATCGACAAGACGAGGCAAGAGTCAATACTCGTCAAACAAAACCTATGCAACCCACGCATAACATGCCATGAACATTTATGAAAAAGATAAGCTACGAGAGTGCACGTGAGACAAAATTCTTCACCTCGAGTTTCAATTCCAAATCCTCACCGAGTTATCGCTCAAAATTGAATTTCAACAATCAGGCATCATATCATCCCACACAAGCGCTAGCGAGTGGAGCAGTAACTAGAAACAAGAAGTTACGCATGCTATTCAAATGAGCGCTTTAAACAAAAGGAAAATGAAACTACTTATGTACAAGCTTCACAACCAGGAACTTCATAACTAAAAGCAATGACAATACCCAGAATGCATAATACTAGAGTTAGTGGCGATTATAAGATCAACAGGGACTTGGTTCAGCAGTAACGACCATGGTTAAACAAAAGAAGGGACACAAAATGAGTAGTGGCCTCAATCAGCTTGGGTCAACTACCCCCTAGGCCACTACATCCCTAAACTAACCAGTCGTGGCCTCCGGCCCACAAACAACAAAGCTACCAATAAGGAAAATCAAAAGACTACATATGCATACTAATACTAGACGCCACCACTACTCGTCGTTCCCCATCCTCAGTGTCCTCCCCACCAAAGTCGTGCAACCCCTCACTATCCTCATCGGTATCCCTTTCTTTATCCTCCTCTGTCTCCACGTAGTACTCCCCGGATCTCTTCCCCTCACATTTTTCTATCCATTTCAGAATCCTCATTATCTTTCCATCTCTCCTCCTTGCGCGCCTTTGCTCAGTTTCCACACTTTCCAGCTTTTCAATGATCATTCCTTGGCGGGCATGGATAATCTTGTTCCATTGCTCACTCCGCTCTTGAAAAGTTGAGGCGGTGGGTAAAGAAGTTCCAATTGTCTCGAGGCGAGGGGGTTTAGAAGCAGCTTCACTTTTTCTAATTGATGCCGCGGTGATTGGTCCCGGACTTCCTGGCTGCGGCAAATCACCCGAAGCTGGCTTGCATCCAGCATCCTCACACAACTTCGTAATCATAATGGGGAATGGGATGTTTGCCTTGCTGGTACCTTTTTCTCTGAATGCCTTAATCTCATCCCAAATCCACCATGCCCAATCAACCTTCTCTTTTTCTGAGCCAAAGACGATCATCACCTTACCATCGTAACTAGTTGGAGTTTTGTCAAGACTGAAAGGACTCAAATTGTGGTGCACCAACTTGTTAAATGTGCGGTATTTGGCCCTCAAACTTCCCGCTACGTATCTTCCCGATTCAGGATCAAAGGAGTCCGGGGCATCGGTGAGAGTGTGCACTTGCTCATTTGGTAGCATTTCCAAGGGGTTCCTCGGGTAGGTAGATGTGCCATCTGCAGGTCTCACATAATGCAAATAATTTGCAATGGAGTCGGGAGTTACTTCAACAATCACCTTCCCGACTTGGGACACGACTACATGCTCCCGACGGCGCACCACCATGTTCTCATAAAAGTTTTTCACCATTTTTCTCCTATAACAGCCCAATTTGTCGAAAAAGAACGATAACCCATGGTACCGGATAGCAGCTATGACGGGGTGAGTGCCAGCCCTTTTGGATTCAATTGGCGTTCACAAGTGAAGACCCTCTTCTGCATTTTTGCAACCCACTTTTCCTTCTCTGTCCTCTCCTCATCCTCCCTTTGCTTTTTCTTCCTCTCCTCCGCCTCATTAGGTTCAATTGCCGGCCGTTTTCCCAAAGTCTTAGTTGGCTCTTGACTCGGCCCAACCCCTATATGCCTCTTTGCTTTTGCGGGCCCTGCCTTTTTACCCATTTTTTTTCCAAATTGTACCGTTAAGCAACACAGACAGCAATAGCAATATCCAGCCCACACGGTGTGCACTCAACAACAGCAGAACAAACAGATAGGACCCACAATGTTATCTAAACAGATAAAGCAACAGCAGAGCGCAGTTTCAACAGACACAACAGTAGTAACCAAAACCCCACAAGGTAGTTTAATCCTCCGATCAACTCCAACCGACCCCCTACTTCACAGTTTCAGACAACAGTGCAGCTCAAAAATTCAGTCAATAATGGCTCACAATGCAGTGAATTAACAATAGAAAGCAGAGCCCAAACTCAGAACCCATCAGAAATTAACACAATAGAAGCTCCGGTGGATGCAAGCTCAACAGAATTCTCAATAGATATCACATAAACAGAGCACAGATAGCATCTCAAAACTCAACCCAGGTTGCGTAAACGACAGCAGACAAAAGTGCAATCACAATACCAAATCAGAAATGCAGCTACCGTAAGTTCAGAGTACACACACAGATCTCAAAAATTCAGCCCACAACAGTCAAAGCATGACAGGTTTTTCCAAATGGTGCGCAGGGGTAACCAAACCGAGCCTTAAGAGAGTGATTTCGGGTGTGGATCTCTGGTGCTGTTTAAAACCCTTGATTTGTGAAGCAACCCTGGAAAACTTGACCGAGCCTTGACTGAATTTGCAGCAAAAACCCACAGAAACGTGGTTCTAGGGCTCGGACCCACAAACCGATGGCTGCCATCGGAGTGCACAGGGGCGAACAGTACCAGAGAGAGAGCGCAGGGGTTATTGATTTTACCTCGAAATTGAAAAGGGGATCGAAAACCTGTTGAAGATCTTGATGATTTCACAAAACCCGTGGATTCTTGCTCCTCCTGAACCGATTAATGGTGATTTTGAGCTCCTGTAGTTCGGTTTGGGTGGGGCTTGTAAGTTTAGCGTGGGTTCGTGGGTGGATTTGGTGGATGATTACGGTAGAGAGAGAGAGAGAGAGAAGGCACGGGTTGGGGTTTTCTCGGTTTGGAGAGGTCGGAAGTGGGTATGGGTTTTGAGTGAGTGAAACCGAGAGAGGGAGACTGTGGGTGTGGGCTACGGGGAGTTACGGTGGAGAGAGAGAAAAGAGGAGTCGGTTTATGGAGGTTTCGGGGTTGGTTGATGGTGGTGGTTCATGGAGGTTTTGGGGTGTGGGCATGGTGGAGAGAGAGGGAGAGAGAGGGGGCCGTGGGTTTATTTGGTTGTGGAGAAGAAGAAGAGGGGCGGTGGGTTAGGGTAGGGGAAAAATTCGCAAAAGGCCCAGTTGCTACTGGTAGCCATATGAATACTGCTACCAGTATTGAACACTTTTTGGACCTTCTGTTTCCTTGCTACCAGTAGCAATGTCTGTGTAGCTACCGGTATTGAAAATTTGCAGATTTTGCTCTTCCTTCCAAACTTCGTCCAGCTCACTTCTAACCTTATTACCTTCAATCACACACCTCCCAAACACCTTTATGCCATTGAAAATCACCTTCCCAGACCCTCCGAACATCCGGTCACTTAAGTTTAACAATGAAATGGAGACTCGGACTACGGTTCAAACAAGGATCAACGGGACTCGTGAGTGGTTTTATCATACAAAAAATGCCTTTGCCTCATTTCTTACATACGCCACCAACTCCAAAATGATGCATAATAGATATTTACACTACCCAAGCATGAACAAAAAGTATTATTTGTGCGAATGCGAGAATAGAAACAAAAAGTATGGGATGATGCAAACATGAATCTCTACCCTAGGTGGTGTTTCTCAACTCAACATGCCAAATGCTTAACTTGTTCATCAAAATTCATGTATATGTGTATGACATGGGTCTAAACACAAAAATCGAGTTCGATGAGACACCTGACTCTCGCCATTATGAACACAATTGAGCATATTTAGAGTATCCAATCTATGAACTACCCAACTAAGCGGGAAAATTACACAAAAATTTTATGCAAAAGTCGAAAATGTACATGATTAGACTAATCGAAAATGTACATGATTAGACTAATCCACCCCCCCCAACTTGAAATGTGCAGTGCCCTCAATGCATGAGACAAAATAAAGAGAGGGAGGAACAAAAATGTACCGACGGGGTGGAATGTCAATCACCCAATACCTCGACCAAAGATGAGGATTTTTCATCACTCGCTCCTTTCGTCATTGGCAATGCTTCCAAGGCTGGTGCGGTAGCATGGTCACCCTGCAAAAGACTGAATTGCCAACTACCTATTAAGAGAAAATGATTAGTACCGACTCGCTCCGTGATAGCCGAGTCCCCAACAAACAAATCTTCACGCGATAAACGGGTACTACTTTTCTCCCCGAAACTCAAGACTGTGTTTCCCTATTAGTCGGACCGGCAATATAGACGAGGTACGGGTGTAACCCGAGGAGAGGCGCCATCATCTAATAGGCTATCACTCCCTTTCGAGTCAAGTGAAACACTTCTATTGTTAAAGTGCTCCCCAGAACTCTAGACTCCAAGCAACATCACTCCATTTTGAAACAATCTCGATGGAGCTCGACACTAAAATCAAACATTGCTGGACGGTATTGTCCCCGATCTCACTGCTTGCCATGACTTCCGACATCCTAGGTACTCCATACATAGCTCAAATTCCGGGTGGCTATACCAGACCACCAATAGCCGTTCGAGCACGGCAAACGCTAGAGGTATCTCAACCTCCAAGGATTTATAGTCTCCTAGACTCCAATTAAGCGCAAATAGAATCAAGCGGAGGGGCCATCCGTATACACGGGATCGACCAACTCCTCAACCACTTCCTCAACATCAAAATTTTCCAAAAATGGCTTAAGCCTTTGACCATTCACTTTAGAAATGTCACCATTACCTGGATTAAAAATATCAATAGCACCATGAGGATACACCTTATTTACCACATACGGACCCTCCCAACGTGACCGTAATTTTCCCGGAAAGAGATGAAGTCTAGAGTTATAAAGCAATACCTTTTGACCCACATGAAAAGTTTTTCTTTGAATGTTCTTGTCATGAAACTCTTTGACTTTTGATTTATAAATTGACGTGCTCTCATAAGCATCTCTCCGGATCTCCTCAAGCTCATTGAGTTGGAGCTTTCTCTGCTTGCCGGCTGCCGGCATGCGATAGTTCAATTGTTTGATGGCCCAATAGGCCTTGTGTTCAAGTTCCACCGGCAAATGACATGCCTTCCCATAAACCAAGCGATAAGGGGACATCCCCAAAACAGTTTTGTATGCGGTTCGATAAGCCCACAAGGCATCGGTCAAGCGAGTTGACCAATCCTTCCGATTAGGATTAACCGTTTTTTCAAGAATGTGCTTTATTTCCCGGTTTGCAAGTTCGGCTTGACCATTGGTTTGAGGGTGATAGGCCGTGGAGACCTTGTGAGTGACACCATATTTACGCATTAATGTTTCAAAGGGCCTATTGCAAAAATGGGTCCCTTGGTCACTGATTATCGCGCGTGGTGCTCCAAACCTAGACAAGATGTGTTCTCTCAAGAATTCAATGACCACCTTGTGGTCGTTCGTTCGAGTGGGGATCGCCTCAACCCACTTGGACACGTAGTCCACCGCTAAAAGGATGTAAAGGTATCCAAATGACATCGGGAATGGTCCCATGAAGTCAATGCCCCAACAATCGAAAACCTCAACTACAAGAATATTAGTGAGGGGCATCATATTCCTCCGGGTAACACCACCTAGTTGTTGACACCGTTCACATGTTTTGCAAAATTCGAACGCATCTTTAAAAAGTGTCGGCCAATAAAAGCCACATTGAAGGATTTTTGCGGCGGTTTTCTTGGCAGAAAAGTGTCCACCACAAGCTTCGGTGTGGCAAAAGGCAAGGATGCCTTGTTGATCAACATTGGGCACACACCGCCGGATAATTTGATCCGGACAATACTTGAAAAGATAAGGATCATCAAAGAAGAATCTTTTCACCTCACTCAAGAAACGCCTCCTCTCTTGGGGAGTCCAATTGGTAGGGAGTTGGCCCGTGGCTAAATAGTTCACAATATCCGCGAACCACGGGCAAGAAGAGACACCAAATAGTTGCTCGTCAGGAAATGTGTCAATGATAGGGAGATTTGAGGAGTGATCCTCAAACTCAAGACGAGACAAATGGTCCGCTACCACATTTTCAACCCCCTTTTTATCTTTGATTATTAGATCGAATTCTTGAAGAAGAAGGACCCACCTAATCAACCGCGCTTTCGCATCTTGTTTGGTCATGAGATATTTCAAGGCGGCGTGGTCTGTGAAGACCACAATAGGCGACCCTATCACATAAGACCGAAACTTGTCAAGGGCAAAGACAACCGCGAGCAACTCTTTCTCCGTGGTGGAGTAGTTCATTTGAGCATCATTGAGAGTTTTGCTCGCGTAAGAAATCACACACGGCTCTTTCCCTCTCCTTTGGCCAAGAACGGCCCCTATAGCATAGTCACTCGCATCACACATCAATTCAAATGGAAGGTCCCAATCGGGAGCACGCACAATCGGTGGAGAGGTGAGACTAGCTTTTAACTTGGAGAAGGCCTCCTCACACGCCGGTGTCCAAATAAATGGTGCGTCTTTCGAGAGGAGGTGACACAAGGGACGCGAAATGGCACTAAAGTCCTTGATGAAACGACGGTAAAAGCCCGCGTGCCCAAGAAAAGACCGAATGTCTTTCACACATTTAGGGGTAGGGAGGTTCGCAATTAAGTCAATTTTGGCTTTGTCCACCTCTATCCCTTTCGATGATACGATGTGGCCTAAGACAATCCCATGTGTCACCATGAAGTGACACTTCTCCCAATTTAAAACGAGATGCTTCTCCTCGCACCTCTCCAACACACGCTCTAGATTCACTAAACATGACTCAAACGAGTCCCCGAATACCGAGAAGTCATCCATGAAGACTTCAACTATTTTCTCCACCATGTCACTAAAAATGCCCATCATGCACCTTGAAAAGGTTCCGGGCGCGTTGCACAAGCCAAAGGGCATGCGCTTATACGCAAAAGTACCGAAAGGACATGTGAAGGTGGTCTTCTCTTGATCCTCAAGAGCGACCTCAATTTGGTTATATCCGGAGTACCCATCGAGAAAACAGTAGAAAGCATGACCGGCTACCCTCTCCAGGATTTGATCAATGAAGGGGAGAGGGAAGTGGTCCTTGCGCGTGCTAGCGTTCAATTTCCGATAATCTATGCACACTCTCCATCCGGTGGTCACCCTTTGAGGTATCAACTCATCATTGGCGTTTTTGACCACCGTAATGCCGGACTTTTTAGGAACAACTTGGATCGGGCTCACCCACTTGCTATCGGCAATGGGGTAGATGATCCCGACATCCAACAACTTTAACACTTCCGCCCGCACCACATCCTTCATGATAGGATTCAAACGACGTTGTGGTTGGCGGGACGGCTTCACATCCTCCTCTAGATATATGTGGTGTGTGCAAACCGAGGGATCAATCCCGTGAATGTCGGCAATGGACCAACCGATGGCCTTAGTGTGCCGCCTCAAAACCTCAAGGAGCTTGGACTCTTGGCGTCCTTCAAGGGAAGAAGAAATCACCACGGGGAATGTTTCACCATTGCCAAGGAAGGCATACTTTAAGGCGTTCGGGAGGGTTTTCAATTCAAGCTTAGGCGGTTGGACGCTAGATGGGAGAGCCTTGCTCTCAATGGGAGGCAATTCCTCAAACTTTGGGGACCACACTTCCGTCCCACACACGTCCTCAACATCTAAAAGAGAGTATAAATACTCCACCTCCGGAGAATCTAAAAATGTCGCCTCCTCGGCGGTAAGACAAACCTCAAGAGGGTCCGTATAAAGGATAGTGTCCACGTGTTCTTGCACAAGAGTGTCAATTAGGCTCACCTCGTGGACATCGTCATCATCCCCCATTTGAGTGCCAATGTTAAAAACATTCATCTCCATCTTCATGTTCCCAAATGTCATATTTAACAACCCGTTTCTACAGTGAATCACCGCATCGGATGTCGCCAAAAAGGGGCGTCCGAGAATAATGGGTGTTTGTGCTTGTGAAGGATTTGTGACGGGGCAAGTGTCTAAAACCACAAAGTCCACAGGGTAGACAAAGTTGTCTACTTGGACTAAGACATCTTCCACCAAGCCCTTAGGAACACGGACACTCCGGTCCGCCAATTGAAGTGTGACTCTCGTAGGTTTCATCTCTCCCAAACCTAATTGCTCGTACACCGAATAAGGAAGCAAATTGACACTCGCTCCCAAATCAAGTAACGCTCTCTCAACCTTTTTACCCCCTATGACGATGGAAATAGTCGGACAACCGGGGTCTTTGTACTTTGGAGCGATGGCGGTTTGAATGATCGAGCTCACTTGCTCGGTGAGAAAGACCTTCTTTTGCACGTTGAGCTTGCGCTTTACCGTGCATAGGTCCTTGAGAAACTTAGCATACGAGGGTATTTGTTTGATTGCATCCAAAAGAGGGATGTTAATTTTCACTTGTTTAAAAAGCTCATACACCTCGGTTTCCGCAGACAGCTTGTTCGGCACCCTCAACCTATGGGGATAAGGGGCCGGAATGGGAGAGATAGGAACACTTGGCTCCACCACTTGAGTAGGCTCGGAGTCCGTAGGGGTGGACTCGGGAGCCTTGAGAACGGGAGATGAAATTGGAGGAGTGACCGGCTTGGGATGAATAGTTTTATCAATCTCCTTGCCACTCCTCAACGTGGTGATGGATTTTGCTTGCTCATGAGTGTTCGGGTCTTGGCCCGATGAGGCGCTCGCAAAGTGCAGACCTTGGGGGTTTGCTTGTGGTTGAGAGGGAAACTTTCCCTTTTCTTGCTGAAGCACCCCCACGGACGTGGTTAACTTGGAGACTTGGCTTTGAATCTCCCTCAAGGAATGTGAATTTTGCTCGTTGACAACCAATTGAGTTTGCATGAACATTTGGAGGGTATCCTCCAATGAGCGTTTTTGAGGGGGTTGGTGTCCATTAGAGCTTTGGCCTTGGTGTTGGTAATTTTGAGGGTATTGATTGGGAGGGTACCGGGCTTGCCCTTGGTTTTGATTTTGACCTTGAGGAGGTCGAAAACCTTGATTTTGAGCCTGGGGTGGCCTTTGGGGCTGCCCTTGATTGGGTTCCCTCCATTTAAACAAAGGGTTATCTCTCGTGCCCGGATTGTACACGTTTGAGAAAGGATCGTACCTCTGATTGACTGCGTTCACCTCCGCCTGATCGGTCCCACGCAGGGACTCTTTGAAAGCGGCGAAGGTGGGGCACTCCTTTGAAATATGCCCACCCAACTCACAATAATGACAAACCTCCTCCATTTGGGCCACCGCGGCCAACTCCGATATTTTATTCAATTCCAAAGTGTCCAGTTTTTTAGCAAGCAAGTCGACCCTACGGTGTAGGTCGGTTTGCTCATCCAATGTGAATTTACCAGAAGCACTCGGTCCAGGAGTATTCGAACTTTGGGCCGGGTGGGACCTCTCAGAAGGTTTAGAGTAATCCCAGGCTCGATTGTTCTCGGCCAATTGGTCCAAATACTCCCAAGCCCCATCGGGATATTTATCAAGAAATTCTCCGTTGCACATCGTGTCAATCAATTTTCGGCTCTCGTGAGAAAGGCCGCGATAAAAAGTGATCACTTGATCTTGTTCTTCTAAACCATGATGTGGCACTGATATCAACAGATCTTTAAAACGCTCCCAGCATGCATAGAAGGTCTCGTCATTTTGTTGTTGAAAACCTTGAATTTGTTGCATCATGTGACGAGTTCTATGCTCTGGGAAGAATTTCTTGAAAAACTCCCTTTGTAAATCAAGCCAAGCCCGCACAGACCCAGGTTTCAAAGCATTGAACCAATCTTTAGATTTGCCTTTTAGAGAGAATGGAAAAAGTTTGAGCCGTGCGGACTCCTTTTGACCGTTTTGACTCACAATTGTATTCACAATTTCATCAAAGTCCCTCATGTGAGAGTAGGGACTCTCATGCTCATGCCCGTAAAAATGAGGAACTAAGTTTATGTGGTGCGTTTTGACAGTGAAAGTATTTGCGGGGGTAGTGTCGGGGAGGACTATGCACGAAGTGTGCGGAGTGCGTTCGGGGTTCAAGTGTTCCCGTATAGTCCTAGGACGTGGTGGTGGTGGTGGTGGGTTGTTTCGCGGAACTTCATCGTCGTCCGCCATTGCTTCGGTTGGAGGTGTATCAATGCTAATTAAGCGGCGATTATGAGGGTCTCGCAGGTAACCACGCTGCCCGTGCATACACTACCAACTAGCAGACTGGAGGGGTTATTCAACCGCCTCACCACAAACAGTTCCGAGGGGCTATGCCGCCGCCTCGTTAAATCCAACAAGTAAATTAAAAACAAGTAAACTAAACTATACTAAATTATACTAAAGAAGGAAATACTTACAGCGGGCAAGCGAAACTCGCGCTCGGTGGACCATTGGGTCCCCGGCAACGGCGCCAAAAATGCTTGCGACCTAGCATTGTTGCAGTTAGCGTCGCCCCAAGCGTAGGGCTAGGTTGTCGTAAGCATAGTAACCCGGCAAGACCGGGGTCGATTTCCACAGAGACCAAATGCGACCGGCGTGAGATTTACTTGCGATGAGATTTTCGGCGTTAAGACGGCCAACTTTTGTTTTGGTTTGTTTGGTAAAATCTCTCTCTACCTCTAAATAACTAGAAAATGGAAGTTTTGCAAACGTAAACTAAAGGCAAAGTCAAGGGGTTCAAAACACCCATGACTTGAATTACATTGTTCCTCTCAAGATTACACGGTTAAGCCCCGTAGTGAAACATGCTTAACCGGAACATTTAACATTATAGCACATTTGGATTCTAGAAAATGGGTTTGATCAAGAGTAGGGTTCATTGAGGCATTTTTACAAACACTTAGAATGCCATAGCTCAAAGCATCATGTGTGGCAAGTAGTCAAGCCCTTGCCTACACAAGATCAAAGAGATTAACAAGACTAAATTTTGATACATAAAATCGAACCCCAACTCTTAAACAAACAACTTTGAATGCTCATTTTGAGAGAAGAACAAAAATAACCCAAGTCATGGGGTGCTAATCACCCCATGACCAAGCCTTGCTACACTACTCACACATACTCAAAGGAGAAATGGAAATACTACGTAGAAATACCAAGAAAACGTGAAACATAACGAAAATGAAAATAAACTACGGATTTATAAAGCTTAGAGAAGTGCTTACAACATTAATGAAGGAGAAAACCTTGGTTCTTGAAGATTGAAGACTAATTTCTAGAGAGAAGGTGGAGAAAATGAGTGAGGAAGAAGAAGGGAGGTAGAGAGAGAAAGTGAAAATGTAAGATAACCTAATAATCTGATGTTGGGTGGCTTTTATAGCCCCCAAAAATGTGTACAAAAGGTCCAAAATGCCCCCAAGATAAAAGCTTAATCGGGCTCAAAAGTTGCTGAATTTCGCAGTGGCTACTGGTAGCAATATGTTGTATTGCTACTGGTAGCAAACTAAAATCTGAGTTTCTGGACGCCGGCTACTGGTAGCAATATGGTATATTGCTACTGGTAGCAACTGGGCAACTTCATGCCTTCTTTCGCGTGATCTTCTCTTGGACTCAAGGCTTCCCGAGTCTCGTTCAATGCTTCGTTCCTTGACTCCCGGGACTCGATGGTGAGGTCCCACATGGCCTTGGGTGCTCGGGCATCCCTTGGTTCAAACATAGCGTCAAAACACGTCTTTTTCTCTCGTTTTCCCTACAAGCAACAAAAACACGACCTCGCGCAAAATCAATCGTATAAAGCCACAAAATGCACGTGTGTGGGCTAAAAATGAACGAGATAAGCCCCGCTACTTACAAAATTGAGGGCTTATCACTATGGAATCAAGAAGGGGCTCGGGGAGCTAAATCAAGGAGTGGAGTTAGGTGTAGCTTGGGGCAAGTTGGTAATTCCTAATCTTGTAACTCTTGATTTAACCTTTTGATTTATAGCAATTGGTAGATTAGGCCATGGTTTTATGCTTAGGGTATTTAGACCCTAAGTAGTTTCCACTATATCCTCGTGTTTTGTGTCTTTGCTTAATTTACTTTGCATTGAAATTGTTGGTTTGATTAAATAGCCATGGAATTGGGGTGATTGTGAATCACTTGGTGGTACTGAACTTTTAATTGATAGTCCTATTCACCCCCCTCTAGGACTTGTTTCACCTTTGCATAATTTCAATCCAAGGTAGGCTGCGTTGTTGTTGGTTTGATAATCAATGAATCGGGTATTTTCACTTGACCCTTGGAATTTTTAGGTTCAACTCCATCACCAACGTGGAGGATGAAGTCACTAAAATTTGGGTCTGCTCTAGCGCACATATTTTTTTCTAACCTGAATTTAGTAAGCGATGGCCAAATATAAGAACGAATTAGACTTGCATTCATACAATCTTCTTTTGTTCCTTTAGGTATAACAGGTAGAACCTGGCAAAAATCTCCTTCCAATACCACAATTTTACCGCCAAATAATGTGTCATTTCCTGTTAGATCGCGTAATAAATCATCTACTGCCTCAATTGACTGTTTTTTGGCCATGGATGCTTCATCCCAAATAATCAAAGCTGTATCTCTCAACAGTTTTGTGAGCCCCGATTGCTTTCCTACATTGCAGGTGATTTTCTTGTCACCACCTATTGGTATTTTGAATCTTGAATGCGCTGTTAGACCATATGGCAAGATTGATGCAGCCACTCCTGAACTAGCTGTAGCCAATGCAACTTTTTTTTGAGATCTTACAGTTGCCAATATTGCTCGGTACAAAAAAGTCTTTCCTGTCCTTCCAGGTCCATCGATAAAGAAAGCCATGCTTTTGCCTTCGCAAACTGCGTTGGTTATAGCCTTAAATGCAGCAAGCTGATATTCATTTAAAAAGGAAACACTATCTAGGTCACCGTCGCTTACAACGAAATCCATTTCATCCTGAATTTCCTTACACATCGCACTTTTACTGCTGCTGCTGTTTGTAATCAGATTTGATAGCCCGTAGTGGTTGAGATTTCGGCCCATTGATTCCAACTCTGAGTTTAATGCATTGAGTAATGCTTGCCAAGCCATTTCTTTAGTCATTTTTTGCAATGAAATATAATCATCGGCCATTTCTTCTTCGTACTTTAAAAATAATTCCATTAGATTTAATGCACCACAATATACAAGTATAATGCAAAACAACTGCCTTAAGGAACATGGCATTTGGTAGGCAGATGCTTCCTACATGCACGCATCGCTGCTATTATCTGTTTCTAATAATCCATGTGCAACTGCTGCTTGTCTAAAAGTGTCATATGTAATGTTATGCAGCGTCTTTAAATGAGAGTATGATGTAGGGCCCGACACAGGATTTAATAGCATTCTCAAATAATATCTCTCGCCCTCGGCCGGATTTGCTGTTATAATTCTCCTTATTACATCCCCACGCTCTCGTACTTTCCATACTCTTGTCTGTTTGTTCCATACAAATTGTTCAGGAAAATTTCGATACAAGAGTTTTTTTTCCTTGGCAAATGTGTTGCAATCATTCATCCAAAAGAACCGCGTTAGCATTGTTCGTGAGTACACATCATTGTCAGTTATGGTGCGTAGGTCAGTTTGTTTTTTGAAACTAATCATTTGGCACCCTTCTAAATGTAACTGCAAACTTATAACTGCCAGATTCATTTCATGAATGGAAAATCTATATATTCTCCATATTGCCTCAGCCGGTGACACCCACCTTGAGGATTGAAATTGTTCTATTTCGTCAATAACATCATCTGGTGTTGTACTTATTAGTCTGTAACTCACTTTATCGTGTCCTTTGTAGATATACTTATATAAATACTACACCACCTTAATTGTAGAACAAACCTCAACATTAATGTGGCAGTCAAACATGGCTAATAAGTAAGGATTGTATGGAACGACCCATGCATTGTCTAGTAAGTGCCCCTGAACTTCAACAGGTTTTGTATGCATAGCTCGCTTGTAAACTAGATATCCATTTGCAGCAATCATTGTTTCTTCCGTCAAACCTCTTGGAAAGGGATCCATGCATTTTTTATTTTCCATGTAAATGTTATTTAAGTTTAATGTTCCACAGGGTCCATGCATCATATGTTTTAGAACCATTGCATAAAGATGTGGCCGTTTTTTTTGTTTGGTATCTCTACTGATATAAAAGCATCGAATTTCTCAACCGTGTTTATTTTGTATGCTTTTTCAGTATGAGCAGCATGTGGACATGCGGAAGGCCTCTTTTTTGGAATTCAATAACAAACGTGTATGGTGTAACTGGACCAAAAAGCTCTTCTTTAATCACCTCTCTCCGTAAGCGCTCAAATTTGCTTCTAAAGACTCTGGCAACCAAGTCCGGTTTGTTTTGTGCTTCCTCAAAACTCTTTAGTTCCTAAGTTATTTCAATCCACTTTGGGTTGCACGTCATGGTTAGGAATATATCTGGTTTCCCATACTTTTCCACAAGAGCCATAGCATCCATGTAGTGTTTTCGCATGTCTCGTGGGCCTCCAATGAAGGACGATGGCAAGACAATTCGTTTTCTGACATTTGAGCCTTGCGTCTCACCTTGGTTGATGCTATCTACAATGCCTTGATATAGGTCTGCTCGGATTTCGCGCTGTTTTGCTCAAAAGAAATCTAACCTCGAGGTTTCTATCTTCACATACATGTCTACCACAAACTGCTGCAGCAACTGTCCAGACTGTAAGAGGATCGAATTGATTGATGGTCGAATCTGAAATCGATAAGCGTAGAATTCTCTGCACGACGCCATATTTTCCTTATCTGCGTTTTCGTCATACACTGGGCATTGTTTTAAAAATAGTCAGTGTAATTATTTGAGGGGGCTCAGTACTTAATCTGGGAATTCAACAATGAAAGCATACCTGCAGCCTCATTTGTTATTAGCTCCTCTGCAGATCGTGAATGCGATGGAAGAACTCTGTCCTCGGCCTGCGATTGACCGCGATTTTTTGTTTTTTTAATTCCTTGGTGCCATCATGGCCCTCCTCTTGGAAATAATAGTGGATACTGGAGAGCATCGTAACAACTATATCGATATCGAACCTGCTGTTGGTAGCCATTATGCTGGTGGACAACAATATCACGCTCACATGAATTTGCTCCATCAGCATTGTCTGACCAAAGAGCTGCAACTTGGCTCACTATAGGCGATGAATAAGTAGAGTCACCCATTCGAGGATTCGCTTTCAACTCAATCGCAAAAGTATCTAGATTAGGCACTGTCCTCAAACTGCGAAAGAATATTGATTATGGATTCAAATCAAGTGCCCCAATCACTTTTTCTACGGTAGCTGGCTGCAATTTAGTGGCAAAGGCTCTTCTATTATTCACTTCTGCCTCTGTGTCATAAAAATATAGTTGCAAAAACGATGGTGGTGCAGACCCAGACGGGTAAAGGTTATGAATATAATGGCACAATGGACCTTGAGCACAATATGTGAAGATACCATTACTCTTGTTTGCATACTTCTTATCAAAGTATCACTTTTACCGACGTGAAAGCAAAGGCATCGTTGAATGGTCTAACAAATTGCCTAAAATGTGCAGCTTCTGGGGTCGAACCCGTGAAGAAATCTTTTAATTGATCAGAAACAGCCACTGGATACAAAGATACATCTCCCTTGGCGCAGCAAAAGCCCGGAGGTTCATAAGGAAATCTTTTTCCCAAGCAAAGATGGCATGGAGGCACTTCTGGCAACACATAAGCATGACACGGCACACTCCGAATGTGTATCTTTGAAAGGACATCAGGGTACCAGAAACTACCCCTGCAACAGAAATGCGTGGCACTGAATGAGCAATTAAGTGTAAGTAATTGCTATTTATTGAAGCTAAGTGCTATTCGCACCTACTGATATGTCGTAGAGCAAACCTACATGATAAACAAGGACCGAGTCACAAAATTAATTATGTGTTACAGGGCAACAAAATATAAAAAAAAATATATTAAATAGAAGAATTTGTACATGGTTCGTCTTCACGCGCATTTGACTGAACCGAACTTGAACCTATTTAAAAAATATACAACCAAACCATTGAACAAAACCAAGCATTTAATAAATTACAATATGCTACAAATGTATTTGGATACTCTTCAAAGTATGATAAATGTAAATATGCCTACCCATGGAAACCATATTGTCTACGAAGCCCATGCTTGAGGAACTGACATTGATTTCTTGATGGTCGGATTCTGACTCTCCATGTGTAACGAACGCAGGAAATCTTTGAGAACCCTTATGCTACTGAACCAAAACTGGGATCAATGACTCCTTAGTCCGTTTTTTTTAAGGGCAGTTTCTCTTTGCTTCGTATTCTTTTTATCCTTCTCTTCCTGTGACCACTCAGAGTATGGAGGTCGCTTGTGTTGCGACATTGAACAAAGATCTTGCATATTATGAAACCCCAAATGCTAGTTACTAAAACAATACTGGAGATCTTGCTAAATGCAGAAGAGGATATATGAATGGCTATTCAATTTGGAACAGGAGCTGTGAGCTGACAATTGTAGGCATATACTTGGTACCACTGTATTTGCTAACTAAATTGTTGAAGTATTCTGTAAGGTGCATGTAATGTGTCAATTTCGTTACTTAACTAAGTAAAGCCAACTAATGCAGTATCTAACAAAGCTTCTGCATAGCGTAAATAAATATGCATGGATACTAAGAGCAGAAAATCCTACCTGTCAAAGCTAATTTCTTAGCATGCCTAATCCAGCTTGCCAAGCTAAATGGCTTGACTTTATCCAGTATTTCGTTTCACGTCCTACCTGCCTCCTGCTGCACTATATAAATGACTGATCTCTTTAGATTGGCTTCTCTATTTGCAGCACTAAGATAGGTAAATCAGATCCTCTTTGTTACACACAAATTTTATAAGCAACACGAATATGAGTTCTCGCCGGTGAAATAAATTTCAATCACACGTAAACTCAAACCATGGGCTACGATCGCAGGCGTGGTCTAAAACAAAGCAAGAGTTGATCAATGGTCATATATTGTTCTGTTCTAGCAGGAGTAGAAAGCATTAATGTAATGGTGTGTCATTTGCAAGATTCTACCAGTGATAATATGCAAGCTAGTGTTTGTTACAATGACATGCAAACTGAAAGCCTTGACCATGATCATCCATTTTGTTTTGAACTTACCAAATGATTGATAAGCTGATCACGTTTGGACAAAAGTAAGCATGCATTCAGTTGCTGTGGATCAAAGTCTGTGTCTGAGGCAGTAGTGAGCTGTGAAGGCTGAACCACAAGTCCCAGTTTTTTTCAAAATCTAAAAGCACTTGGCCAATAAGTGTGGTAATTAAGCAATGCAGCAAGTGGATTTGACATGGAACACTTGCAGCAACTAATGCTCCTTAGGCCACGCAATTTGGCTTGCAAACAACTGACGTCAGGCAGAAAGGAATAGCAAGCCCCCTTGCTAGTAAAGAAACAAGTAATCAAGTGTAGTCTTAAATAGCTCTCAATTGAATGACTAAATATACATATTTATTTACAAGTTATTCATACTTTAAATAGCAATTTATCTTCTATGGGTGTTTGCCCTGTAAGAATTTTAACAGCCAATCTGATGCATAGACGAATGTGGCAAAAAATGTTCCCATAGATCGACGAATTGCAGTCCAGCATTTCCTTTATTTTTTTGCTCATTTTGCTACCTAACTTACTGGTGTTCTTAAACAGCTTGGTTCTCCACGTGAGTTTTCCTTCCCCCAACAGGATCAATCTTTGCATTGAAATTGAGCCCAAGTTGTCGTTCTCCGTTTTTCTTCCGTTCTTCCAATTAGGTCCTTTCAATTTTGACTTTCCCGTGTAAATGGCAGGTTACAATTGTTTTTTAATTTCACAAGTGGATCCAACGCGTTTATTGGGTGGTGGCTTCGTGGGTTATGTCTTAAAAGCAACAGCACAACGCGGTTTTGTGAATCGATTGAAATTCCACAGCCTTTTGTGCTTCCCACCAAAACTCTTCATACCAAAATAGAGTTAATTATCCAACGTATTTTCTTTGTGGCTGGTTGACACGTCAATCACAGTACAATACAAGTTCCTTCACTCATCTTTATGTTCTTCAGGAGACAAGTATGAAAAATTAACCATTCTAGAATATTCCATAATATTGTTACGAAATATGAAAAGTAGTTTTTTTTTTTTTAACGACAAACTCCAAAAAAATTGCAGACAATGAAAATGAAACAACTTTCTTGCCCAACGACATAATCAATACAATTCAATATTTAAAAGCAGCATAAGTTATTAGATGATTGGGAGAACACAATTGTGAGTGCTAACCACACACAATCCATAAGGCTAGGAATTCCAGAAAACCAAATGTCCATACTGCCGTACCAATTTCTTTGAACACATCACAACACAATGAAACCAAACATGCATATTTTTTTTTCCAGATTGGCGGAAGGATTCTAACTATTAGCAAAGCAAAGTTCGAGAACAAACACGAAAGTAAGCGTTATCGTACAGACCGTTATCCCAGCACACCAGCCAGGTCATAACGCCAAACAAAAGTTTTCTTGATTTAGCTACCAAGGTGTTAAAGTTTGTACACCACAAAATGATTTTCCCATAGCCTGCAAAACACAAGACACAGTTTCAAATGGCCTTCTTGCACTTGCTTGCAGAATAAGCTCCTCCTAATTCCTCATCCAGTCATAATGCCTCTCTCGATGATCCCTAGTTCCGATGACCACGACCTGAAGCTCAAAAGCAGGCGAGGCAACCACGACAATGTAATTACAGTACTCCAACTCAAGAGCATCAATAAACCGCTGAAATGCCAAAGGCTGAAGCCGCAAACCATCAATGGGAATTGTCCAGATTTTGTGTGCCATCTTAACAACAATCTGTGGGAGCTGAAAGAATTCCACAAAACGTTCCAAGCACCCCTCAAATTTCTACAATGACACAACAGTTTTAATGAGTCAAAATAATTAATTGTTGAGCAAAACAAGCAGCCATCGTATTGCATACCTTAGCAAGGTCAACCTTAGGTCCATATATAACACCAAACTTGAGTGGATTAATTTGATCTTACAGATTTGAAGGTAAACAGGCAGTACGAAGGCCATCTAGTTAGGATTAAAACAAACCCACGACAAACACAACACATGTCAGGGTATACCAAATAAGATTTGCAATGTAAACAAACATAAAACAGACAAAGATGCATTGACATACTCGAAGGAGGAAGCAAACTTTTTAGTTCAAAACCGCGGCTTGACCAATTATAGCGAACCTCTGTATCATCCTCGTCGAAAATTATAGTATTAAATATCCACCTACGCTCACAACACAGGATAATTTTATATCCACTCTTCAAACGATGGGCCATGCGGTACTCACGCCAGCCACTTCCATACTTGTTATCAACAATTTCCACCGGCCATGCCTTAGGCCCATGCCTGAAAATGATCCACCTCGTAGTGTTGTCGAATTAACAAGTGAGCTTTAATCCAAGAGGCAATGTCTGTCACCCATGAAATACGATAACGTAAAGGTTAAACCATTGAATATAGCATCGCAGTACACTAATGTCTAATATACATCTGACTGGGCACACTAAGAAATTAATAACCTGATCATTGTCAATCGACCTAACCTCTTGTAGATACCAACATTTGAACACACCTGCATATAAAAAAATGAGCCTACTGTCAGGATTCCAACAATATCCTAAGTTTGATCAGGAAATATGGATTCTAAACCCAGCAAACCTGACCATACCTTCCACGCTAAAGCGCACAAAGGAATAGTAGATAACACTATCCAACCACGCAGACATATCCTCACTCAGCGTCCAACGCAGAATACAACCAAGAGGTAATATCTCTCCATAATCTCTGACGAAAAAGTCAGAAGCTTTATAGACCAGGCCCTCCGGTGCATCTCTAACCACTTCAACTGCCATGGCATGCGAACCGGAGGCAGTATAGAGAAGGTAAAAGCCGTCATTATTACCAGAATAATAGCTCTGCTAGTAAGCCCACCGAACAAAGGGATCACGGATTGACATCTAACCAACACCTATGGATTCTCTCACTAAAAACGCAGACGCAGAAAAATGCTTAGCATGGATACAATCAATCTCTAATTCAAATAACAACCATACACGAACAAGAACAAAGCACAGCCCAGAAGTTAAAAGACATTTAACCCACACACGTGTATACTCAGAACATTAAAAAGAGACATACAGGTAAAAGAATAGTTAGCACTTTTCCAATATCTAATTCAAATAACAAGCCTACATGAACACGACGCCGCATCAACCAACACTCGAAATTGAAAACACCATGCAAGCGCGGAAAGGTAAAGCAAACAAGGAACTGGAAAATTTAAGAAGAGTTACGTGGATCAAGCACCAGCAGAAAGAGAAGAGTAATCAGCAAAGCATTGATAAGCACAGATACAAAATCTGACCACAAGAACTGCAATGGCGAGGGAAGAAAACATAGACCTAGCAAGGCAAGACCGAGTTGCCTGTTAGCTAAACAAAAACAAAGAAGAACCACCTCGAATGCGTACTGAGAAATCCAGTTCCTAACGACCATTTAATGGACGGCAAACGGATGAGTTTTCTTTCATACGTGGGACCCCCCTACCCACATTTACCTCCAACTACCCCAATAAATGATGGCACGCATACTTTTTGTCCGCAATAAACAAACACAACAAATATTTTTAAAACCGGATTAAGGCCAATAATTTGCTGTTCGCGAGAAAGAAAGAAAAACAAATCAATTTCCCCACTTCTTTTTTTCAATACCATAATTTAGCAGCAATCACCAGAGTTACCCTCTCCGGTCCCTTTTTAAATGATTGATAAAGGAAAACGTGTAATTCAAAAATTCCATACCCAACATTTTTCTATATAATTGTTTATTTCGCTTTATACCCAATACAGACGGTTATAGAATTTGCAAACATCTCTGAAGGGGGAGAGAGAGAGAGAGAGGAAAAAAGTACTAGCAAACTTCTCTGGAGAAGGGGGGGGGGGGGGGGGGGGGGGGGGGGGGGGGGGAGGGAAATACACTGTTTGTCGCTCTAAAACACGATCATGGGTTCTCCAGATTTTACTCTTTTTAATTATTTTGTAATGGCATCAAACCAGTGTCACTCTAAATTTTAATTCGATCACAAGTTACTGAATTTGATATTTGTATACACTATGAGTCAATCCTGATAATTAACGTGCCAAGTGAATAGAGATTCATTCGATTCTCCAAATACACTGTTTGTATAAATATGAACAGTGTATTTATACAACCACACCCCATCTATTTTTTGTTACCATCCATGTCAGCAGAACTCTTAGCAAATGGACCCTCAAAAAACCGTACTGGTGCACCCAGCACATAGCAACAACCTACACCCGTCCAAACGAGAGCCTAAAACAAAGGCAGTAACTAACAACAATCAATCTCAGCCAAGATTCACCAACCACTGCTAAAATTGATCCTGTGACAAAATAAAGAGTATCCCCAACAATGTTCCAGTTTCAAAAAACATCAACCAACCATGAGCAAATATTCCACCAAGAGTCAAATAGCTGCTGTTGGGATTCCACCCCGTGTGGGCCATTGGGCTTAGGCCTGGTTGGGAGGGGCTAGGGTTTATGTGTACTCTATTTATACTCATTGTAGCCGTGTGTTTTGTGTGTGACAAAAGTGAGAGAAAAAGGCAGAGAGTGTGAGAGAGATACACGAGAGACTTGGTGAGATTTCATTATTGTGAGACAGAGTGTGAGTGTGTAACACAATATTCACGGATTATTCTCCGGATCATAGTGAAATCCCCCTCCCCGTGGATGTAGGTCCGATTTGGCCGAACCACGTAAATTGGTGTGTTTGCTTTCTCTTGATTTTGCTATTTTCTGTGCGTGTCTTGGGCATAACAGCCGCCAGACCAAGACCCACCACCAAAGTTTTACAACACGTAAGTGTAGACACCCCAATTCGGACCCTCGGAATTCCAAAACTTCCCCGATGATGAAAATGCCTAATGAGGACACACAAGGTTTGATCAAAAACTTGAAAAACCCCACCAATAACCTCCCATGAGATCACCAAAATACCCCTTGAGACCCTGGAATAGCCCAAGACTTTGAAATACATGCACCTAGATTGGTCTTTCAGGCACCTGGATTGGCCAAGTCGAGGCGGCTGGAAGGAGTCCAGGCGCCTGGATTTCATAGTCTAGGCACCTAGATTCAATCCAGGCGCCTGGAAATGCACAATCCAGGCGCCTGGATATCAGTCCAGGTTGAGTGTAGTTTAAGTTGATAGTGGGCGGGAACGCTATCTTGGGGGATTTTGCTGCAGAATCAGTTGGAGAGAAGTATGGGAGAGATCATTGCACCTACACATTACCCCCTAGGTGACCCCTCACCCTTTCTAAAGGTCCAAGTGGCCCTTTTTGGACCCTTGTTTGCCTATAAAACCAACACTACACTCCCATTTTCAAAAACTGAGAAACCACTCACTCACTCTAGCTGTTACTCTGTCAAAATACCTCCAGAAACTTCAATCCATTCATCACCCTTCAAGCTCAACTCATTTCAAGCCTAAAAATCACTTCCTTGCCCTATAAAATCATCATCCATTCATCCTCTTCAACCAAAAACTCCATCAAAGCATCCTTAAACTACCCTTTTAGCTCTGTAAGCTCAAGTATCAGAAGTCTCATTCTTATAAAACTCATCCCAAAACCCATTTCAAGCCTTTGATCAAGCTAAAGAGGTAGTTCTTCCTACCAATGTGTCCAAAAAGGCCCTGAGGGGAACTCAATCAAGCTCTCTTTGGTCATCTATACCAATAGAGGGTTTGAGAGAGGTCAGAAAATCATCAACATAAGAAATTATTTTGTGTATAATAGGCTCAATCCAGGCACCTGGATCATCACCTTCCAGGCGCCTACATTGAGTCCAGGCGCCTGGATTCCTCCCATGCAGGCGCCTGGACCCCCTTTTCCCTTATCATGTTTTCTGTTTTCTTTCACATTCTGATCAACTTTGGTACATCACTTGCATGCCTTGATCCATACTTCGTTATATTTCGTGCTCTGATCCTCATTTAAAAGTTCATTAGAAGTGTTTCGAGTTTATAATCATGCTTTAGAGGAGGATTACACATGAGAGAGTGGGTTAAATGAGCTTATATGTTATTTGTAGCTTCTGATCATTTAGTTTTGAGAATGTCAAGACAAGATTTTCTAAGTTACATGAGCATATACCCTCATAAGCGTCCAAAATGAGCATAATCAATGCATTATTGTTGCATTTTAGCACCGTTTAATGGTATTTGAGTTACATTCAAGTGTCAGGCTTGCTGCTGTGTTGTCAAAAACTTTCCAGAGTGCATAAGGGTTGATTGGAGCATTGAATTTGTGGATTTCTGCCAGAAAATAGGATTTTAGAGTTTCTGTCTGGAAGCCAATCCAGGCGCCTGGATTGACCCCTTCCAGGCGCCTGGATTAACCCCTTCCAGGAGCCTGGAACCAATCCAGGCACCTGGATTGACTCTTTCCAGGCGCCTGGATCCTATCCAGGTGTGATTTGATGAGTACTTAGGATCAGTTTCTGAGGCATTTTAAGGCATCTTGGGGGTATGTTAGTATAATCACGGCATCCTTTGTATATAAATCATCCATGCACAACATTTGCACAAGTATTCACCCATTTCTCATTAATGTTCTTGATGTATTTGCTATATTTTTACATGAATATGTGTACAAAGTTCATTCAAACAATATTTTCAAAATTCCTTAAGCATTGAGTAGAGACCGGCAATTGTGCCGGGTGAGAGGGGTGCTTTGAATTCCTTCCCCTCTCATAACCTAGCTCCCGGACCCGAGAAATCTCAGTAAAAGCAGACCAGTGAAACATTTTCTATTCTAAGGGCAAAAGAATCATTTTTCAAATGGTTTCTCGGGTATGGTCCTCAAATCCGGGTGGCGACTCCATTCAACCAATCAAACAGTTTTCCAAGTCAAAACCGTTTTCGTGGACATATTGCGCTTCGCGGGGTGTTCACAGCAAGTCCAGCTACATAAAACAACAAACCCATCCATACTACAGCCCATACATTAGTCATAGTATACCACGTAAGCTTGCAAAACAAAGAGGCCCAAAACATAGCACTTAGCAACTCGAAATAGTTCAATAGCTAATCAATACTATAAAACTAAGACAGTCAATCGTAGCATAACTCTCAAATCTGGCAAGGATAAGATACCCACCCATAGATTCTCTCGGCATTGTCGTTTTCAAACACGACCACCTGCAGCTCCAATGCCAGGGACATAGCCACAAACACACAATCAAAGACATAAGTTCCAGTGCCGCCACAAATTGCCCCAGAATAACATTGTCAACACTTCCATCGACAACTGGAATGGTCCACGCACAGGTGGTCGGGTGCCCATCTTAACCTTGGTTTCTTGTATCTCAACGCTCGTAAACAACTGACTCAAACAATTCTCAAGCTCCTATACAAAAAAATCAATAAGAGCAACCAAATAAGCAAGAAACCAATACATAAACTCTAGACAAGACAAAACTCGCAAACCTTACCATAAGGAAATCAGTACCAGGCGCAACCAACAACATAAACCTCAAATCAAGCTGTTGTCTTTCCAGCGTTGAAGGCAAGCAAGAACTAACAATTTTTTCTGCAACGCAAGCTCAAATAATATTAATGCAAGTAACGAAACTACTCAGAAAAAAGAAATCGTGCATACATGAAGTCCAGAATCCAACCTGGCAATGGAAGAACACTCTGCCAACCATGATCAGCCCTTGACCATGGATACACAACACTAATGTTAGCGTTGTCAAGAACAAACACCTCAAATACCCATCGCCTCTCACAACCGATCACAACCTTATAATTAATTTGCAGGTCATGAGCATCATAGAACTCTTCCCAACCACGAGTAAATTCGTTGTCACAAACGAAAACGGACCAGGTTTTATTCCCATGCTTGAGCAGAATCCACTTCCCAACTCCCTGACCTTGGAAAACGTGTGCAAGCCCCAACGGGATCCTCTGTAGGAAGCCAAATCGAGTTCAACCTCAAACGTGAGAATGCAGCCCAGAACTAGCGAAATAGCAAAGAAAGCAACCAAACATAGCGCACAAATGCACGTTTCTAAGAAATTAAACCCACGCAAGAGCAAGGCCACGCCCCAAAAGCTGCAACCACACTACCATGCCTCTAACAAAGTAAAATATGGAAATTTATGCTACAAAAGCCATAGGTATTCTAAAAATGGCACAAACAAAGACAGTAAATGGAAGATTCAAACTCAACTGTTGGGCCGGTGAATTCAGGGCCAAATGCCTCCAACACATACCAACAGCGCCCAATATCTGCACGACCAAAACAACCATAAAATATAAACCAAACTATGCGCAAACATAAATCAAAATTTACGTTGCAAGTTAAGCGGAAAGCACATACGTTGGCTGCTACAGTGTACAAAGGAGTGATATACCACAGAGCCCAACCAAGCAACCACCTCCTTCCTGAAGTCCCACCTAAAGACATTCCCAAGCAGAAAAATACCCCTCTAGTAAGCAACAAAGGTCGAAGACGCCCTAAAGTACAGGTGATTTGCCCCATTGTCAACCGCTGCGGCAACAATGATCCTGTCCCCTCTACCCGTTTCCATATAAAAAAACCCACTAGCTCGACAGAACTTGCGAGGATGCTTCACAAACAACCAACGAACAAAAGGTTCTTGGACAACCATAACTTCAAATGAGGCAAAACAAAATGTAAGTCGAAAATAACTTACATAGAAGAAATCATCAGCAGTGAGACGACCGCACCAACCCTGTGAACTTCGTAGAATACAAACCCTATCCCAAAGTACTTCACAAAATACAAAGGTTCAAAGAAACACTTTACACCAAGAGCAGCGATGTGAACAAAGCCGTAGAATAAATAACACAGGTGACCAGACTGAGCAAATACGCCTTCCACGAATTCATATAACATTTTCAACCCCAAATTCCATGCCCCCAACACAATACTATCAATTTTAGAATTTGGTTATACCCCCTCTACCATTCCCTCATCAATGATTATTAGAATGTATTAAAATACAAACCCTAGTGAAGATGCTATCATTGTCACTCCTCAATCCATCACTCAGGTGTGCAAGAAATTTAGAACCCTTAAACACGAAATGGATGTTAATGAAACCCCACCCAACTCCTTGCTTCGCTTGGGAATTCATGCCACACTAAAACCGCCAAAAAAACACAGATACATTCAAGCAAGGGTAGCCTAAATATTCCCAATTGGCTAATTTTGTAGTTCGCACAGAGAGAACAGACTATGGAAAATAGGCAAAAAAAAAAAACCCTATTCGAACCCAGAAAATTGTACAGTTTACTCACCAAATCAAGAATAAAAGCCAATGTATTCCTATTAAACGCAATCGAACCAAGCCAATAGCAGCCAACCTAAATGTATAAAACATGATATCAACACTAAGAACCATATACGAAGCAAAGCCTGAGTAAAATACCTCGCCAACAACCACTGAACGCAAAAAATACTCCAAGAAAGCGCAGGAAAAGAGCACAGAACTCACCTGGAAAAACACAGTGAAACCCTAGAAAGAAGAACCACAAGAGAGAGCAACGAGAGTGTCAATTCCCTCCCACCCTCCATATGCATTTACTCAATACATCTCAAAAGAATACACGGCAGAAGCAGAAAAACATCCCATCGGCATTCATTAACGGGCAAGTACCCTCCCCCTCTCCAACGACGCGTCCGAGAGAGAAAGATCACAACCACAAACGCAAAAGAGAAACACCGTGAGCTGGCAAAGCGCATGTAACAAAGCTCCCCAGTCAAAGTGTCAAATCTACCCCTCTGCCTTGAACGCGAGCCCCATCAATAGAGGGGCTTAATTGGAAAAATTGGCGCAAAAGTGGGGAACGCCTCAATTTCACTTAAGCTTCTTAGGGACTTTAGCTGGCTGGAAATGCTAGAATGTGAATCATTTTCTATATCATTATGCCTACAATACACATCCATTAAAAATGTGTACACCTATTGTATGATCCATATTGTGTCACCTTATTGGTAATCATAATATTTTTTAGTGTTTCATAGATTTTTAGCAATATGGTTAGTAACATTTCTATGATTCATAACATTTAAGTGCATCTCGTAACTTTTATAAATAAATAAAAATCGTAACTTTTATTAATAAGAGGTAATCAGTTTGTAATTTTTATAAGGATGCGTATAACACACACCTAAATAGTGGGTGTGTATTGTAGCATTTTCCAAACATTAGTAGTATTTAAGATATAACATTTGCATCCAAAAACTTTAAAATAAGACAGATTTGGTTTCTTACCAAACCATAGCTCATATGTAGATAAAGTACGATTACCAATGTAGCATGCTATATGAAACACATTTGGTTTCTACCTCTTATGCCTATACAAACACAGCTCCAATCACCTACTGAGTTATGATACTCACTTTACGGAGAAACCGTACAGCTCCTTTTTATCTTCAATCTTGACTGACTTAGGCATCGTAAAAGTGTTTGTTGGCACTACATCGGCGTACTTAGTTTTTGCGCAGGTCAAGCGATTTGAGGAGCCCAAAACTTTATCACCATATATTTTTATAATTTTGCCACACATTCAAATTTTCCGAGTGATAACAAAGCCACAGCTGGACTGCAGCCTCCACATCTCTCGCTGGCCTCCCCATCTCCACTCTCACCCCACCCATCCACCGCCCCTTCATCCGTCTTACCTTCTTACTAGATCCATCCCATCTCCCTCTTCTAGCCTTTTGGGGGTCAGAGCTGGTGTAGTGAAGGAGCGAGGAGGCTTCGATGGGCGTCCTCCGACGAATAAATCGCATGAACCGATGCGGTGGTTTCCGACAACAAACCACATCAGGTTTCTTTCTCTATTTTTTCGTTATTTTGTTGTTGTATATATTTTTAGTTTTTGATTCCCTTTGTGGGACTCTCTCGCCGATGTGTGGGTGTTATTTCGGAATCCACAATACTAAATTGTGTATGTATTAATTTGAATTTGTGCCTTCTTAGGTGCTTAGTTTCTTTGTCATTGACTAGTTGTATTTGGCCAAAATCCGTGTGTCGGTTCTACTCTGCAATACGTGGTTGCATCTCGAGGATAGAGATTAGATATTTTATATTTTTATGTAATATGTCTATGTTGTTGGTTGGGTTTGGCATTAGTTTCTTATCTTTGTATTTTCAATGGATTCCACTGTAAAAATGTCGTTGAGCCTTTATGAAATGAACATTGCCGTTGACTTGTAAAAAAAATTAAAGCTCAGCTTTCCCTCATTGTGAGGAGTTCTTCCTTCTTTTTTTTCTTTTTTTTAACTACAGAAATTTTTATAACTCAATCAAACCTCAAAAAGGCATCCGACTAAAAACATCAGGTAAAGACAACGATAGCTTGCGGATATCATCTACAATTGCAGCAGAATCCCATGGAGGAACATTTTCATTGGAGCATAGCTTAATCATGGATTGGTTATCACTCTCAATGGAAGCACCCAGAATGTTGTTGGCTTTAACAATTTGCCTTGCTAGTCTGATAGCCAATGCTTCACCTTGAAGTGCAGAAGAAGCAAACACCAAATCACATTTTTCTTCTAAAATTTTGCCCGGAAAATCTCTCACAACTGCTGCTATTGCTGCTTTAGGACTTCCCTTCATCATAGCAACATCACAATTCACCTTAAAAGAGCCCTTTTTTTTTTGGAGGGATCCAATGCTCAAGAATTGGATTGGTGACCACTGGACGCCCTCCACTACTCTGGCCCTTCAAATTCCCTCGGAATTCCTCCCAGCTGTAAAAAATTTTGCGAACTGTATCCATAGGATTTACAGGAACCAAATTAAAACCCAATCATTATGACTTTTCCAGATTTGCCATGCTACAAAGACACATTTGCTCAAAATCCCAAAGCTATCTATAGCTGAATTCAAGTTTTCCATTATAGAAACAGTACACTTCATGACAGACAAGATAGTCAACGAATCCACTTTGTAAGTTAAATTGCACCCAAACCAAACTGCCTCAATCCACATGCATCCAAAAAATATGTCCTCAATAGACTCTGTGTTGGCTTGACAAATGGAACAAGCAGGGGACGGATTGCACTTTCGCCTGTGAAGGTTTTCTTTAGATGCCATATAATTACTACAAGCTTTCCACTAAAAGAGCTTAAGTTTAGGTGGAATTTTGAGATTCCAAATAAACTTCTACACTTTTTCGCGACGGTTAACAGCTAAATGGTAAGCAAACTTTACTGTATAGTCCTTGAAGTATAGTGCCATACCTTGAAATCTTTTGTCCCCTTGTTTGAGATTGGGATACTAAATATAGAATTCGCCTCCTCCTTAGACAGTAGAGCCCTGATCTCCCTCTCTTTCCATTTCATACTCCTCTGGTCAATCAAATTGTGGGCGTAATCGATAGCGCAATCTGGTGGTCTGGCAATGTGAACTTTAAAATCCTTCAGATTTGGGATCCACTTATCATCCCAAAAGTGTATCGTGGTACCATTGGTTTTCCATTTAAGCCCCTTCAAAAGGAGCTCCCCACCTTGAATTAAACTAGACCAAGGCCAAGAAGCACGTCTCCCTTTAGAAGCTTGAAGAAAATTGGAATGAGGGAAGTATAGCCCTTTCAACATGCGACCCCAAAATGAGTTAGGATTAACAGTCAGCCTCCACCCTTGTTTCGCCAACATAGCAATGTTAAACTCTTTGAAATCTCGAAAACCTAAACCCCCAACAGATTTTGGTTGCATTAACATACTCCACTTTACCCAATGTAGACCCTCATCTTTAGGATTACCACCCCACCAGAAATTTGAAATGAGGGAGCTGAGTTTGTTGCAGAACTTCTTTGGGAGTGCAAAACACGCCATAGCATAAGAAGGGATTGCTTGAACTGATTTGATCCTGGTTTCTTTACCCGCTGGCTTAAGGTTTTAATTCTTCCAACCTTGCATTTTCATTGAAGATTTTTCGAAGAGATAATTGTAAGCTTCACCCTTGGAACGCCCCCAAAAAGTTGGGAGACCCAGATACTTCACTTCTCGGCTCATTAGAGACATTTGCAGCGTATTACAAAGATCAGCTTTAAGGATGGAATTGACATTAGAGGAGAAGCCAACACTAGATTTGCTGAAGTTGACTAACTAGCCACAGGCTTCATTGTAGATATTGAGAATCTTCAAAGCATTGACACATTCCTCCTTGTCATCATTGATGAATAAAATTGCAATTTGCAAAAAAATAGATGGGAGAGGATGGGGCATAAGGGATTAAGGCGAATGCCTTTGATCTTGAGAGAAGCTTGGACAGAACATCCACAACTATCAAGAAAAAGTAAAGAGATAAGGGATCTCCCTATTGAAGACCACAGGAAGGAAGGACAACCCCTATTTTCTCCATTGGCAAAAATATGGAATCTAACCGAAGTAACACATTGCATAACCCACTGGATCCATATACTATTGAAACCTATTCTCTTCATAACTTCTTCAAGAAAGTCCCATTCAACTATATCATAAGCCTTGTTGAAATCGATCTTGATAGCTGATAAGGATGACTGACCTCCAAAGATCGGGTTGGTAAAGCGCAGCCCGACCTCTCCAAACAGGTTGGTCATGCAAAGAGGAACGATGGAAGTAATGTAAGCCACGTTCTAAGGAGGTGTAGGCACCCTTCTGAGGAATTCGATTCGAAGTTGCCACCTGGGTTTTTGCGGATTGTCCACGAGGAATCCAACTTGAATGATTCGTGCCTTATTTTGGATAAGGTTTAAAACCAGTTCGTCTTCACCTTAATATCTTAGATTTGGGAGCTTGGTTAAGAGAGGGAAATGGTTTTATGGCACCCCTCTGGCCCGGCCCAAAAGTCTGTCTCTACTTAGCATTTGTGGGATTTGCAAAATGTTTATTATACAACTTTGAGCATGTAAAAAGGGAAATGGGGAATGGGAAAATAGGTAAATGTGATCACAAATAAAGAAAGGAATGAAATGGTGGATGTTTGTGTAATATGTACAAAGTGTCTATTTATGATGCATGTAATGCATTGAGATGCACGATTTATACAATATATACACAACATAAGTTTACATGAACTAAAGACAAGTTTAAACCTGAGTACCAACATGTGATATATGTTAATTTAAGGAGCTATGTGATAATCTAACCATGAACAGACTAAGGTGCAGTGTGATTATCATAAACAAAAAGCTAGATTGAATGAAATGCAATAAATAAAGATTGCTAAGGGAAAACTAGATTTGCTTGCTAGCCATGATATGAGCACTCAAATGGGCTAACCTAAGTGCTCAAGTGAACAAACTTGAGTGCTCAGATGGCCAGAATACACAAGTGAGTTTTCCTCTTTGATGACCTTATTTTGCTTTCATTTTTCAAAACTGAATCCATTCCTCATGTTTTATCATGTTTTCAGACTTGTAACCCCCTTTTCATGAGGCAAATGAGCTTTCAAAATCCATTTTCATCGCATTTCATGCTCAAATCAAGCCACAAGCAGACCCATCTCAGGATAGAACGATGATAAGAGTCTTTAGAAACAACTTAAGAGATAATATAGACCAGTAGCAAGGACATATGGGTAAAAAATGATGATGGCCCAGATGGACCTGAGTGCTTAGATGGGGGAACTTGAGCACTCAAATGGACTGATTTGAGTGCTCATGTGATTTGAGCTGAATCTTTGAGTTTGCAAAACAATAGTATCTTTTTTACTGACATTCATAGCATTTTTCTAAAAAACACACTTGTTTTGCCCTGTTCATCATGTTTTCAAACTCTCAATCCATATTTTCAAGAGAAAAATGCTTCCAAAAGCATATTTTTGACCATTTGTGAGACAGATTTGAGTTAAAGTAGCTCTCATTTGAACATCAACAACCATCAGAATGAATCAAACATGATAATATGTTAACATAATCGCCAAAACACAAAATATGAAGAAAAGGGGTTTGATCATTCTGATGGACTTGAGTGCTTACGTTAGGGAACCTGAGTGCTCGATGAAGCCAAACCATTTGAACAAAAAACTAAAAAAAAAATCTTTTTATGAATTTTAAACCTTAAATAAGTTCAGAACAGGTATGAGGAACCTGTCTAAACCTTCTGGATTCCCTCAGGAAGCAAAAACAACATATACTAAGGTATTTCTACCTTTTTTTAGTGTGAAACAAGACTTTTTGGTTGATTTTTGGTTAGAGAAGGTTGGGTATTGATTTTTGGAGTGATGTATGACTGGAATAGGGCTAGATGATCAAGAACTCAACTGATATGTAAGCTTTGAACACGTTTGATGGGTATTTAGGTGAAAATCAAGAGTTTCTAGGGCTTTTGTAGGGATTTTTGGTAAGATATGACTCAAGGTTGGATTTTTGGACAGAGAGTGGACTGTGTTTGGACTCAATAGAGCGGAAATAGGCTGGAATGTGGGTTTTGATGGGATTTTATGGATTCTAAGGCTAAATCGGACCTTAAGGACGAGATTTGGGGATGGCTGTTGATGATTTAAGCTTGAATCTGTGATGTGAGAGAGAGAGAGAGAGAGAGAGAGTAATGGCAGAGAGAGCTTCTAGTTGTGGCTAGGTGTGAGTAGAATGAGAGTTTTGATGATGTTTATGCCAAAAACAAACCACAAAGGAGGAATTTTGCCATGGGTGTTGTTGATTTAGGCTTGAATCAGTAATGAGAGGATGAGAGATGGTGGAGAGAGAGCTAAATATCAATGGTTGGGTCTAGAGAGAAAATAAAGAGAAAAGAAGGGTTTTATAGAAGAATTTTGGGAGAAAAAGCAAGATTAATTTGATTTAGGGGTCTAGGATGGTAATTAGGATGATTTGGTCATCCCAAAACGTGATATGGAGGTTAAGAAATATCAGATTTGCAGAGATTCACATCATTTCTTCTAGAAACTGTTCTGCAGGAATCTGTCACATGTCCTACCTGAGCGCTCAGGTTCATGGATGATCTGAGCGCTCAAGTGGATGGATTTGAGTGCTCAGGTGGATTGACCTGAGTGCTCAGGTCCAACAACGCTTCTTCCTTTGTTTTGAGTTTTCAGGCCATTTTGGTGAGTGTTTGAAGGTTCTTGGAAGATAGGAGGTCTTGTTCAAGTTTTTATTGTTGTTCTTGACTTATTTCTCATCATCGGGAATGTCTAAGACTAATCTCGGGTCAAAATTGGGGTGTCTATAGGAGGTCTTCGAGCCCCGCAGGGACCCAAAGACTGAGGGATGTGGACAAAACCATATTTAGATAATACTGAGGGGTTGTGATACTTATCCTCCCGATTCTCAGATGCATTAGAAGTCCAATTCCCATTAGGATTGAGAGACCCAATGTGCGAAGGAAACTGAAAAGATAAGTACGATTAGCAAGGAGCCAAGGTTCCCAGTCCTAATGGGACACGATCACCGTGAATGCCTGTATAAATCACCAATTCAAGAATGAATAAGGTACGTTGTTCTAGTATTTCAATTACTTGGGCAATACTCTATTTCACATGATAAATCGACTAAGTTAGACATCGGAGACTGGTTGGCTAACATCATACTGGTGTCCCTAGTCTTTTTTCTGTTTTGTAGGTCATTCATGAAGCAGCGCCGAAAATTGCTTCATCAATAGCCATATCTTTTCTCCCATTCAACTCTGTCATTTCAATTTCCAGGCATCAAAAAGTGGGAAAAGGCCGGCATTTTAGGTTTTTTTTTTTTTTTTTTTGTGATCTAGCATTGGGAGGAAAATGGAACACGCTTCTTTTAATTAATCGAGCTAACAGCACATCTAACAAAAAAAAAACGTGGCATCGAATAGCATGTGTCAAGCACTCAGCCACAGAAAAAAGTGGTCCATTTATATGGAGGTTTGTGAGTCAAAACTAACTTTGTACCGAAACATTAATTCTAGGAACCTACTTTTCTACCAAAGCCTTTTGCTACATTACGTCTTATAATTAAGGCATGCATAACAATATCAACAAAGCACTCGTTTTCAGATTTTTGTTTTTTACTATGGGGCTAGAATTTTATCTAGCTACATTTTTGGTTGGAAACAATTAACTTGGTAAAATATTTCTCCGAGAAAATAAATTTGCATCGAACGGCTAAAACTGGCTTATATGTTGATATGTTCTAACCTACGATAAGTGAGCATTTTTTTGGGAAATTGAACGTCTGAATGCTCGAGCTAGGTAATTACAATCTAGACCGCAGAAAAACGGTACATAAAAGTCATGGATATTACTTAATCGATCACCTTGTACATCATGTGACATACGAAGAACAAACGATAGAAATTTGTTTTAAACGTTGATGGGGAAATCGATGGATTCAATGGTTTTTTTTTTTTTTTTATAATTCAGAGTGTTTGGGTCAACTTAAGCGTATCTCAACCAAATTCAAAGGGAATGATCTCATCATCCATAAAAATAAAAAATAGAAAATTCCATTTAAAATCGGAACAAAGCCTGTTTAGATTGTCCCCTAATACCCTGTACGAGATAAAACCTAAAGAATTTTAAAACTGAATCTGAAAACGTCCGAAACTATTTTTCATCGGAAATGGTACACATTTAGTGGGAACTTTTTTCCCCCCTTTTATAGAAAAAAACTAGCTAGGAGCATATTTTTCCTTTCAAATTTTACCCATAAGCGACAAAACACAAATTTGCCGCATACAAATATTTTACCTTGCAAAATGAACTAATTAGGCGAGCAAATCAAATGAAGAAAATAATGAACTGGGAAAATATTCTCCTTGCCAATTGTTTTCAACTGGTGAGAAAAAAAATCATTTTTTTTTCAAATGTTCTAATAATAATTAGCAATGAATAATACTTTCCCTAATTCAATTATCATTCACTTTTTATAATTTGAAAATAGTAGTTAACGATGTTAGTTTATTAAAAAAAGTCAGCTATTACTCATTATAGCAATGAAAGAAATGCCATTTTTTATATAAGGTATGGCTATAAAAGCAGAAGAAGCCGAGCTACAAGAAAAATCCCCGCTGCTAGTAGCGTGGATAAGAGCCGAAATAGGAGTAGGCCACTCCATATCAATTAGCTCATCTCAATATAGTTTTGAGATTCATTATTTTCTTTTCATTTTCCTTTTAGCCTGAACAAATTTCAGAAGAACGAAAGATTTGCAAAAAAGCAAGATCCACGTAGAAGTTTTTATCTAAATAAAAATATTTATAGAGAGAGGAATACTTGTCCCATAACAACTATGTTAACCGAAACAAAACCCAGACAAATGGATCTCGAGTTTGCATGTTGAATTAATGATATGCATTTTGAAGGGTTTTTTTTGTGATATCGAGTGATTATTTTGATATTTCAATAATAATTTTTTTTAAACAGCAAAAAAAAAAATATAAATCAAATGCAATGATAACATAAATTAAAAGGACGATAGCATAAGGGCATCATAACACCCTAACCCACGATCATCATATATAGATTACAAATTTGGCAAGAAATCAACCTAACAAACAAGAACAAAATAAAGAATACAGTTAAAGTGCCAAAATAGAATACAAAAACATCCAAATTCCAAAGATACCACCCGATCGAACCAGCAACTCTACCCTTGACTTCATACACACGTCGTATCAATGTCACTCAAACTCAAACCCAACCCAACCCAACCCAACCCAAAATCCTCACACACAAACAGAACTCAAGCACAGCCCATATCACAACCCCCCTAATCAGGACTCACCCATGCAACCAATGCCATTTGGAATAGTCACACAAGGTAAGTTAAACTTGTGTTTTTGTCATTGTCTATACAAACAATTAAGAGCCGAATTAAAACAAAGGATTAATAAAAAGATTTTAAAAATTCATTATGTCCTTTGAAATTGTTCAGAGGTGGTGACAGCACGTACCATTGTGGTGTACAGACGATGGTGATGGTGGTTGTGGTGGCATGCGTCGATTGCAGTAGAGGTGGAGTTGGAAGGATGGGGATGGTGGTGGTGGTGGAGAGATGGCGTTGGTACTTGGAGGTGGTGCTCATGGTGATGATAGCAAGTTGTGTAGTCATGTGGTGAAAAGGTGTTAATTGTAACTGTGGAACATAAAGCTCGAACAATCTGGACTGTCAACAAAATTTTTGGAATTGGTTATGATGGTCCCGAAGATGAAGTGATCAACAAGATTGCGGAAATGGAGGCTCAAAGGGAAGAAGAATCTGTAAGTTTAGAGTTCTGATTATTTTCTTATCGGAAGTGCTTTGTTTTGGGTATGCTGAAGCTCTGCTTGGCTGTGTTTTTATTTGCTGGGTTGTTGGGTTGGTTTTTTGCTCAAGGTTGAAGTTGAGGTTGGGTTGCTTACGCATCTGTTAATCTTTGGGTTTGTTTCTGGATTTGTGGCTGTGTTTTTTGGTTTTTTTAGGCCTTTTGGAGTGTGTTCTTGGGCATACCTTATTTGTTTGGTGGTTGGGGTTTTGTTCTTGCTGATTCCTAAGGTCTGATGCTATTTCAAGGGGTTGGTTTTGGGCTGCGTTTTATCTTTTGGTGCTTCAGCAGGTGCCTTTTGGATTGGGTTGCAAATCTATTGAAGACTTTGGTGGGGTTTTCTTTTTAGTTGTTTTTGGCTGGTGTCTTGCCATCCAAAGGTTCTTTTGTTATTTCCCTCTTGGGTCCTAGGTGGCATTTTTGTGATGCCTTTGTGCCTTGGTCCTTTTAATCTTTGTAATATGTTTCCAAAGATTAATAAAATTTTTCGCCGTTCAAAAAAAAAAAAAAAAAACTGTGGAACATAAGTGTGTGGTGACCTCCTCCAAATGGTCCTTCTGAGTTGGCTCTTCCCACCGTGAATTGGATCACTTGACTCTCTTGATAACTCTGCACAAAGGACACCCGACATTAGTGCCAAACCCGGTCTGAAGGTGGCCAAGGAAGGCACTCTGACGGTCTAATCGCACGCGCGACTCAACTGATGTCATGCTACATCACGAGTTGAGTTCGTTATGATTGCATGTGCATGTTAACGAGTCTCTGAATGATACGTGTAATAACCGCCTGGCCATTGTCACGATAATGTAATAATGACGTGGTTGCATGCACATGGCCTATCACGAGCTAGTCATGCTCGTTAACCACCTCGGATGACATAATTCATGACGTGTAGGTTGAACTGCCTTCCATATGACTCGTCTGGATCAATTTGGTCTCGGCCGAGACAATAGTTGATCTTCTATATTTTGGCCCACTACACAGTGGTTGAATCGATGGTGATGGTGGTGGTAGTAGAAAGATGGCGGTGGAATGGTGGTTGTACAATGATGGTAGCAGTGGTGGAATGGTGGTTGTACAATGATGGTAGTAGTGGTGGAATAGTGGCGATGGTCTAGTGGTGGTGGTAGAAGTGGTTATGGTAATGCTAGGCTTGCTAGCGACGATAGCGGTGGTGTGGTGGAATGGTGTTGACTGTTGATAATGTTTGTGGCGTTGGAGTGGAGGTAGCGGATGTAGATAGCATCAATAGCGGTGGACTGATTGTCGTATTGGAATAGGCAGTGGAGTGTTGTGATAGCAGTGGCCAATGATAATAGTGGTGATCATGGATGGCGGTGGTGGCCGAGGGGATAGAGTCATAAATTCAGCAAAAGCTAAGCAAGTAGTAGACTATTTTAACCTATATGTTGAGAGGCACTTAAAATTTAAACAGTATGAAATATTGTTATCGAGCCTACTTAATTGTTTATCACTTATCAGCCAATACATTCAGTTTTAAGTGCCAAATTGGGTCATCAAAATACGTGCATGTATTGTGTAGCACTCGGCACTGCCCTTTCAAAATATAGCAACCAATTAATTTGAACAACGCAAATCAAATGTGCCTTACAGGACCAAGATAAAACATCAAAAAACCAGAAATCCAATTAACCAATATCTATGAGTTGTACATAAAGTCCTAAAAGCCATATTGATGGCACAGTTTTTTTTTTTTTTATTTCAAGTTGTTATCCGACTCAGAGAGTTTACATACTAATTTCACAAAGTATTCATTTCTCTCTCACAAATTTCAGAGAAATCTATTTATTTAATAGGCAGTGTAAATCTGCATCTGACTCAAGATGTGCTCAAAGTTGTCAGTAGACTTCTCAATTGGATGGGAATGCATCCCTTCATAAGTAGTGACAACTACTCCCTCGTCTTTGGATAGTCGCTGAACTTGCTTCTTCACATTACACCCTTGATGAGTACACCGGTAGTAGCTTCTGAAAACACAAGAAACAAAAATTCACAAGTTAATTAACTTGATATTGCAACTTTTCTCAATTAGTCCGTCTATTGGGCTGAACATGGACAGACATAGGATTTAAAAATTGGGTGGGCAAACACTAAAAGGTTTACGATATACAGAAGGCACAATATAAATTTTGTAAATAAAAGTTGTAAAGCTAATATCAAAACTGTCTCTTTCTCAAAACTATTGGTTAGGCGGGTGTTGAGTTGTTCAAAATGATGTTGGGCGAGTAAACATATGTGATTTTAACGTTTTGGCATAAAAGCCTGCTAAAATTCTACTCCCTCTGTTCCAAATTCTTGGTCCCTCTTTCTATTTTGAGATGTTCCAAAATATATGTCTCATTTCTAAAAATATCCATCAAAACAGGTTCACTTTCCAGTTTTACCCTTAAAAAGTATTTTTTCCATCTCAATTAGTTTGTCAATTATCTTTTATTTTATAACGGTTTTTATGATTTTGAAAACTTTGTATAATAAAACTAATTGATATCTATCAAATAGGATCCATATTGCATATATTTTGAGTTTCATATAAAGTCCTTATCTCCACAAAATTGGCCTCGTTAATATCGACTGAACTTAAGGGCAAAACAAAAAAGACAATACAAAATTTTCACACCTCTTAATAAGTTGGATTCCAAAATGGGCAAATAAATTGGAACGGAGGGAGTATAAAAATAACTTTGCAGCTTCAGCTGCCGGATCTACTAGACCGGATACCACCATGTCATTGAAAAAACCTTGGCATTGCAGCCATGTACGTACCCGTCAATAAAAGGTACGTTACCCGATTGAGAGGGTGTTCCACTAAGCTAGTTTTTTTTAATAAACTAATTTTTCACGGTTTTTATGTGATGTATTATGAGAGAATGACCTGTCTCGATTTTTTAAAAAAACAGTTTTTTGTTAGTGGAACACTCCCTGAGTTGTCCAGGTTCCTAATTTAGCATGCTTAATTTCATTGACCGAGTTTTTTTCATTTATATCCCTCAAACTATACACTATTTTTCTACTTCATCCTTTAACTATCAAAATCGTCTATTTCGTCCTCCAACTATGACAAAGTAATCTATTAAGTCCAATTTCTAAGTTCCGTTAGGAATCCAAATGAAAAATGTTTCATGTGCACATATCTGTGCGCACTGATTTCTTTATAGAGCCCACTTCGGGGTTCCACACATGCAATCCAAGCCGTTCATTACTTTAAAATATGCTCTCAATTCGCCATTCAAAAAATCAGCTTAATCGAATAACTCAGAGTGTTTGATCCAATCTTCCAATTTTTGATAACTCTAAACACTTAATAAAAAATGGAAATGTAAGATCAAGCAATTAAAATTATTCAATTTTTTTTTTCACCGAAACCACTGAAAAACATATTTTAAAATTAATGAACGGATTGAATTGTTTATTTGGGAACCCAAAGTGGGTCACATGTTGCAATTTGTGCACACCACAGACCATTTTCCGTTTGATTTTCTAACAGAAGTTAGAAATTGGACTTAATTGATTGTAATGTCATCATGGTTGAAGGACGAAATAGACGGTTTTGGTATTTTGAAGGCGAAGTACAAAAATGGTGTATAGTTTGAAGGATATAAACGTTAAAAACTCTGCATTGACGTAACCTTAGCAAGTACGTGATTAGAGAAAACAAATTAAATTAAACCAAGACTTGCGATTGTGTTTTATTCAATCGGGGGCGATCACACCACATGTGAATATATATCTTATTTCATTCAGCTCTCTCAAGAGCTATTTGTGTCATTTTTACACCTCACGCATGGAGAAAACTATAAAAATTACTTCAGCAAAGATTTTTTTAGAAAAGTGAGCCTAATTTGCAATCGAAATGTCCCCTCTTATCCATAGGGAATTAAGAATGTTTTGATCGCCAAGGGCTAGCTCCCACTAGATTATGAGAGTCCAAATTCCTTTTTACTACCTCCCTCCCAAAAGAAATGTCAGACTTTTACAATTCATTTTGTAATTTGTAACGCTTTTTATGAATTTGAAAATTTTGTTTAATAAAACTAAGTGTGATTTATCAAACAAGATCCATATACCATATTAAAAAATTTATAAACTACAAAAAAAAAACAGCACAAAATATAAATAGTTTTGTGAGAGTGGTGAATAGTGAAAATGAACATTCTTTCTGGGAAATCACATGATCTATGAGCTAAATTACGTATAATTCAAGATGAGAAAAGCAAGACTTTTCTTAATTTTCTGCTTTGGTTTTAGACTTCTTTTTTTTGAACGGCAAAAAAATTTCATTAATCTTGAAAGAAAAACAAGACTAATAGGGGTAAGGAAAGGCAACAAAGCACGAGTTGCACAATCAATCTGTGGTCAAGTAGTATCCTTAAAAAAATGACAAACATGATTGATCTCGTAATTGAAAACCATAATTTGCTACAAATCAAAGAACTTAGTTATATCTCATATGTGCACCAAGAAGTTCCACCCAGGTATAAATAAATAAATAAAAGATGATACGAAGTTAAATAGCAACAAAATTAAAGCACTGTGTTATCACCGCACAGGCACACACTAAAATAAAAAAATAAATAGTAGAAAAACAAAGATCATTAATAAATATTGATGGATCTATAAATCATGTACGTACCTCGGAAACCTATTATTCTTCACAGCTTTCTGGCCATACTTCCTCCATCTATACCCATCATCAAGTATATCAACTTGGCTCCTTGTTTGAAAAGCATATCTAGGCTTCCTAATCTTCTTCTCCCCCTTTTTCTTACCTCCATATTTTACCTGATCATCGCGATTCTCTTGCGTACCCAAGCTTTTTCCCTCAGAATTATTGTTATTTACTTGTAAACTCGGAACTCCCATGTTTGTCGACGTCATCAAATCACCGTAGTACCCATTTGTTTTATGATCACTTCGAAAATGATCAGTGTAAGAGGCTATATGGGAGGAATTCACCATGTGAGAAGAAGCTGCTGCTGCTGATGATGAACATGGGAGGAACATTGAAGGGTAGTTCTCCATCGTAGAGAGAGAGAGAGAGAGAGAAAGAGAGAGAGGGGAAGTAGGAATTGGTGGAAAGTGGGGTATTTAAGGGAATGGACATGACTCGGAAGGTGGGGATAATTGAAAGTTACTGGTAATTTGGAATAGGGAGAGGCGGCTTGATGGCTATAGCGTGCGTAATTTATGATCTTTATCCTACGGTGCCGTAAACGGCACGTAATCTCAATACTAAAACCTCTTTTGCAAATGATGTGACGATCACTTATTTTACCATTAATTAATAATTCTAGTGGAATTAGAGGAATGTGAATCTTGTGGCTAGCTTACATATGAAGTTCACGAAACCAAGAAATCCTACTGACCATGTTTTTTTTTTTTTTGATAAGTTATTGATCGCAAACACGTGGAAAAGTGTCAAAGGAGGCAGGTCACACATAGGACACATAGGAAGGAGTGCTTTTTGTGTATTGTTTTATTGGGCTAGGCCTAACTGGAGTCACTCCTTTTCTAGCTCTGAGGCCACAACTTCAATTTCATAAGAAAAGTATGTCATCAAAATTTTATAGATAGTTATTGTTATTCTCGCAATTTCGATGGATACTTGATATAATTTGTGGGTCGTCTTTTCTTAAATTTGTGTGCAACACTGGCTAATTTTATCAATTGTTATTGAAATTGACCTCAAATGTAGCTGCATCAGAGTGGAGATGTTAGATGATATAAGTCCCATATTTGGTTAATATCGGGACATTACGAAAGGAATTTTTTTTTTTTTGTGTTTGGATTATATTTGTTTAGTTAAATCTAAACTTGCTACAATGAATTATCCAGTTGGAAGTAAATATAATGAGAATATTAACTGAGTGATATATATATATAGCAGCTCTCAAACTAATAATCTTGGTTTGAATTTTTTTTTTATAAGTAATCTTGGTTTGATTATAGCAGCTCTCCACTAATAATCTTGCTTAATTTGAGTGGAAGTAAATATCTATCATCTCTCAACCTTGTTGATTCTCATCTTTCTTTCCAATGATGTTTTTCTTTTTTTCTCTCGATGTACTCCTATCGAGTTATTTAATAAATCTTTTCTCTTTACCAATAAAATAAAAATAATAAAAATCTTGGTTCCTTGGTTTTTTTTTTTTTGATCGGCAAAAAAATCGTGATATACCCTTTAATTTGTCGAGTTTTTTAATCTTGGTTAATTGGTACTATAGTTTGTGGTCCATGCTAGAATTAATGGTGCTAGGAACTCGAAAATTGAAGAAGGCAAAAAAAAAAAAAAAATGGGAAAATGATTGCTTAAGTAACTAATTCGTGCATAACAAGGTTTGAAAATCTAAAACAAATAACCAAGATTTTTTTTGGTTTGCTTCACAAGAACAGAATTCGCATAGAGACATCAGCCAGTCAATCTTATGTTTTGTGGAGCCATGAATGACCTTTCGTCCAAAGCATTGCGTTCACATTATTATGTGGTTTTCGTTCTCAATTATTTTGTTCAAAGTTTGATTGAGAATTCATTTGGATATATCAGTTCTGTTTTCCTGTGCTTGTCTTATTTTAGAATGGAATTTATAAGTCAATTCAATGTTAGAGCCAAAAATAGGGCGTGCGGTAGATGATACTCACTATCTCATGTTCCGAACCTTAATTTGAAATAAACAATAAAATCTAAATTGTATTCTCATGTTCTAATTTTTTTGGTTATCTCCTTTCCTGTTAAAGAAGAAAATACAAACTCAGATTAATCCTAATGGCAAAAAAAATTTCGAGGTTATTTTTTTGTCCTTATTCAAATTTTTTCACATTTGTTAGTTTTACATTAATTTTTGTGAATTATTGGTCTGTCTCAACGAGAGAAATAAAAAAAGTAAAAAATTATGCTCTAAATTGAATTTTTTTAATAATGACAAATATAGTGGATTATTGAACATTCTTTTAATCTTTATTCTAAAAAGTTTCAATTCTGAGCATAATTTTTTACTCTTTAGATTCCTCCTGTCGAGACAAACTAATAATCCAAAAAAAAAAAATTGACGCAAAACTAATAAATGTGCAAAAAAATGAATAAAGAAAAAAAATCCAAAAGGATTATTTAGCCAAAAAATATATACATTATACATGCATGCATTTGATTCCTTGTAATTTCCACCTAGAATCCTATCATCCCAATATTGGATCTATATCTTAAACGAGGCTTACAGGTAAGCTAGGACTCTCCCACACTACCTAAAACTCTACGAGCTAGGATAACTACGAACAATCCAACTCTAATCAGGGCTCCATCTCCGACGGAATAAGAGGACTCCGGTCACTAGATTCAATAGTGTCATCAGGGACGGATCCAAAGGGGGGCACACGGGATCACGTGCCCCCGCTAACCCTGCTCAAAACTTAAAAAAAAAAATTGTATCATATATATATTTAGCATAATTATGTAATATAATTCTATATGTAGCATACACACTCATATATATCTCAAAAACAAAAATATAGAGTTAATTTTGTACTTCAACTTTTGTTGGCTGGTTCATTTATAATTACTGGTTTATAAATTGTTTGTTTATTTGAAAATTTATCTTTTGATTTTTTTATTTTTAACCGTTGTAGAGAAATATTTTTTAAAAAGTCATCAATAAAACTATCTCAATCATTTTAAAGACTTGTCAATGTCAAGGTAAACATACTCTAAAAGTTTTGTCTAATATTGTGTGCTCATTTTTTGTTTTTTGTTTTTTGTTTTTTTTTTTTACCAAAAGTATGCATCATAAAGTTCTAGTCCATAATGAATGTCTTAATTTAGCAAAATCATTGACTACAAAAAATACCACGATTTTAATTAATAAGGTGCCCCTACTCGGGTGAATGTCTGGATCTGTCCCTGGTGTCATTCTTATCAACACCCAAATATATTCAATCCTTATGCAACTCTACTTTTTTCACCAATATATTGACTTAGGCATCGAGAGGGTGTTGAATGGCACCACACAAGTATCAAGCTTTCTCTTGGAGGTGACTGAGATCGACCCCATAGGTATCAGAACATTAATCACGTGATGTGCCACAATTACATTTATTTTATAAATATGTGTTTCATAACATAACAAATGAATGAAGAATATTCTGTCAATATATTAGTGATACATAACGTAATTACCAAAAATGTAGTCACCACATATATATAATCTGTACCAAAATATTGGGACCAATTGGGTCAATGAACAACGGCTGCTATACTAGTCAATAATCTGACCCACGTGAGTTACCGATCGAGTTGATTGCGAATAATAAATGCTGCCCTTTATCAGGGAACGATTTTTTTTCTTTAAAGAATTGATCAGAAAGTTTTGCATATATTTGCATGTCCCATAAGCAAAAAAGTTGTGAAAAGTGTTAAAAAAAAAAAATGTGTATTTTTAGACCAGTCGTGGTTGGTGACTGGGGTGGGCCGGGTGGCCATGAAATACTCCCAATTAAGAATGGAATCATGGAATTGAAGTGAGCAGTCGACAGTCAAAGGAAACCACACATGCGTACGGCGTTACCTGTCGCTACATTAGTACGTACTATGCTTCTTTTATACTAAAAAATGTCATATGCATATCCTCTCGTGATTAAGGGGTATTCCAGTAACGACACATAGTTTTTTTTTTAAAATGAGGACAGGACATTCTCTTATAATAAATCACAAAAAAAAATCGTAAAAAATCAATTTATTCTAAAAACACATTTAGCGGAACACCCCCGAAGGTCTGTAACATAAAAAGTTCAAAATCTCCCAATTGTTATTAACTTTTTTTAGAATCAATTCATATATGGCTTTAAAAGGCAGTGGAGGTAAGTTTTTTTTTTCTTATTTTTCTATTAGATAATTGTGGATAATATACTTCCGAAGTACCAAAAAAAAAAAATTGTGGATAATATACAACTCTTGCACCTCTTGTATTATAAAAGTATACCTCAGTGATAGGAGGTGTTACTCAAGACCAATGTTCAAATTTTTTGCACACCATAAATGTTTTAATAAGTTTTTTCTTTTATTTTTATTGTTTATTATACTTTTCTTTTAACTTAATTTTAATATTAACTTCACAAATAAAACACATTGGACTAAAAAAAACATAATAATTAATTTTCACTAAAGAAACGCAGTAGAAGAGTGGTACTTCTTTATAATTGATTCATTTTTTTCTAATGGTATAAAAAAGTTAGAAGTTTATTTTAATTAAATTACGAAGATAAAATACCATGCTACTTATTTTATTGTTATATTCTTTTTTAAAATCTAGGAAGGATTCTAATATCCATATGCATTCATTTTTCTAATTTTTCAAACTAAATTAGTAAATAGAAGATTATTAATCTTTTTACCTTATAGTAGCCCATCTATATTGATTTTTTTTTTTTTAAAAAAAAAGGACACCAAGTTTCCATTTTTTAAAATTCGCTTTAGGCTTCCGAAATATCAGGCCCACCTTGCAAGTGGGAAAACAAGCTTGGGATCGGGTTAGCGCAGCGCAATCGAAACATCCCATCTACCATTTACGCATGGAATTATTCGTCTTTCTTTTTTTGTTCCATTTGACTATATATACTTTATTCTATTACCTGGCCAATTTGCACTATGCATGTTGATGAGTACAAAAAAAAAGGTCATCGATTCAATGGGCGTGGAAAATGTGTAACTGCGACTATTCATAGTCCATGCGGGTGGACTATACGCCACATTATATGAGAGAGAGAGAGAGATTTTCAGCCGTCATACGTAAGCAAAGAGAAGTATGACATAAGAAAATACTATGATGTGTTTTGGCCTAAAAAGTTAGATGGCTTATTTTTTTTGTCTTTATTAGATTTTTTTTCCGTGTTTTTTAGTTTTGCATCAACCTTTTATGTATTATTAGTTTCTCTCGGCGAGGGGAATCAAAAAAGTAAAAAATTAATAAAGACAAAAATAAGCCAAAAAGTCAGCTTTTTACACTTTTTTCGATCTTAATCAAAAAATTGAGAGTTCTAGTCATAATATGTTACCTTTTTGGATTCATCTCGCTGAGACGAACCAATAATACTAAAAAATCGATGTAAAACTAACAAATGCAAAAAAAAAATCAAATAAAGACAAAAAAATAATCCAAGTACGTAGATAAGTAGCGTTTTGACTTAATAATTTCGTGAGATTATTTTTTTTTCTTTTATTCAAAAAATTCTTATTTGATAGTTTTGCATCATTTTTTTCATGATCAAAATTTAAAAGGTAAAAATATTGATCAAGATACTATAAAGGTTCACTAAAGACAAAAATAATCCAAAATAGACACTTTTTAGAATTATTTTTTCTTTAGCCAAAAAAATAATTTGGTGGATAAAAAATTAACGCAAAAAAGAAAAAAATAACCTAGAAAACAATTGATGAATAAAGATGAAAAAATTAACCCGACGTAATTATTAAGCCAAAACACTCGTTAAATTAAAGTTGTAAAATCGTAAAAAAAAAAAAAGTACTATTCGATGATTTAGTTGGGTGGTTGAAGAAGGAAACGGTGGGCTGGTTAGATGGAAATCCACTTCCTTCCGATTATGACAGCCATTTATAACGTGGGATGACTTTTGATGGTAATACTACGTACTTGGCTTAAAAAGTCAACTTAACTTTTTTTTTTTGTCTTTATTTGATTTTTTTTTTTTTTTGCATTTGTTAGTTTTGCATCGATTTTTTTAGTATTATTGGTTCGTCAACGAGATGAATCCAAAAAGGTAACAGATTATGACTAGAACTCTCAATTTTTTTATTAAGATCGAAAAAAGTGTAAAAAGCTAACTTTTTGGTTTATTTTTGTCTTTATTAAAAAAAATTTCTTTTTTGATTCAACTCGCCGAGACAAACTAATAATACATAAAAGGTTGATGCAAAACTAAAAAACACGAAAAAAAATCAAATAAAGATGAAAAAATAAGTCAGCTAACTTTTTAGACTAAAACACGACCATGTCCAAAATCCGAAATCTGATTCCCCAAAATGGTTAATTAATTCATGGTTGTCTCATGTTTTCCTTCTCTAATGACTTTAAACGGTTAGGTTGTGTTTTGAGTACCTGGGAGGGTGTTGTGCAGCCCTCAGCCGTCCGATCATATTTTGGACGGCTCGGATGCATTCAGCAATTTTAATTTAATTTAGATTTATTTTTATCAATAACAAATCAAAACACATCCGAGCCGTTCAAAAAACAATCGGACGGCCTAGGGGTGCACAACAACCCCCCATTCTGTGTTTTGATAATTAAATCAAATAGTACTATATACTACTATTTATTAGCAGAAGCTATATTATTTCAACTGAAGAAATTCATAAAAGTTGCTTTTCTCATAAGTGGTAAGTAAGATTGCTTGGTTATTTAGCTTTCTAGGAGTATGATTTTTTATTTTCTTCAGAAAAATCTGGGTCCGATCCCAAATGCAAGTTTAGTAATTTTTACCTCCAAGCGCTCCTAAAATGTGATGGAATTACCTAATATTTTGTAGAATTTTCCACGCGCTTGTTAGTGAAAAATAAGAGATTTTTAACATATGTACTAGAAGAAACAGGAAAAAGAGATGGATTCGAATGGTTTTTGTTGTTATCAAATTAAGCTAGGCCTCAAAATTAACATGTGACATTTTGAAATTTCTTATGGATGGAATTACGAAACCATGTGCTTTCGACAAACAAAAACATTGAAAACTTTCCTATAGAAGGGGTATTATATTATATTATATAAACCCTCAGGGTAAAAAATATGACAGTAATAAACCGTTAATATCCCCATCTAAGTATCATAGAACATTTTGGCATAATAAAGCTCCACTATATTAATTGCCAATTATACTTGCATTAGACGTCAAATTTCCACGGAAAAGTGGATTTATGCGATGTCATTTTAATACTTGCTCTGCCTCATTTTATTTGCTCTCTATAAATATTCGTATCATTTTCAAATGTATATTTATTTATAACGATTTTTAAAAAAAAAATTTAAAAATTTTATCTAATAGAACTAATTGAGATTTATCAAATATGATCCACATTGCACGTAAAATATATTTTAGGTTGAAAATTACAAGAGCTCAGAAAAGACATGCATAATTGCAGGGAGCAACTAAAACAGTATGGAGAGAGTAAATTTTTAGGATATCATAATAATAGGGAAATTGTAATACGAGTTGGCACTTGAAAAAAAAACGTTGGCGAGCAGCGGCGCAGCCTCTCCATAACCGGTAGAGAAGAAGAAATGAAAGACCTTGCTTGGGTGCAAATCCAAATGCACCATTTTTTTTTTTGGTAGTTGAGATATTGGTGCCCGTGTGGCCTTAAATGAACCCCACCAATTAACTTACGTAGCATTACATACACCACCCAAAGAATAAGTTAATAAGGTGTGTGTGTATATATATATATATCATCATCAGCCATGGCCACAATACTTGGTATGAACCTGGCTCCTCAACAATTGAGAATCATAGTGCACAATTGCAATTGGCAATTTTTCAGGCCCATCCTAGGTTAATTAATTTCGGACGCAAGATTTTTTTATCGATGGAGTTAAGAATCTGTTTCATGTTTTGAGACAAGATCTAGTGAATTGAGCGGAGGGTCATGGGGTAAAATTACCAAAATATGTAAAAATATGTGTACATATTTCCTGTCTTTGGGCAAGATCTAGTGAATCGAGTGTAGGATCTTGGGGCAAAAAATTACGATAATATCCAGAAATATATGTACATGTCTTTAGAAAATTTTAATCCAGCGGGGTCAATTGACCCATCTTGCCTCTTCTCAGGCCCGCTCCTAATTTCAACAATTGGAATCAATTGGCAATTTTTCAGGCCAGTCCTAGGTTAATTTCGACGATTGAAATCGTTGATTTTGTTGAGTTCATTCAGAACATCAACTCTATCAGTAATCATGTTTAATTTTTTTTTTTAACTCAGGTGATATCAATAATCATGTGATCAGATCATTCCAGTCAGCGCTCCCAATAATAATGTACTTATCTAAAAAAAAAAATTGGTTTGATCCAACGCGCTAGTCCATTTTTTTGAAATAAATGTTTTAGATTAGGTACTAGGGGAACCGACCAATATGATTTTTCATATGGTTCATTTTCCCAATTATTTTTGCAGAGTAAACGATTTCAATCATCAGAATAAATCTGAGATGGGTCGACCTAAAAAATTGCCAACAGCAACGGCTGCAGTTCAGCATAGTATCTACTATCTAGGTGGCTCCATCTATGGAAAAAAGATGCAGTTATGACCCATGGACTATTTTGGGTCCCTACAAGGAGAGCGCTGTGGTTTGGGGGCTAAGCTAGCTACCAGCCTACCAATAGGTTCAATAAGCGCAAGAAAATGTATACACAAGAACAACTGTCACGGACATCTCTTTTTCTAGAAGAAATTGGATCCTCTCCAATTTTTAATTTGGACGGGACGGGACGGGACTGGCCGGGACACTTTAATCTAGATTGTCCATGTTTTACCATTAATAGTTTGGGTTTCCTTAGAGACATAATGGTTTGGATTTACTTAGAAACAACTCTTACCGGTTAGAGTTTACTTCCTTTGTCCCATAAAGTTAGTCCCTTATGAAATTACATGTAATTTTCAAATTTAACACTAATATACTTACCAGAATATTTTTTTGTGCAATATAAATCTTATTTGATAATTTTCGATGAGATCTTTTGAATGGTGCCAAAAAAAAATTTGAAAAATTATTTTAGTAGATACATTATTTTTAAATTTGAAAATTGCACTTAGTTTCGTAGGAGACCAACTTTATGGGACAACTGGAGTATATCTGAATAAATTTGCATTATTGATTATACCAATGTATGGTCTAAACTCGAACTCTCCCATCTAGTCCAAAACTTGGACCGCAAGAGGATCCGAATCCATTTCTAGAATGCAACTTTTTAGGGAGAGGGAGAGACAAATTAATATAGCTAGGGGCACCTATTTGTTTTTGAATTAGTGAAGTAGTTAAATCGATCTACTGTATTAATTTTCCAAGCCTTTTCTCACCTTGAAGTCCTTTTTCTACTTTTATCATGCCATTATATTGTTGTTACCTAAATTCTTATGGGGAAGTTCGTGTACAGAGATTAATTTGTGAGCATAGATCCGAAGAAACAAATATGTTTGAAGTTGTCTAATGCACATAATTAAGCAACGAAAAATAATGGGGAATCTCACATGTATCAGACGATTCTAAACACATGTAATTTTGATCTATGCATTTCAATCTCTGTATGTTGAACTACACAATCCATGTATAATTAATTTTTTAAATAAATTCTCCTTGTTTTGAGGTATTATATACACATCCATGATCCATGTATATATGAACAAAAATACTCCCTATGTCCTTATCTTTAGTCTTTTTTTAGAGTTCAGGCCAATTTTAAATTGCTCATATAATTTATATAACGTTTTTATGCGATTTTGAAAATCTTAGAGAATAAATTTAATTGAGATCTATGAAACAATTCATATTGCTTAATTATAAAAGACTATTAGAGTATCAATTAAAAGACGTAACATAGCATCAACTTTTTATCCGGTAATAATAAAACGAGAGAGAAAAAAATTGGGGCATATATTGTGAGTATAAAAAAAACTTTGACACAGATGTTTACCAAAGGATAGTATGAATAATACATATGTGTGCTTGTATTAATTTAAAATTGTTTGGATATATACCTGATCTCCTTTGAATTGAGTCATTGACTAATAGCCAAAGACAAAAGATGCTTCAAAGGCTCATCTCATCGTCGTCTTTTAAAGGCTGTTCGATGGAAACAAAATTTTCCATTCCCTTTGAGAGAAAAGCCTGGTCAATGATGCATGCACCTCCCATCTTTTCTTGTTTGACAGGTGGTGGAAAAATGATTACAATCTGAAGAATCATTGCAAAGGGGACAAAACCCCTAATGGGAAGTTTGACTGAGATAACAACAGCTCTATGAGAGAATTGGGTACATCAACTTTTCCTCTATTTCGTAGTTCCTGTATTTTTTTAGCTTTAATATATACATTATACACACACATACCAATAATCTAACGAGAGATTTCTCATTTTGTTAAAATGCGAACCTCCCATTTCGATCGAATTTTGTTAATCCGAACCGTTCAATGTGTTTAAACGTGTTTTTAAGGGTGCGAATGAGAATTCACCCAAAAAAAAAAGAACTAGAAGGGCTTGATCTGAGCAGTTTTTCATAAAACTACACATTTTTATGAAAAACTGCTCGATTTTTTCATCAAGCTCTTCCCAGTCATTTTTTTTTTTTTGTGATTCCTTTAAATGGATCCTTAAAGGGTCAATTTTTTAAACACATTGAACGGTTTGGATCATCAAAATATGGTCGGGAACTATAAGGTCTGGATTTTAGCAAAATGAGGGATCTCTCGTTAGAACGGGACTGATATACATATATATGGTCATTTCAAACAGATCGAAACAAAAATATTAATAATATGATTTTGCTGGCATTTTTTTGTTTTTTTTTTTTTGATAGGCTATGACCATCCTAGCGTTATTGTTTATCTAATAATACTCCACATAACGAGAGTTTGTTGTAGTATTACTTATCAGTTTGGAGAGGAGATGTAAATAACGTCTTGTGAGTCCCTCAACATGAAGGTCTATCTTAGAAACTACGATCGTGATGACCATAAATTTAAAAATTTGATGATTATAAAATTTGTCCAATCATACAAATGCGAAGTGCCTTAGGTATTGCATTATTTTGGGCTTACTAAATATTTACAAGAGTTGGGCTCATTTAATTTCCAATTAAATGCAGCTTGTGGTTTCACATGGTAGATATTGTTAAAAGCCCATCATCCACTGGGCTGCCAAATATTAAAGACCTAACTTTGCCTTTGGAAAATGGGTATCATTTTCATACCCCAAATTAATATCTACACCCTCTTTTTTATCTTTTGGTGAAATATTTATGTATAAAAGTTTCACACTACAAGACAAAAAAGGAAGTGTAGATATAGGATTTTTTCGTTTTCATGGTCAAATAGAAAGTGCGAGCAAGTCCTAACAAAAATTTGAAGAGAAATGTTTCAAGGTTCACTACCTACCTAGGGCCGGCCTTTACCCAAAGGCCAAGAGGCTTGGGTCTTGGACATCCAAAAAATTCAAAAAAATAGGGGCACTCCTATAATTTTCATTATTGGGCTTGAGTAGAGGTCTTTATAGCCCAATAGAAAAAACCAAAAAGACCGAATTTGATTTTGGAAAAAAAGGCCTAAACAAAAAAAGTCCATTAGGCTTTTAAACCCAAAATAATACACACAACAAATTAACTTTTACAACTGATTCATTACGCCTAAAGACACAATATAAGACCCACAATAAAACAAAAATGCAACTAAAATAAGAAAACCCAATTTAGGATTAAGATTCATTATAAGACCCATTTTGTATTTTTTTGGCTTTCTCGTTTTGTGATTGTTACCGTAAAAATTGTTTAAGTATTTATTCTTCAAGGCACAATTTTTAAATTAGGCATTAGACACTAAAAATTCTTAGGCCACCCTGTACCTACCTGCTTAGAAAAACAAGCAAGGGACATTATATGTGGTTTAATTTTCCTTGACCAAGCCAACAGCTGGATTGTTAGGTTGCATGCGATATTATAAGGGTTAGCAAATGAGCAACCGAGCAATGATATGATGACCATATTTTAAGTATCATATGATGTGTCACCGTTGCAATGGTAGAATATGCCGATTTAAGGACGTCCTTAGCAAGTATCTTGGGATAAAACTACTTGAGACTGTAAGTTTTGAAAAATGACTCCGGGACTCGTTTTATTGAGTGATGTAGTAGTATCGTGTTATTTAGAATTCCTCGCTTCGATTCCATAAGATATACAAGCTTTAAACGTTGCAATTTTCTCTTTAGATTGTATCATCATGTTTGTATATTTACAGGCACGGACAGTTTAGAGTTTAGGACTTCAAAGTATCTCTATCCTAGAAGGTAATGCCTGCATTTAGCAATCATTTTGTCATTTTGTGTTTCTCAAAAATTAAGGCAGCCAGTTAGTGCAGGAGATGGCCGGATAGAGGGAGCGGGGTAGATGCCACTGCCACTTTCAGACACAAAAAAGTTCGTATATAGGACAATACCAATTAAGGCAATTATATGACTTTACACAACATTTGATTTCATATTTGTTCAGCACAACATGCAACAACATAAGTAGATTCTTATGCACGGTGCCAGTACTCCCACATGCAAATTATGGCTCCTACGCTGTAAAATATATGCAAAATTTAGGCTATATTGGCTGAGTTTGGTTAGATAGTTTAGTTTAGTTTCGATGATATCAGCAGATGTAATAAGTGGAGAGAGATAGAGAAAAAAATGAGAAAAATAATGATGTCATCAAAACTAAAACTAACAGAGAAACGAACAAGGCCATTACTTTTCGCCAACAAGGGTTTTGGGATAAAGGGGAAAAAATGTCAGAAAGTGCTTTTTTTTAACAACTCATAGTAACCCGTCCAACTTATCGCATCTCAACTAATTTCTGGGAGAGCAAATTGGCTTACTGTCTATTTGGAGATGCGACTAAAGTTGGGACAAAGTCCTATATCAACTGGCCCCATAAAATTGATTGTATCTAGGAGGTCTCGAACTTCGAACCTAAAAGGGAGTAGTCCCAACCAAATTAACAATGCTAAAAGTTATTAGAGCACACTGTTAACAGTAATTACTCCTAGCAACACGAAAAAGTAATTATAGATACTTTTAAAAGACTTCAATGAGAATTCATTTTGGTTTGATTTAATTTAGAAACTGATAAACGTGAAATGAAGAAGAAGCTTATGTCCATTGGAGTTTTGGGATTTTTCTTCGAGGATCGGACTAGATTTGGAGGCAACAATTTTAAAAAATCTGGTGATAGGATTGGCTTAGAGGTATCTAGATCGGAAGCGGTTCGGAGGTACCCCAATCGCCGCTCGTTTATTTATGATATGTTTAATATAATATTTACTTATTTACTCTTAAATTTATTAGTAACTACTGAGGTTTCCCGAGTATATATAATACTATTTCTATATGAAATTCATTCCCCGAACAACTTGGCATTGGTCTCAATTAGCAACTCCATCACCACCTTGAGCATCAAAATCCGATTGTGTAGTCTCCCGATCAAATCTAGAAAGTTGATTATCAAATTATTGGGGTTATTCACTGCATATCCGGTTGACTGAATATGTTGTAATGAAAATCTTAATTTCTTCAAAAAATTTAAAGGTAAAATTCGGATCAGAGCGGAAATCCTCGATCCCATTCAGGGTGGGGATGGAAAGTGGAGGTGATTTTTCATGTGGGGAATGGGGCGGTGTAGTGGGCCGAACAATTAGGAGCCCAGAAGGGTCGACCAAGCGATCATGGAGTCAACCATCAAAGATCAAGCAATGTTAGAGAAACAGTTGAGACAGGTGTCAAGGGAGACTCGTAGCATGTGCTGGTAACCGCTTCAATTCCCAACTTTAGCCAAGCGGATACCGCGCGTGTAAGGCACGATGGTACTTGGAGGACAAGTCAGACACTCACTATAAAAGGTACAGGATACAACCCTAAAGGGTACGTCTCACACAACTCTCGAACCCTAAATTTTTGCTTATACTTTCTTTCATCTTCATCTTCTCGTTAGACCATCGGCAAGCCTTACCAATCTTTCACGATTCGATTTGGCACTAACACAATTGCTTCACGTGCAAGAAAGAAGATCAAGCGGAGGCAATAGACAAAGGAGCTCAGGCAGGTCAGAAGGCTGAGGAAGGATTGAAACTGGAGATCGTGCCACCACAGGCTGGCATGGAGGCAAATATGGGGTTTTGGGTTCAAAAGCAGCTGGGGATTGTCAAATCAGTCCCCGATCCACCCTGTTGATGGCGCTAATTAAGTTTCCATTTTTCTTCGAACAACATTATACTTATTGGGCCTGGGGTATAATTACTTGCAAGTAAACTCTATTCAGTCAAATGCATCACACTAGTTTATTCCGGGCCGAAAGCAACGACATGTTAATCCAATTAGTATTTGTTAGCTCGCAACCCACACCCAAAAGGAATAAAAATGCGACCCAAAACAACAACTGATAACAAAAACCCCTCCAGGCCCATTTCAAATCCATGGACAGCCGATCCAAAATTGCAATGTTAAACACTTAAACGTGTGGCTCGCATGAGATGCTTACATGGTTATTTTGTTCTAAATATGTAGTACTGAATTCCAAACTACTATGATGCCTCGATAAAAACAATCCTCGAAGTGGATTTTGACAATCAAATTCAGATGGTATCAGATCGCGTATGGATTTGCAACAACATATTAAATGTTGTTCTCACTTAGACTCCATTTCATTCTCGTTTATTTTTCTATTTTATTATGTAGCAGTACTTTTTTTATATATATAATTCAGGGTCCACGTATGCTTACACACACATCGACTAATCTTGGAATCCCAATCTCATCATCAAGTTATGGGAAACCCTATTAAAGTTAACTAAAGCTCCGTATGAACTAAGTCCAAAGGTGTTAATAGCACCTATGTAGTTAGTTACTCTATTGCGAATAGACTTGCTTATGAAAATAATGAAATAAGACTGGTACTTACTTCACGGGCCATAACCCCTTCTACAGCTTCTCTCGTACAACACTCTGGGAACAAACAATAGGGCAAGGGCAAGCAACCTTACCTGACTACTTATTGAATGCTTTGCAAATACAGAACATGATAGTACAAGTTGTTTGCGTAGGATGTTAAGTTACCATACTACTTTTATGGCTTGATAATGTTGATACGCCTTGAGTGTCAATCTCCCTTTCTGTAATTATAATTTGAAGTGTTTATTTATACTCCCTGATGTACGAATTAATTAGGAAAACTAACATAGTCATCAGCTTGAACCTTGAGAAGAACATTCACAAAAAAAAAAAAAAATCAACTTATCTGTATCGATAGCTTTGTGAAAAATTTTCTTTTCCCTTTGTCTCATACAAATCTACATGCTCTGTTCACATATCAATAAATCCAAGATCAATTTAATTTTCGTACCAATAATTGTCTTAAGAAGCAACAACATTCTGCATTGTTAGATCTAAAAAAAATTGAATCAGACGATGGGAGCCTCCCGTGGTGACCTTGTACCAATGGTTAAGTCCAATCGAGACTTGGAGCCCGGTCCATCATATAGGTGTGCTGTGTGCTTATGTATGGGTGATGGAAGACTAAGTTCTAATATCCACGCCCTATAGGGTTATAAAGAGCCTTAAACCAATTGGACACCGCCAGCCAATTTTTTTCCCAATTTGGACAATTTTTTACCTTTCGATTGGAGAGGTTTGTTCTTAGGGTTGGGGGCTGTTTTGGTTGTTTCACTCATTTGGGCCGGGTCTCACATCACTGTTTGCCGAATTACCAAATTATTTTTCTAGGTTTTTTTACTTTTGCACATTTCCTCTTGTGTCCCATTTTTTCCATGTTATTTTGGCGTCTTGTTGTCGGGAGGTTGTGGGTTTTGTTGTAAATTTGTACGGGGATTGGCCGACTCTGCCTCAACTGTTCCAGATTTACTGCTATGCTTTCCCTTTCGCTCCAGCCTACGATAGGGTTTGGCGCTCCTCTGTATTTTTCATCAGTGTTTTTGTCGTTCAACCAGAGGCTATTTCGTGTGGGTTTTGCAATTATGGCTGCATCAATGGAGTCTCTTGTTCCTCGGTTGTTGCCCATAATGAAGGTTGCTGGTAGGTGGTCGTCCCTTTCTTCTCTATTCTTTGATTCCATTGCATCTGGGATTCGGCTTAGTGCCTTAAAACCGCAATTGGTGACCAACTGGGCCGATATGCAAAAAGAATTCTTCAAGAAATTATTTCCCCAACATAGGACACTGTAGCTTAAAAAGAAAATCATAAATTTTGTTGAAAACTAGAATGAGCCCTTTTGTACTTGTTGGGATAGATACAAGGACTGCTTGAATGCAGTCGCACATCATGGCTAAGAGTATTTCTCATAAAAATTGCCAATTCATTGACATGATCTACAATGGAGAATTCTTGAGCAAGGAGTCCGCCAATGTACGTGAATGTCTCAACCTTTTGGCTGATAATAACCAATCTTGGAATTATTCGGATCCCTCTAAAAAGGCTAAACAAGCGGTGAGTTTGAGTCAAGGAACGAGTGAGAGAGGTAAGTATGTGGTAAAAGAGCAAGATGATGTCCACCTCAAGTTAGCTCAAATCACAAAAAATTGGAGAATTTAATGTTGAAAAATGTCAATAAGTTGGCGTATCATTGTAAGGTTCAAGGGCATTCAACCAATGATTGCCCAACAATACCCGCTTTTAAGAAAGTCCTTCACGGTGGGGGGACGGAAACAAGCCAAGGTGAACACGTTAAATCAACAGAGACGATTGGTTGACAACCCCTACTCTAAAATGGAGGAACGGTAAAAGCCCTAGACCTTCACAAGGTCAATCAGGGTACCAAAATCAACCCCAATCGTACCAACGAAAAGCAAGACCGCCGTGTTATGCCTCGAAGAATCAACAATCCTACCCTCGCAAAGGACCTCCTCATGGTCCCAATTCTTATCAACCTCCTCATAAGTGGACCATGGAAGATTTGTTACAATCGTTTATCCAAGGACAATATGCTATCAATGAACAAAATGCTTGTGGACACCCCACCAAAATTTCACAAAATGTGGTTTTGATTGATGGGATGGGAGTCGCCACCCGGGTTTGAGGATCGTACCCGAGAAACCAATTAAAAAATGACTTTTTTGCCCTTTAAGATAGAAAATATTTGACTGGTCTGCTTTTATTGAGATTTCTCGGGTCCAAGAGCTAGGTTACGAAAGGGGAAGGAATTTAAAGCACCCCTCTCACCCAGCACAACCACCGGTCTCTACTCAATGCTTAAGGGATTTCCGAGAATGCGGTTTTAATGGGCTTTAATCACAAGTACATACGAGAGCACGTAAATGCATCAATAAGATTAATAAGATAGGTGGAAACTTGTGCAAAATGTCATGAATGCATGATGATGATGCTCCCTTCACTGAAATACCTTGAAATGTGACCAAACACTACTATTGAGTCTCAAAACAAGCTCATTAACACCGTATGAACTGTACCTGGATTACAATTTGGACACCTGGACTAAGCAAATCCAGGCGCCTAGAGTAAGAGTGGACACCTGGAATAGGTAACTTCAGGCGCCTGGAATGAATGTGGGCGCTTGGAACTCACTAGTATAAGTGCCTGGAATGCTGAATAGACACAAGTTTTCCTCAATCTAGGCTTCCACACATAATGCAAGTTATGCTCTGTATCTACTATAGCACATGTCAAAATGATATTATGTGATTTCCTGACACTGATTCACTTTGGTAAAACTCATTCGCATGATGATCTGAACTTATGAACCATGATTTTGATGCATTTTGAGAGATGATTTATGAGAGATGAACTAAATCTTGATTTGCTCACTGGACATATGCCAAAGGCAGAATATTTATGTGCTCAAAGGACAATGAGTAGTTTGGATTCATGACAAACCTTTCACAAATGCAATGGAGATACATGGGGGGATGATGATGATTCTTGTGTTTATTTCAAAAGTGATGTAGAATATACAAACAACTAATGATCAAATACATGCAATGAATGAGTGACTTTGGATTTAACTAAGATGCCATGATTCTTCCCTTTTTGTGCACTTTATGAGTTAATCTAATGACCCTTTACACCATGATCATGATATTTAATCTCAAACCACACATAAATGACCTGAGAATGCATGAGAAACTATACAAAAACAAAAAATACAAAAGAAATTGGAGAGCCTACACTCAATGCAGGTGCAGGTGATTTGCATCTTTTCTGTGATATTTGAAACCTTTCCAAGCTCTAAACTAGTATAAAGAACTAGTTAGAACTTAGATGGTTTCCTCTTAGGACCTTATTTGAGCAAAATAGGTAGACAATCTACCTTGAAGAACTTGAATGATAGACTTGGATGATTGATTCAAATGGTTTTGGTGGGTTTATGAACTGGAATGGAGCTGCTGGAACTGAATAAACATGGCTTCTAGTGCTTAGTTTGAGTTTGATGAAAGGGAGTAAGCTTTGCAAGGTTGGAATGGTGGAAGAAAGTGGGTTTTTAGGACTAGATGACTGAGGAAACACAATGGGGGTAACTGTGGATGAAGGGTCTAGAAAGATTTCAGCAGAATAACAGTAAGAAAGAGGTGGGGAGTTGATCCTCTTCAAAAATGGAGGAGTGGGGTGGGTTTTATAGGCTAAGGAAGGTCCAAAAAGGCCATTAGGTCTTCTTAGGGGTGAAAGTTAGAGGGGCAGCATCTCCCCCACTATCTCTCACAAATATATCTGCTAAAAAATCCTCCAAGATGCTCCTTCCCCCCATTTCACCTTGAAATGCAAGTATATGGAGTGAGTCTGGGCGCCTGGACTGAGTCTGGGCGCCTAGAATTGTGAGTCCTGGACTAGGAGACTTCACAACATTCCAAACTTCGCGGGGTCCCTTCGAGTGCTACCGAACTCCGTTTTGTGCATAGTTTGAAGCATTGGAAAGGTAATTGAGTCAACTTCCTAACTCAAGTGATTTGAACCCAAGATAATTTTTACATCAAAATGTATGACTATTTTACCCTTAGGAGGTCAGAAAAACAAGTCATTTTAGTAAAACGCGTGCATCTCCCTCATTTCAAAATGGATTGGGACATATTATATATCAATAAAGAGGGTTTTGAATGTACTAGAAGGTGGTATAGGCTTGAGTTTATTTTGAAGAGGTTTTGGAGGGGTTACCAAGCAATCAATCAAGGTCCAAGTGATCTTATCTGGCATTTTCATCCTTGGGAATGCTTGATAAGTTTTTATGTCAAAATTGGGGTATCTACAATGCTCAAATGATGGGTAACTGATAGGTGCACAATGCCGGAGATATAAGCGCCTAGGTAGGGCGAATTAGCGCATTAGAGGCGCGTTTTATTCCATTTTCCACTTGATGTGGTGTTATCTTTTGGTTGGTCTTGTTATGTTTTGATTCGCAGGAAACAGGCCGAAAGAGCACGTAAAGTGGACACAAGGCGATCGGGCATGTTGGGAACCGGTGGGACCCCAAGTAGGGATGACCAAACAAGCTTGAAGAGCATTTTGGAGGTCTCGGTATCGATACAGGTCTTTTCCTGTATCAATACCCAAGCAACAGCAAGCGAACAGAATGTCTGGGTATCGATACAGGGTTTCCACTGTATCGATACCGAGAGCCTAAAATCAGCCGTTTGACTTTGCCACGTGTTTTGACTTCGGGAAAGGGTTAAATACTCCGTTTTTGTTCCGAATTAGGGTTCGAATTTTCTTTTCTTTGCTCCCAATTAGCTGCCAATTTATTGCTCTGGAGATTCTACTTTCCGGAGACTTTCTCATTGGAGTTTTTGAAGTTTCGTTCGTAGATTGAAGTATTGCTTCGGTAACTTTCTGTTTTGTTTCCATTAATCTCAGCTCACGGGAGTTTGTCCGTGTTTTGCTTTCAAATCCTTGTTTTAATTCATATTCAAGTATATCAGCATGCTTTATTTCAGAATCTTGGTAATTGTTCAAGTTAATATGAGTGAGTAGTCCCATAGGTATGGTCGCGGGGTGATTAACACGCCGAGGCCAGGGTTGGATTTGTTCTCGCTCCTAATTTCAAAATCAACAATAGAAAAAGCAATTTTAGGTTATTAAAGAACTTCCGTTGGACGAATCCGAGCTTTGTCGAAGCCCATGTAACGCGAGGAATGGGGGACCAAAACTTGTTCTTCGTTGTACATGGGTAATGGCAATCGCGAGGATTCGCATCTTTCGGGGTATCTTTTTCTCTCTAAAGTCAAATGTTTTCTTGGGACACCGAATGGAGCAGGAAATATCCGGACCTGGTCACTGGTGTTATGAACCCTATGACCGTACTTTCTGTTAAATAATTTCAGCAAAACCAATTTCTCTTAGCTTAGTTAATTTTTCCATCAAATCACAAAGGGTGGCTACCTAAGAGCCGTGCTAAACTTTACAATCCGAGTTTTTAGAAAGCACTCTCCACCTTCTCTGTGGATTCAATTCCGGTCTTACCGGGTAATGTGCTACACCGGTCTCAGCCCTACGCTTGGGGCAACCCATTAATTTAGGTTTAGGATTTCGGTCAAGCAGTAACATCTAAAATAAAGTGTCTAAATTGACCTCGTCAATGGGGTCTTTCAACAAGAGAGAGGGAAGTTATCTTCCTAATCTCAACCAAACCCCCAAGGTTAATACTCAGTTGGTAGCTTATCGGGACCACCTCCCAAGCAAGAGCAAGCGAAAATCAATCACCATTTTGAGGAGTGGCAAGGAGATTGACAAGACCATCCCTCCTAAACCCACTCCTCCCGTGGTCCAACCTACCCCCATCAATGTGGAACCCTTTCAAGTGGCGTGAATTTGCTGCCTAAGGTTTTGGAGCAAAGTGCTCCAAGTTGTCCTATCACGACACCATACCATCAAAGATTGAGGATAGCACCCAAATCGAGTACGAATAACTATATTTACGAGCTTTTGAGGCAAGTGAAAATCAATATTCCAATTTTAAATGCCCTCAAAATAATTCCAGCTTGCGCGAATTTTCTTAAGAACTTGTGCACCGTTAAGCACAAGTTGAATGTGTATAAAAAGGTCTTTCTAAAAGAGCAAGTTAGCTCCTTTATCCAAACCAATGTTGCCCCAAAGTACAAGGACCCCGAGTGTCCTACGATTTCAATTACCATTGGGGGTAACATGGTTGAGAGGGCCCTACTCGATTTGGGGGGTAGCGTGAATTTGCTTCTGTACTTCGTTTATCAACGATTGGGGCTAGGAGAGATCAAACTAACCCCAGTTGCTCACAATTAGTCGATCGTAGTGTCCGAGTACCGAGAAGGGAAGGTGGAGGACGTTTTGGTGCAAATAGTCAACTTTGTTGTATCTGGCTAATTTTGCGGTTTCGGACACATGTCCTGTAGCAAACCTATAGGCCCAAACTCCCATTATTCTCAAACATCCTTTCTTTGTGATGTCCGACGCCATTATCCATTGTTGGAACGTGTTGCTTAATATGTCCTTTAGGAACATGGAAATGGAACTCAATATTTTCAACATTGGGAATCAAGTGGGCGATGACGATGATTTGCATGAGATGAGTCTTATTGACTCGTAGGTGCAAGAGCATGTAGACACCATTCTATACATGGACCCTTTGGAGATGGTTCTCACCTCCGAAGAGGCATCTTTTCTAGTCTCATAGGAGGTGGAGTACTTGTACTCCTTACTTAATATGGAGGACCGACTCTTGGTCCCCGTGTTTGAGGAGTTACCTCCCATCAAGAGCAAGACACTTATGTCAAGTGTCCAAATGCCTAAGCTCGATTTGAAAGTCCTCCCGAAAACATTGAAGTATGCCTTTCTAGGCCACAACGAGACTTTTCTGGTGGTGATTTCCTCCACCCTTGAGGATCACCAAGAGTCTAAATTGTTAGAGGTCTTGAGGAACCAAATGACCATTGGTTGGACCATCGCTGACATCCAAGGGTAAGTCCTGTGATTTGTACTCACAACATTTACTTAGAAGATGACGTGAGGCCCTCTCGCCAACTGCAACGCCATCTAAATTCCCTCATGAAAGACGTAGTGCATGCGAAGGTCCGTAAACTTTTAGACATTGAAATCATTTACCTAATAGAGGATAGTAAATGGGTGAGCTCAATCCAAGTGGTGCCTAAGAAGGCGGGTCTAACGGTTGTGAGAAATGAGAATGACAAGTTGATCTCGACTTGAGTGGCCACTTGTTGGCCTACGTGCATTGACTATAGGAAGCTCAACGCGAGCACTAGGAAAGACCACTTTCCTTCCCCATTCATCTATCAAATTTTGGAGAGGGTGGCCGACCAACCGTTTTACTGTTTTCTCGACGGGTATTCACGCTACAATCAAATCGAGGTTGCTCTTGAGGATCAAGAGTAAACCACTTTTACTTGCTTGTTCGGCACTTTCATGTATAGACGCATGCCTTTAGACTTGTGTAACACGCTCGAAACTTTTCAAGGTACATGATGGGTATTTTTAGTGATATGACCGAGAAGATTGTGGTAGTGTTTATGGACGATTTCTCAGTGTTCGGAGACTTGTTTGAATCTTGTTTGGAAAATCTTGAGAAGGTCATGGTGAGGTGTGAGGAAAAGAACCTCATTTTAAATTGGGAGAAATGCAATTTCACAGTAACCCACAAGATTGTGCTTGGCCATATAGTGTCATCCAAGGGGATAGAGGTAAAGAAGGCTAAAATTGAGTTGATTTCTAACCTCCCCACCCCCAAATGTGTGAAGGACATTTGCTCCTTTCTTGGACATGCAAGGTTTTACCAACGTTTTATCAAGGATTTTAGCGCCATTTCACTTCTTTTGTGTCATCTTCTTTTTAAGGACACCCCAAATGTATGAATGAGTTGTATTGTAATATTGAATTGCAAGGGGGGAACGCTCCCGTGTTGAATTACATGGTGCTCACCTTGGTTCCACTTGATTTGAAATGTATAGAATAAATGAAAGTATAACTTAAAATAGTGTCGAATTTGATCACACTAATTTTGAGTTATACTAACGTTGTCGCTATAAAAATACAAATTATAGGACCGTTGCAGGACTGTAAATGTAAAGGTTGACTGGATTTTTAAGCGGGAGCGAAGTTGACTTTGAACTTTGGCAAAGACTTTGACAGAGGGTTTTCTGTTTGGGGTTTTCTGAAGGAGGAGAATTTCTGGGAAAAGGAGGGAGTGAGCAAAGCCCTCGGCTTTTAGGCTTGAGGAGGAGAGAGATGAATGATATTTGAGAGAGGGAGAGAATGTGCCAGAGATAGAGCTTCAACTCCATTTTTTCTTCGCTTTTAGGATTTGGGAAATTCTACCGTTCGCCCAATAAAAGTGCTCTTTGACCAGTGAGAGTGCACTCTTACCCGGTAAAAGTGTATGCACTCTTACCGGTAGGAAAGAACTTCTATCGTTCGCCCAATGGTCGGACAATAGAAGGATTGTTCGAATTTTTCCGTTTCATTGCAGTATGGGTAGCCTTTTATAGGCCAATGGGAGAGCAAAGGAATGGTTGCATCAGTAGTTGAGCAAAGATGTGGTGCAGCTTGGAGGAAAAATGATTCGATGTTTCGCAGGCATGTGAGCTGAGAGAATTGGACAGCTGAGGTCCAAGTGGAGTTAAATTCCATCAATTGCTTTAATGACATTTTGAACACATTAAAGCAATGGAGTCCACGATAGTTACAATTTCCAACAAGGTGCGGGCAAGGCCCATGGGAAATGATTTGGTGTGGCACGCACATGTGAGGCTTCATTCTTGACTTGACCAAGCTTGAACCAAATATCTTGGTCTACTCTCTCTCTCTCTAATATAATATTTTCTCTCTCGCTTCTCTCTACAACTAAACCAGCGGTGTATAGGGCTCCCCCTACCCCTCTCCTCTCTTCTCTCCTAACCCATCTCACTTGTGTGTCCATTTATTCCTCTCCCCTGTTTTCTCTTCGTGTTTTGCCTTTTCAGATCTAGTTGGTTCGGTCCCTATGGCGTTTTGCAGCATGGTGTTTGTTTCGGCTTAGCTTGGTTTAGATTGGAGGGATGAAGACTACGAGTGGCGCCTGGTGGTGGTGGACCAATAAGGAGGAGGTTGAGAAGGGGTTTTTCTTCTGCTTTGGTTTTGTTTGGTGTTCTCCCGGTCGGTTTTCCCGATCCGACTTTGTTATCGATCTAGTTTCTCCAGATCTGGGGGGTGACGGTGGTGGGTGAATAAATCTTTGGTTTCAAGTTGCGTTTTGGTCCTCCAAGTGGCTCCGTTGCTCGTCGTGGCTGCGCGATCAGTTTGCTCCATCAATGCTTGATTACTGTTACTCTGTTTGATTTGGTTTGCTTGTTTGCACTTTGCAATATGTGTTAGAGAGCATGGCTCAGGTTAGGTCGTTCGAGATGGCTTTTTACTCTTGCGCTTTGTTGTCTATTCCCCGTTATTTGGGTTGTTGTTGCTAGATTTTTCTCAGTGTACTTTGGACGAAATTTTTTGTTAGTGTCGTTTGGCTTTTTAGAATGAAGAACATTGTCTTCTGATTAAAAAGAAAAAAGAAAAAGCTTGAACCAATTATTGACTAGTGTACATCACATTTCCAATTGCTATCCAAAAGGACCAAGGGGAGGTGTTGTGCACGCGTTGTGCCAGTGCTCTGGTGGCTCTCCGTTCACTGCTTATAGTTCGTCAAGTAGAATAATTGTGCCAAAAATCAGTTCGATCGGATATCATTTAGTGTTTCATCGGAACGCATTTAACTTAGCAATAATGGATTCTAGTGGTTTGATCTTGTGTTTCGAATCAATTTCGGATTCACTCTTTTTAAGATAATAATGTTCCGATGAGGTACTTAATGATATCCGAACGAGTGGATTTTTGACACACTTCTTCTACTCGACGAGCTCTACATAGTGAATGTTTTCGATCATCGGAGCACAACCGGAGCGCCGCCATCACATATGCAGCACCAAGCTGCACAACACCTCCCCTTGTCCTATCAAAAATTGTTTCCAATTGCTATCAAAGGACAACAAATTCCACGTCCAAGTGCGTTGATGACATCAGCCATGGCCTAATTTGTTTTTTTGTTTTAATTATTTTTTTAACATTTCTTGTCCACCATTTTGCGGCGCTAATGAAGTTTGATCGGATGATGAACACAGTCAAAATTCTTGTTGCAACTCACAAATAAATACGGTGAAGTCCCCATCGCTCGATGTTGCTCTGAAATTGAACTTGCGTGTGGTGGGGCAAAATTGGGGGTCAACAAGAGGGCCGAGTTGAATTGCCATCGCTACCTATATCATCTCTAACCAAACCAAAATTAAATTCAAATTTAAATTTGAGTAAAAATCACAAAAAATAAAGGTCCAGCCCTTTACCAAATCAAGAACCAAATTGAGTTTTTACTAAAAATTTTCCCCAAATTAGGTGAGAACCGAATTCTTCACCAAATTTGCAACGGTTATTTTGGTGATAGGCAATGCTGTTTGCTGGTGGCGGTCCATGTTATTGTTGGTTTACTGATAGCGACATCGGTGGTCAATGGTCAGATCTTAGATCCAGGAAGATTTTGGGGGTGAAAGGGTGAGAGAAATGAATACAAATGTTTTTGAATTGATTTCAAGCAAATTTTTAGTAAAAATTCGGTTTGTAATCGGAGAGGATGATACCAAAAAGTGTTTACCTTGAGTAATGATCGGAGATCCATAATTTTCTGATTTCTTTACCTACTTATTCTTATTCACTCATAGCAACTTCCAATCAAACTCATTTCTAACTAATCCCTTTCTTAATTAAAATCCCGACTATACATATCCATATATTATTGAATCGCTTTCTTTATCCTACAAATAGTCCGGTCCAAAGTTGCTCTAGCACGCTACCGTTTGCTTGCAGACGATGACAACAACGCCATTTACTTGCACGCATAAAAAAAAGCCGTTATTTACTTCCGAACCAAAACCACAGTGAGTGTGTGCGGGGGAGCTAAACAGACGTAACCCTCGCGAGATAAAGAAAGCGACAATAGGTCTGTAAACGAGTCGAACCCTATGAGGTTCGGATTAGTTCGTTAAGGTATGAGTCAGGCTCGAGTTCGGCTCGGGTTCGATTTAAGTCTAGATAAGTGGGCTCGAGTTCGGCTTGTGAAAAATTTCGAAGCTCTGGCTCGGCTCGGTAGGGCTTGTTAAACTCAAACGAGCCGAACCAAGCCGAATTTAGGCTCGAATCAAGCTCGGTAGGGCTTGTTAGTAATTTAGAATACAAACTGAGGGGGGAAAGAGATATGCTTTAAAACAATGTTACATGTATATCTACCACAATAAACAAATCTACCACAATAATAAAAAAAAATCAAAAGAAAAAGAACACGATAAAAAAATATTGAGAACTAAATAGAGTACTCTAGTTAGGGATAAAAGAAGAACAAATTAAATAAAAGTTTCTCTAACTATAAAATATTTATATGTAGACCCCTAAAGTATTACTCCCTCCGTCCCATAAAGTTTGTCCGACACGAAGTCCAAAGACTCAAAAAAACTATACTTTTGTCAAGAAAAAACTAATATTTTTTGCACAAATTAATAGATCAATGTTTGTTCCATTATTTTGTGAAAAAAAATTAACATTTTTTTGACAAAAAACTAATTTTTTTTGAATCTTTGGACTCCGTGTCGGACAAACTTTATGGGACGGAGGGAGTAGTATTAATTACATTTTGACCTCAGGTTCGCGAGCCTAACCGAGCCGAATCCACTTAGGTTCAAGTTCGGCTCATTTACGAAACAAGCCTAATATTGAGGTTCAAGTTTAGTTCGTTTAGTAGATGAATCGAACTCAAACGAGCTCTTACCAAAATGAGCCTCGAATAGTTCACGAACGGCCCAGTTCATTTACAGCCCTGAGTATACCAGAAGAAGTATGGTTGTGATTGGTTTGGGGTTACGATTTTGGTGTTTATAATGATTGGAGAGAGAAATAAGTATAATAATTAAAAATAAGAATTAATGATCAGAGAGGTAAAAGAGAAAAAATGAGAATAATATTTTTTAAAAAAGGACAATGATTGAATAATAGTAATCGAGAAAATCGGATCTTGAAACCAAAACTAATAAGCCCTATATCTGCCGACGAAAAGTCAGCCATTCTCTCAATAAACAGTGGAGTATTTTTTATGCGTTGAGCTCTCTTTCAATCACCAATGGAGCTCCCTTCTTTCTCATCGTCTTCCATGAACCGATTCAGATCTTCTGCTAATTCATTCCTGTCTCAATTCGAACCTCTCACTCTCCTTTTCTCTCCTCTTTTCTCCCTCCTCCTAGCCTGGATTCTCCGGTCATTCTTCCACGTTGTTCGCGACAAAGGCCTCAAACCAACTCTACTAGGGTTCTTTATGAACTCCATCAAGTAACCCCCCCTCTCCTACATATTTATTTGTATATTCATATCTCCTGTTCGTTTTTCTTTTTCTTAGGAAAGGAGATTCTGTTTTTTTATTCCATTTTAATTATTGTATTTTTTTGGGTAAATTTTAATTATTGTTGTTGTATACGTTGATTTTGTCCCCACAGGTTGGTACCAGGTGTGAGGAGCTATATTGATGCGGAGAAACAAAAGGTCAGGAATTGTGTGATACTTTATTTCACCAGTAATTTAGGTTTGCATTTATTTATGTTCTACAATTTAAATGTGTTCCGAGAATCGGAATTTAAGAGGGTTATTTTTTGGAAATGCAAAAAAATGAGATAAAAATACGAGGAAGCAATGAATGTGCGTGATGACCAGGGTTGACAGTACTCTTTCAGTGAAGCATTAAATGCCATTTTGAGATGGGCGGCGTATTTTAAGCAGACTGTTCTGTTTGTCAACCATTGGATCAGCACCCAGCTGATTTTGTGGGTTCTCAGATGAGGCTTAGCAATCTGATCTCAATTAAGAGCCCTCAAATTGAATGGGGACGAACATGTCCAATGGTTGATTTGAACAATGGCTGGTTGAATGCTGGATGTACAATGGTTGATTTGAACAATGGGGACTAGAGGATTCACAAGAAATTATTTTCTTGTGGTCTGACCCCAAGAATCGAACTTGGTCAATTGTGTGGGGAGTAAACCCATCAAAAGGATTCTGTTCGTGTAATTCATGAAACAGACACGGCCCAAAAGGATTCTGTTCAATGGGTTGGTGCACAATACCTGATTTTTTTTTTAGGTTCTTATTGTTTCTCTCTCCCTGCTAAATAAATGGTTGTCATTCATTAGGTTTTCCATGAATGGTTTTTTGCACCCCACTATCTTGTAAATGCACTCCTTAAATGGTGCTCTAGTGTACTTTGAGAATTGTGTAATGTACAAAAGTCATTTGCTTTCATTTTCCTTTTTTGGGTGGCAGCGAGTGTAATATTGTCGTTCTTGGGATTAGTGCAAGATAGGTGAAAGGGAGGCGTTTGGGCTTTAGGACTTAGAAGCAACTCCTGTGGCAAGCTTGCCAAATCCTTTTTTTTGGGCATTGTCATACAAAAACCACCTCTCCAACGGCAACAAAATCTTAACTAAGCTATAGTGTGAAATTTGGCATGATTTTGCGTAGCCAAGTTTGTCAACTATGCAAAACTACATCATGATCACAAGCGACCTTTTGGATAGTGATGCTTTGGTTAAAAATTGATGAGTATTTGGTTTTCCCAAATGTAATTCGTTTTGCTATTCGACACTGTAGAAACTAGAGAGCAAAAAAATAGCATTGGCTTTGCTAAAATAGCTTCAAACAGGGGAGGTGCTCTAAGCTTGGTTATTTTATGGTGCTTTAGACAAAATTAATTCAACTGTTGGTTTGATAAGAAATTGCAGTACTAGAAATATCATAGGAAGTTGAGGAGATGAAAAATGACGCAGCGTTGTAGCGGAAGTAATGACTAGATATCGTTCTAGTAGACGAGTTGGTTAGAATCGTTAGATCTCGTTCTAACAGATGGTTTTCTTGAATCCACAAGAATAAGATAAACACCTTGAACACAAGGACTAGAGAAATCCCTTAATTATAAAGTTTGATTGAATGATCTTCCCTAAGGATTTCAACCCATATTAATACTAGACAAAAAGATAACCAGATAAGCCTTAACAATTAATGACTTTGACTGACCCTTCGACTCCTGTGTGAAATACAAAGAACCAACCTAGGAAATAGGACTGGCACTTAATGCAAAACACTACTTTAGTAATTAGTACAAAGTACCAACCTAGGAACTTTAAAAGACACTTATTTACAATTCCCATAGAATTAATAAGCAATTATTAGACTACTTTGACTTGTGACGGTCCAACTTCTTGAGAACCTTTTCAGCAACCTATTCTGCATCAGCCTCCCCTTCTTTGAAAGAACTCGTCCTCGAGTTGACAACAGGAATAGTGACATCCGGATTCGTATGATACTCGAACAAGTCCTAGACATTGAAAGTCTTGGAGATGGATAAGTCCTTCGAAAGATCCACCACATATGCATTGTCATTGATCTTCTTCAAGATGCAAACATGACCAATCTTTTTTTTTTTTTAAGCTTGTCATACGTGCCCACCGGTAACCTTTCCCGACGCAAGTGCACCATCACCATGTCTCCTACCTCAAAAGTCTTTGCACGTCTACTCTTGTCCACGGCGGTCTTGTATTTTGTAGCAGATTCTTCCAACTACTTCTTGACATCTGAATGTATGTTCGCCAAATCTAGCGTATGAAATGGGGGATGCACATAGACAATCGCGAATGGAGATTTCCCCGTGGATCGATTTGGTACATTTTTGTAGGCAAACTCAGCTTGAGAAATGACAAAATCCTATTGTCTCGGACTGTCTTGACATAAACTTCGCAGAATATTTTCCAGTGTGCGATTCACCCCCTCTGTTTGACCATCAGTTTGGGGATCGCAAGTTGTACTGTACTGCAAAGTAGTGTCAAGTTGTTTCCATAGAGTTCTCCAGAAGTGACTGAGAAATTTGCTATCACAATCTGAAACTATAGTCTTGGGCAACCCATGTAGATGAACTACATCTCGAAAGAACGACTAAGCAGTATAACTAGCATCAGAAGTCTTTCTACAAGGAATGAAGTGTGCCATTTTGGAAAATCTGTCGACAACAACAAAGATGGAATCTGTCCTACGCTGTGTCCTCGGAAGGCCAAGGACAAAGTCCATAGAAAGATCTTTCCAAGGTGCGTTCGGGACAGGAAGAGGCATGTAAAGACCTGTATTTTGGACTTACCTCTTAGCTGTCTGGCAAGTATAACAACGCTTCACATATTTCTCCACATCTCGCTTCAATTGTGGCCAATAATATTGAGCCTCTGCCAAAGAAATACTCTTATCTCGGCCCAAGTGTCCGCCTAAACCTTTGCCATAGGTCTCTCTGATAATGTGTTCCTGTAAAGAACCTCGAGGAATACAATGCCGATCTTCGAAAAATAGGAATCCTTCAAGCAATTGAAATGTTCCAGAGTGAGATAAATTTGGATTGCACTTAGCCCAAGCCAACTTGAAGTCTTCATCTTCAACATAGAGCTCCTTTAAATACTCAAAACCCGAAACTTCATTTCTTACAACAATAAGTAAAGGTGCTCGCCAACGCAAAGCATTAACTACCTTATTCAACTGTCCTAACTTATGTTTCAAAGAGAAAGTGAACTTTTGTATGTACGCAATCCACCTCGCATGCATGCGGTTCGGCTTCATAGAAGTTTGGAGATATTTGAGAGCTTGATGATCACTGTTGAGAATAAACTCTCCTTGAACCAAAAACGCTTCCCAATGATGTAAACTCCGCACCACAACATACAACTCCTGCTCATATGTAGTCCACTTTTTTCAGGCATCATCGAGTTTCTCACTAAAAAAAGCAATTGGCCTACCTTCTTGGAAAATAACTGCTCCAATGCCCACACCTGAAGCATCACAGTCAACTTCAAATAACTTGTCAAAATTAGGCATCGCCAATAGTGGGGTTGTGGTCAATTTCTTCTTCAAATTAATAAAGCTCTGCTCAGCGATATCAGTCCACACAAATTGCTTTTGTTTCAAACAATTAGTGAGTGGAGCAGCAATAGTACTGAAGTTTTGCACAAAGTGTTTGGAAAAAGTAGTGAAGCCATGGAAACTCCGTACGTCACTAATAGACTTTGGAGTTGGCCATCTCAAATAGCTCTCACTTTTGATTCATCAACCTTGATCCCCTCATCACTTACCACGTAGCCCAAGAAAATCAAACTTTCTGTCAAGAAGTTGCACTTTTTGACATACAGACTGTTCTCTCACAGCACATTAAACACTTTCCATAAGTGTTGCATGTGATCCTCTTCACTGCTACTGTAGATAAGGATATCATCAAAATAGACGACTACGAACTATCCAAGAGGTTGAAATACCTGATTCATCAGCTGCATAAATGTGCTTGGTGCATTGGACAACCCGAATGGCATGACAAGCCACTCATATAGCCCTTCTCTTGTTTTGAATGCTGTTTTCCACTCGTCGCCTAGGCAGATGCGGATCTGATGATAACCGCTCTTCAAATCTATCTTTGAGAACACCTTTGAACCACCAAATCTATCAAGCATGTCATCGAGCCTCGGTATAGGAAACCGATACTTCACCGTAATTTTGTTGATGGCTCGACTATCAACGCACATTCGCCAACTTCCGTCTTTCTTTGGAGTTAATAAGGTTGGGACTGCACAAGGACTCATGCTTTCCCTAATCAAGCCTTTCTGCAGCAATTGAGTAACTTGTTCTTGCAAAATCTGAAATTCCTTCGGACTCATTCGGTAGTGTGGCAGGCCAGGAATTAGATTGATTTCATGCTGGATGTTTCTCATAGGGGGTAGTCTGAAACTCCAAGAGTAATGGTTTAATCCGATCCGGCACAACAACTTCTTTCTTTTCCTCACCTTTTACCACAAATGCAACTGTGTATCCTTTGCTTCCTTCATGAAATTTGATACGATGAGAGAGGAATCCGCTTTGACTGGAGCGGCCGTTAGTTGATCCTCACATTTCATAGGAGCCAAGACAACCTTTATCTTGTCTTTGTAAAATGTGTAAGTATTGTCCTTACCCCTGTGTGTAGTGTTCAAGTCATACTGTCACGGTCTTCCAAGCAAAATGTGGCAGACATCCATGTTCCCCACATCGCGCAAAACCTCGTCTCTATTAGACCTTCCCAATCAAAAAAGGAACAAGACACTGATATGGTACCTTGGTTTCGCCGACATCTCTGATCTAGCCAATGCTATAGGGGGGTGGATATTTTCGCGTTTCAAGTTTTCAACCATGGTCTTTGAAACTATATTCTCACTGCTTCCTCCATCAATTATCAGATCACAAACTCGTTGGTTGACAGTGCAACAAGTCTTGAAAATGTTGTCTTTGAAAATCCTCCTTTCGCGGTGTGTACTACAAATGTCATACCACTAGTGACTCGCCCTCATCCTCATGAGTCTATCCTGATAGATCTTCTTCTTCGAAATTCTCCTCTTCATGGCAGTTTTCTTCATCTTCATGTTCTACCAAGTTAACACTCTCTCCTCTTTGGACAAGTGTTCGAAATATGCCCTGCTTCACTGCAGGCCCGCAACGATAACACTTATTACCCTCAAGGAGGGGCTTATGGATCATTCTGACCACGAGATCTTCCAACACCCTGCTTTGTATTGGTTTGGACTTTCCATGTAGGTTTGGTTCGACTTTGAGGAGACTGATTTTGAGATGCTTCAATGACCACTTTTCCCTTGCTCTGTTCTAGCTGATTATGCACTAGAGAGGAGTTGAATGTTCTAGTGGTGGCTTGGTTTCGGTAATTTCCCTTTCGGTTCAGTTGAAATTCAGCCCTTGTTGCTAGTTGAATAGCATCCAACGACGTATGCATTGGTTGCATGTTAACTGCATCCGGGATATCGGTGCGTAAACCATCAACAAATTGTGCTACTAATTGTCCTTCTATTTCTGGCAAGTCATTACGAAAGGAGTCTTTGAAATTTTGCGACATACTCATGAACAGGTCTAGTACCTTGTTGGCAACGTTGGTACTGGTGAAACAAAACCTGATCATAGACTCTGGAGGCAAAAATCGTGCTCTCATCAACTGCAATTGCAGTTGCCCCCCCCATGCGGAAGCATCGCCTTTGAGCTTGTATGTGACCAGCTTGACCTTCTTTTCCTCAATATCCATATAATCAAAAAAACGTTCGACCTCGTTTAGCCAATCGAGGAAGTCTCTATGTTCAGTTGCCCGTTGTAAGAAGGGAGGTCCATCTTCATACGATAGTTACTATTATAACCACCATTCCTGGGTTCTTCTTGCATGGCAATCATCTCAACCTCGTCATCAGTGGAGTCTTCCTCATAAACTGGGTTGCTTAAGACACGCCTATGGAAATTCCCTACGTGTCCAGGATTGTTGATCACCCTTGGCTCATGTCTTTGCTAAACGCGAAGGCTGTTGAATCTCAATCCAGCCAACAAATTGTGAATCTCCGTCAATTGTTGTTGTTGGATCTCGGCCTGTTGTTGCTTCTCGAATGCACCCCACAAGGCATTGATTCCTCGATCACCGTTGTTAAGGTTTGCTCGATTCACTTCGTCAGAAGACATTGAGACAAGGGAGGACCTTGCTCTGATACTAATTGAAGCAGCGTTGTAGCGCAAGTAATGACTAGATATCGTTCTAGTAGACGAGTTGGTTAGATCTCGTTCCAAGAGACGGTTTTTTTGAATCCACAAGAATAAGATAAACACCTTGAACACAAGGACTAGAGAAATCTCTTAATTATAAAGTTTGATTGAATGATCTTCCCTAAGGATTACAACCCATATTTATACTAGATAAAGAGATAACCAGATAAGCCTCAACAATTAATGACTTGGATTGGCCCTTCGAATCCTGTGTGAAATACAAAGAACCAACTTAGGAACTAGGACTGACACTTAATGCAAAATACTGCTTTAGTAATTAGTACAAAGTACCAACCTTGGAACTTTAAAAGCCACTTACTTAGAATTCCCACAGAAATGAGCAATTATTAGACTACGTTGACTTGCGACGGTCCAACTTCTTGAGAACCTCTTCAGCAACCTATTCTGCATCAAAAAAAATGTGAAAGATTTGAAGTTGTGCTCTTCAATGTAGGCCCTTCGGGCCAAGTTCTAGGATACTTGAATGGACGACAGGGATTCGTTGGAAAAATGGACGAATAGGAGTTAGGTGTATGTAATTCATAGCCACAAAAGCTTAGAATACATCATTTGGCCCATTCGTCTAGTGTAATTGTGCACAATTTTTAACTCAGTTGACTTTATAGTTTGTCATTCCTTGTATGAGAGTGAATCTCTGATGGAAGGACATAAGAGCTCATATACCTTGTTGAATATTCCGTATCCGCACAAGTTTATGCTTGTGGGCTGACTGCTTCCTACCTATACCAACGTACTTTTTTGTAAAAATGATTTTCTTCTTTTGGGTTCAGCTATTTCCTTATATTGATGGATTTATTGGCACCTTGATTATGCAGGTAGTAAATCAGTTGCAATCTGGTAGCAAATCAAAAAAGCATGGTTGGATGACAGAGTTGCCGACAGCTGGCTTAGGAGTAGGAGTCTTAGACGATATGAAAGCTGAAAAAAGGAAAGACGTGGCTTGGCAAGGCAAATGTTCTGGTACAGTGTATGTTTGTTCTTATTGGACTATAAACTAAATAGGTGTCATTTTCTTATTGGGGAAGGTATTTAATATTCGTTTGTTCTTTTCATCAGATTGCTAGTTAACAGCATTACTTTGTGCAGATACATTGCAGGAAATGAGGCTGAAGGACATTTTTCTTTGATAAACGAGGCATGTTCAATGTTAGTAAGATCGCACATTGATGATCCTTATTATTTGTAGAAATTTAATTTTGTGTTCATACAAGCTGGTGGAGAAACTATAAGAACATAGGAGGACTAAAATAATAATTTTAGTGTTTCAGAGATTAAATCTTTTTGCACGTAAATGATGCACAATAATGTGTAGGAGTAAAAAGACACTTGTATCACCTTAGAAAACAAAATCATTGTTGAGGTGGCCTCTTATCAGTTTAATTATGTTTTGAGATCACCCAGTATGAATGTTCTCATGATATTTGTCCAGGTACTGACATTTTCAGTGGGTTCTCTCCTCCTTTGGCATTTGTCAAGCCATTTGAAGTGGATTTAATGTTTGTGATAGCATGTCACATGACATTATATTCTGGTGTGGCAGACATTGCAATGTTTTTTTTGTTTCCTTTCATTTAAAATATTGATGAACCTGGTAGCCTGTTACCGATTTCCTTCATCCAGTTGAGAATTTGGAAACACTGGCCTTCACAGTAGATGATAGCCCATGTTCCTTGCTTCATTGTTTTGCTTTGCTCAGCAAATGTGATTATGGTTTCATCATTCCATGTTTAGCTTGCAGTACTTAAGTTTTACCATTCAGGTTTGCCCATACCAATCCACTACACCCGGATGTGTTCCAGAGTGTTGTCCGATTTGAAGCAGAAGTGGTTTCAATGACAGCTGCACTACTTGGAGGTAAAGAAAAAGCTTCCGGGGGACAGATATGTGGAAACATGACATCTGGTGGAACAGAAAGCATATTATTAGCTGTGAAATCATCTCGTGACTTTATGAAAGCTAAGAAGGGAATAAAGAGACCAGAAATGTAATTTATTTTGGGTTAGGTGCCGTTTCTGTGCCACTGATTTATTTATGTTCCACTATATAATTATAGAATGATTTTCTTTTTGGATCATAGGATAATACCTGAATCTGCACACTCAGCATATGACAAAGCTGCACAATATTTCAACATCAAGTTGTGGCGTATCCCTGTTAACAAAGACTTTATAGCAGATGTGGCAGCTATCAGGCGATGTATAAACAAAAACACAATCTTGGTATACGTTCTAGACCAGTCTGGCAGTCTGATTAGTTTCATGATTTTTCCAGTCATTTTCCACCTTGATAGCAACTTAAATGCAAATAAACTTTCTAGTTTTATCCATTCTGTGGTGTTTTGGTGATTTCATTTCCTATTTTAGTTCTGTGGACAAGTTCAATTAACATGAAGTTGCTGAATCTTCAGATTGTTGGATCTGCACCTGGGTATCCACATGGCATCATTGACCCTATTGAGGTATGTGACAGTGATTTATTTTCTATTTGTCAATCTGTAACTCTTATTGGCGTTTTACTTTCATGTTGCCAATTCCTTTTTGTAGGAGCTTGGTGAATTAGCTTTCAGCTCAGGAATCTGCTTTCATGTTGACCTGTGTCTTGGAGGATTTGTATTGCCTTTTGCTCGTAAACTTGGGTATATCTCGCTTGATTTATATATTGTATGAAAGGTGTATCTTTTCCTATGATACCATATTGCAGCCACTTCCAATTTTGTGGTTCTTTTTTTTTTTGTGTGTGAAACCATTCTCAGCTACTTCCCATTTCAAGTCATTTGTTTACTGTTCTATAGATTTTCTTAATTTTACGCTAATGATTTGATTGTGGCTCTTCTTTTTTTTTTGTGTGTGTGTGTGTGTGCACTTCGGCAAATTGAGCACAACCTGAACGAATTGTGCTATCGCTGTATTCCTTCAATCCTGCTTCAGTATCCTGTAAACTTGAGCACAAAACTGCATGGAATAGCTATAGAGATTCATGTTTCAATTCTGTTCAATTTGGGGAAGACATTTTATCTGAGTTCCATTTCTGGGACCTACGGAACACATAATTTAAGCTGTCTTACTCTTTATATAATATTGCATACAAGTTTAAGTAGGTATGTTATCATACCAATATCTGGGTTCCTTAAACATTTTACCTCCTCTTTTAAGGTACCCAATTCCGCCTTTTGATTTTTCTGTCAAAGGGGTTACCTCAATATCAGTGGATGTGCACAAGTATGGGTTGGGTCCCAAAGGAACAAGTGTAGTCCTATACAGGAATCACGACATTCGGAAGGTAATTAACTGGTTTATTTCACTTCCCCCTCGTCCCCTTCATTCAATTAGATGTTGATTTTACTTTTGTGGTTTGGTGGATCTAGGTAGTATGTGGTGGCTCAATGTAAACACGTGTCTCTCTCTAGATGTGACGAACCTACACTGTTTTTTCTTCATAGCTGGTCCCGTTGGTGAAACCGAAATAAATACAAGTTTTGGAATACCTTATGGTATATTCTGCTGCTTGGCCAAAAATTCTTTTACCTTAGGTGATATAATTAACTGGAATTTGCAGGAGAAACATTCCTCATAGGTTTAATAGCCTGATCATCATATTGTTTTGGATATATAGTTTCATTGTCGGTATTCATCTGATGATAATACATTCTGCAATCCACGCTCTATGTCAATTGTCACTGTTCAGTTAATTGTCACTGTTCAGTTATAGTGTCTTTAATCCATCAATTGTTCCCTAATTAGCAGACAATAAATTCTAAACAGGTGATGCCATACTTATTATGACTTTGAGGTCAATACTAGATATTTTGTAATGTTACTAATGCATTCATTTTTGTTGTAGAAGCTTTAATTGTTCCTGGGCTACTTTGCACTTCCTTTTTTCTTACATTTTCTTTCCATGACATATTGCTGCGAGGTACTAATCAATTATATCCTGGTTTGACTAAATGGCTGCCTGGAAACAGAACCAATTTGTTGCAGGTAAGTTGCTCCTTTGGAACAAGAAATAGACAAATTAATCCGACTTATGATTCCTGTTTATTCGGAGACCATAAGAGTGATATGTGTCTCCACATACCGAAAGGACAGATATCTTTCATACAGTCTGGCAAGTTCATAACTAATGATGTGCATTAACCTATGAAGCACGGGTACCGGTATGAAGTACGGGTATATGGCAAAAACCTAAAAAAAGTAGGATACGGGTACGGTTGGGTATGTCAGTGTAATTTATTTTATTTTTTCCTATTCTACCATGTTCCATTGCATAAACTAAATAATAAACCCATTTTGCCAACAAAAAGTAGCATAAATAAAAGTTAAAGAGACTAAGAGTTCATTTATCAAGTTCAACGTGCCTAGAATCCTAGATCAAACCAATGCATTGTCGTTTTAGAGTTTTAGTACATACCAACAACACTTAAAGCAAATTCCAAAACAAAAAAAGAAAGAAAGAAAATAGTCCTGAGAACTAAGGATCTTGAACTTCCTCGACTTTATATCTAAGCAACATAGCTTCCATCCGTGGCTCATCAAGTGAAAGATCAGTGATTTCAAGATCACCAGCTGCCCCCATTGAATCAAATGCATCTTTGGCAATGTCCAACGACCTAGTCTCTCCTTGGGTATAATGTGGTGTCCTACACGAGTCGTGGTCTTCAGTTTATGACTTTAACGCATTGAGTATTGCATATTAAGGCCAGCTGTTTGAGTTTTTTTTTTTTTTTTTTTTTTTTCACGCGGAACTTTAAAGTTTTTAAACCTTTGCGAATAGGCCCAAAGTACCCAAAAAAGTACCCATTGCCGTACCCAGAAACTCAAAAGTACCCGGTACGTTTTTAGAGTACCCGGTACATATTTAGAAGTACCCATGAAGTACCAGTACCCAATACGGTACAGGTACGAGTATGTTGGGGTTTTAGAAGTACCCGTGCTTCATAGAACCCTGATCCAAAGGAATTGACAGCTTAAAGCACAGAAAGCATACTACAGTTTAATCTCAGCTCATTGTTGTTTCCAATGAACCAAGAATGTAATATTTGTTTCTTCATATGTATCGAAATATCCATTGCTGATGTGACCTCTCTGCTTATCCATGTTCAGTTACTGAGTGGTCTGGTGGGCTTTATGTGTCTCCAACAATCGCTGGGAGCAGGCCAGGAGGTTTAATTGCTGGGGCCTGGGCGGCAATGATGTCTTTAGGATTTGAAGGTAATAATTTTTAAGTTCCTCATGAATCTCATCTAATTTATGTGCAAAGATATTTGGCATTCATAATTAGTAACCAACATCTTCTGTCAAGTATTGGTGTGTTCACTAATTTTCATCACATAATAGGCTACTTGGAGAATACAAGAGAGATCATGGAAGTATCAAAGAGAATACAAAAAGGGTATGAGTTTTCTGTAAAACTTTTAATGTTGGTTTTGATTCTAAACTATTGGAAATCACTTTTGCTTGTTTGGCAGAATAAAAGATTTTCCTGAGTTTAATGGTGGTTTCGATTCTAAACTATTGGAAATCATTTTTGCTTGTTTGGCAGAATAAAAGATTTTCCTGAGTTGTTTATTGTTGGAAGGCCCGACATGACAATTGTGGCAGTTGGATCTAACGTTATAGACATATTTGAAGTCAATGACATTCTGTCATCTAAAGGCTGGCATTTGAATGCATTGCAAAGACCCAACAGGTAGGCTTTTTTCCGTATGGGAATATGAGATTGAGACAAAACAAATTACACAAATCAACTGTTTGTCAGTTACAGTGGATGACTCATTAAACTTGAGGAATCTTGTTGATCAGGCATATCATAACGGCACTTAGAATGTTTTATTCCTTAAACTTCTGACTAGAGAAAGATAGAAAGGATTTTTTTTTTTTTTTTTGACATCTCAGTTTGTCTAGGCCAGCTTACCCGCACTTCGACTAACCCTTGGGAGACCAATCACACCTTCCGGTAGTGGGGGGCCCATTAAAAATCCGAAAAACAAGAACATAATGATTGAAGTGGTTGGACACATTATGCCTACATCCACGCATGCAAAACCCCAAAGGCCTACAACTTTGTCATTTCACATAGATGATTTATGTATGTGCAGAATACCGATCTTTAGTAGGTAAAAAATAGAATCATATATTGGTGTTGCACAGATTGAGCACAATAAAGGAACAAAATACAAGCCACAAATCATGTCTATTTGTCAAATGTCAATGTTCCTGAAATGTCAACTTTCAAGAATCAGTTGGTCCAAACTCATGGGAGCTTCCATGTTTAACATAACGCTCTATAGTTGCTTTCAGGATTCATATAATTACGGTTCTGCTATTTGAAAACAACTTTTGGTTTTGTTCTGAATGGCTTTTTACTGCACTTTGCAGCATTCATATCTGCGTTACCCTTCAACATGTACCGGTAGTTGAGGACTTTCTGAAGGATCTGAGGGATGCTGTGCAAACTGTAAGTTGCTTTTTTTTTTTTTTTTTTGGCGGGTAAATCAACGGTTATTAACCAAAAACCAACTACAAATCAAAGGGGGGCATACCTTGGTCTTATGAAACAACTGGCTGAAGGAATGAAAAACTAAAACAGACCCTACACTAGCGCACACTCTGCTACTACCAGGAAAACCAAACCACCACAAACCAAAAAACTGAACCACGAACACCAATACACAGCTATCAATTCCTCTCAAAGACCGAACTGGAATATTCTAAGCAAAGCAAAGAGCCCAATTAATATCTGTCTTCTTAATCTTTCTCCAAGAACCAGCACAGGCCCTGATATCAGTCAAAACCCTTGCTTCCCAACTGCTGCCCATTTATGCCACAATGTTAAAAGATTCTTCTATTTCGTTCCCCCACACATTGTACACTTATCCATCGAAAGAGAGCTTAGACAGTAGACACCAAGCATGGGAATTGTGAACCATGACCATTCTGCATCATCCATCCCATGATCTGAGGCAGATCATTGAAGGAGCAAGGAGACCTGTGCTTGGATTGAACAGACTTCCAAAGCTGAGTGGAATAAGGACATTGAAAGAATAAGTGCTCGTGAGTTTCAATTGCTGCTGAACAAAGAACACACTTAGCATCCATTACAACTCCCCATTTCTGTAGTCCATCCATGGTGCATAGCCTGCCCGACACTGCCGACCACTGAATAATTGACCACCTAGGCACAACATGCTTATTCCATGCAGACTTTATAAAAAAAAACTTCCCATTGGTATTCAGATTCCACGCCACTGAATCTTCTTTGGATATTTTGGGAATGAGAGAATCAGGATTGGTTCTCATGATTTCCATTGTAACCGAGTTCCTACTTCTGGGCCACTTCCATTCTTAGTCAGCAATTATGGATCCACTTTAGCATGTAGGTTACTTCCCAAATTATATAAATCACCCTTGCCCCAAACTTTGCAAACAAAGGCCCTAAAGTTGCTTTTTTGATTAATCGTCTCAGTTATCCAATGTAAGACTACAGTGCCGTACTGATTGTACTGGTATTAGTAAATAGAGGTGGCAATTTTCAACCCAACTCATGAACTTACTGTCACGCCCCAAATCTGGGAGCATGACCGGCCGTGAACCAAGAGATAATTCTTGGAACATGAAACCTAAACAAATTTTTTTTTTTCACAACCCAAAATAATTAAACTGAATCCTGAATTATAAAAATTTAAATGTGAACCAAACCAACATTTTTTTTATAGCAAGCTAGGTACAAACCTCCCAAATATTCCAACTTCGAATTTATTAACAAAAAGCTAAATAAATATTAACAAAAAGCTAAATAAACAAAAGTGCAGAAGTTGATTAACATGACTAAAAGAAAATAAGAATGCAAATGCCCTAGAGGTCCAACGGTGGGTCCTGACACTGTCTCAGAGCCCACTATGACTCTCAATGAACTAACCTGGAAAAAAATGTGGAATAAATCCGTCAGCGGAAAGCTCAATGAGTAGTTAAGCATGCTGTGGATTAAGAATACAACGTGGCATACATATAAAAGAAGAATAGCGAGAGCTCCAAAGAAATGGTTTCAAATAACAAAGGTCGGTGGCTCAACAAGTATATCAAGGGAATGAATATCTGACTAACGAATAACAAGAACAATAATCGATTCACAAAAATATGCATTTCTACCAATCAACCTGTCCATGAATACTACAACGACGAACAACAACAAATAGGAGTCTCAACCAAATTATGTGGGAACCATAATAGTAATAATAACCAATGCCAAATGCCAAATATTTTCTCAGGGCTTAGCCCGTTGGATCTAACACCGTACTTGGAGTTACCTCAGGATGACACCTGTGTCTTTTCCCTAAGCCGATACGGAATAGGGTCACAGGGTATTTCACAAGTCTTTTCCCTATCCGTTGAGCACTAGAGTCACGGAGTATTTCACAAGTCTATTCCCTAGTGGCCAAAGTCACCGCAAGATGGCGCTTGGGACTTTCCCTTGAACTTTCACAAATATATACATAGTCCCAAACACAAAGAATGGCATTCCGGTGATATCATGGAATCAACGAATAGACAATAAGGAAATTAATATCAACCAATCAACTGCAAGTATTTCAATTAACCTTGTATGCCAAAAGGTACGTCAATCATCGATAAATGGTCAATGAATAAGAATAACATATATCCATCACAACGAATAAATGAATCTGTCAAGAATCGATAGGCTCAAGAGGAATCCAAATGAAGGGATCACATGCTTAACCACTCACATGGGATCCCAATGATGATAGAATTTATGTGTAAGAGTAACCAGCTAATCTGAATGAAAAGTGTACAAAGCAATAATTAATAACATGAACTACTGCTAATACACTTACTGTTATAATTACTACTATAATTATTGATTTACCCAAAATCTCCACCAATATCACTTGCCCAGATTCCATATGAAAAGGCCACCTCACAGTACTCCTCTAGGCTCGCCACACACCTACTGACCCACGGCCACTAATATGCCTAGGAATAGTACTATTAACCCATGCACACAGATTTTTGATGTACTAATATATAAATATTCTAACACATGCATATAATTAAGCACATAACACACAAATGACTAGTACACACGTCACACATCTCCCCTCTCTCTCCCGGCACTCCACAAAACGAAACCTCAAACTAATCCTTTATATACATATACCCATGAGCTTAATTGATATAATTAATGAAAAGAATAAAATGATGGAAGAAACCTACCCACAAAGGAACAAGAAGAGTTGTACGTTCACCCAGTTGAACGTCTTCTACGGCGGCTACCATCTCTCGATATCTCAATATCTTCCTTCTTCAACTTGTGCTTTTTTTTTTTCCAAATAAATTTCTCAAATCCCTTTCGTGCAAGAGAGAGAGAGAACAGTAACACAAAGCTGATGAGCGAGAGAGGAGGCCCTCTTGGTGGAGAGAGAGCCTACCTGTTCATGCAAAAACTAATTACTCCTTCCGTCCCTTTTTTAATGTCGACATTTCTATTTTAGGTTGTCCCTTAATAAATGTTTGTTTTGAAAAGTTAATGGATAAAAGTTTGTCCAATTATTTTTACCCTTTTGAAAAATTAGTGGATGAAGAGTTATTGAGTAAAAGTAAAGGATAATTTTGGAAAGTTTATGTGAAAAGTGTAAAGTGTGGGTAAAAGTTGATGTGAAAGGTGTAATGATGATGTTTTTTGAATAAACTGGATTACGACGCAACATACTTAAAAAGGGACGGAGGGAGTATTTCTCTTTAAAAGCTGTTTAAATTTTAGTACGTGTTTGCTCTGCTTTGCTCCATTAAGCCTATAATTTGATCTATTGATGCTCTCGATGCACAAACAACATATGGATTCGAGGAAGCACTTGGAGTCGTGTGGTTTACTCCTGAGCCAGTTGAGCTAAAAAAAAACAGGGTGGGTTGGGTCGGTTGGGTATGACTTAACCCATATTTAACCCGCCTACTACTGACGCATATTCAACTTGCTCATATTCAAGCCATGACCAATGTCACACCGCCCAAAGCGCCAAACCCATCCCAACCCGCTCATTTGCCACCTCAGACATGATTTTTGTGCCAGTTCCACAAATGTATATTCTGTTTTTGTTTTTAGGTGAAAGAAAACCCAGGTCCGATCATCGGAGGGCTTGCTCCCATATATGGTGCTGCTGGGAAGATGCCTGATAGAGGTATGGTTCAGGAATTGTTGATCGATTTCATGGACACTTCATGTTAGTGGCATTTTTTTTTGGGGATCTTATTTCGGTTCTGTTAATTTGATTTGTTTCGATTGGTAAATCAAGGAAAAAAAAAAAGGAGCTCCAATGTTTGTACTGTATTTACCATGTTGACATTTAATTGTCTCCTGAATTTATGGAAAAAAATGTTTTTATTAAATTTGTATTTTGTTCCCTTTTGTACATGACTGTTCTCTCATCCTCTCCTTCATTTCTACCGTATCTATCTATCTGCCTACCCCTCTTAATTCCACTACTCTTGCCCTCCTGACTCAAAATTTCAGGATTACTGTTTCGGTGGTTAAAAGGACGTAAATGTTAGTTGTGGAATCCACAAGTTTGGGATATAGTCTTTTTGTATTGATGAAATGAAGAGATGGAGGAGAGGGATGGGGTATCAATATCATAGATTCAAAATACGGGAGAGAGGCAATAGGGATGACAAGTCATGATTTCTTGAGGTAGAAGAGTGGCAAACACAAAAGTACAATAGGGTTGAAGGATTAGATTGAATTACTATCACGACTCGTTTGGCGGGCAGATAAGTTTTGGATATAACAAAGAAAGGTGGATATGAGATGAATATGTTGTGACTGAGAATTAATTAATAAGGGCGATTAACAAAGAAAGGGTTGGTTTGGTAGTTGAATTGGATGGATAAGAGTGAGTGGATAAAAAAATAATGTGAGAGTTTACCTTGTTTGGTTGGGTTTTACAAACCGGTTTTCAGGACCCATTTTGCCAAAACCCTTGTTCAGTTTCCCAAATAGTTTCCATTGGTTATATTCAGAAAAAGTACAAGATTCAGAAAAAGTACAAGGGAGAGAGAAAAAGTTAAAAAGGTAGCTTCTCCGCTGAGTTTTATTATGGGAAATGGTGTGTGTGTGAGAGAGAGAGAGAGGGAGAGAAGGGGAGAATTACAGTAACTCATGGACTGACTTAAGAAAGAGTGTATTATTAATAGAATGGGATCCACATGTTTTCTAGTTTTTTTTTATGGGTTTAAAGGTGGGAGGGACCCACCATGGGCCTCTTTTTAGAAAACCAGTTTTGAAAACTGGGAATAGAAACCATAACTGAACATGGCCTTAATTGCCCCTAGTAATGAGAATACGAAAAGGGTATTGGAAAGATTTGAGGGACACCTCGGTAATTTCACCCACCCAGATAAGCTTATTTAATAATCTGAGTGCAAAAGAGAACCAAACAACAAATAGAATAAAATATGGGCTCGAATTATCTTATCAAAACTCTTATCCTCCTCTTTTGCCATCTAGCAAAGGGACGAATGATGATGAAATGTGAAAATATTGAGAATGAAACGAGGGGATGTATTCGATCATGTCTCTGTGCAAACGTACAATGATATCGGGCTGACGTTCATGTTTTTCAGTGTCGAAAATGACAAATGCCAAACATGTCATTTTTCGTTCCATGTGCCGAATGGATGACTAACCTATGATACTAAAGAGAAGGTGTTGGGATGTCTGTACCACTATCGTGTAAGAACGAAAATTTGATTATTATAGCTCAACTACCTGTTTTCGAAATCAGAGATTACCGCAGGAGAATCAGATTTCTACTCATTTGTAAATGTAATTCCGGGTTGGGTGTGTAGTTAAAAAATCACGTTCTTTATTTCAATCGATTCTACACATAAGAATCATGGACATACTGTTGGGAAAAATATGATACAAACGGCAAATTCCAAAGAACAATTTCGTTGATAATACAAAAGGAATATTACATATTACAAATATGAAATACCGGAATGCCATATGCGAAAATTGGACCGAGTCCTGTGTTATATACAATCTCCTTAAGATAAATTCGCTGTCTACCGAGAGTGGTGTAAGATTCGTTGGCATTTATCTCCCAGGATAAAATGGAAAACCACGAACGTCGGAACACCTCGGATGAACGCCTTAGTGAACTAACTGGATGAAGTAGTATAGACTTCGAATTTCTGGCGTCTCTCCCAAAAATGTGAAGCCAAACATATAAGCAATACACGAAATGGACGAACTGAATTGCAACCATTATCTCACTTCATGAGGGGTATTGATCAACCGTAATAACGGGACCTTTAGCTTGCTCCGTACGCCCAGATTCAATGAACTCGGGATGGATTGTCCGGTTGTCTCGAGACCCTCTAAATGTCCATCTCATTTATTATATTTCCAACACATAAGACATCACAATAGTACTCCGTTTCAAGGTTGCCGTTATCTAAACTGGGCCTCCTAAAAAAATAGTTTCACTTTTAACCTCAACAGCCTGTTTGTTTGTCGTATAAGACGCCCATATAAGGGATAAGTCTAATGAGCTTATCATGAACCCTAGGGGTGTACACGGTCCAGATCGGATCGGATTGGCATGAATCCAATCCTAATCCGCGAGTCACGGTTTTTAGAAAATCCAATCCGTGTCCGGACCAAAAGTCTCACGGTCCGGTTCCAATCCGATCCGCGAGTTACGGATCGGTTCCGGTTTTATCCACGGATTACATGTCATACGTAAATAAGTAACAAACATTTTGATTAAAATAAAATCCTAAAAAATCCAAAGTAGAAAACAAAGAGACCTTACATGGAGCACGTGATGGAGCCACAACTAGGGCCTAAACAAGCACCAGTAGAAGCATATAACTTAGTTAAGTTACATAGCGGAATAGAAACAAAGACAGTTTAATACAAAAAAAAAATAGTGAACAACTACTAAATTCATCAAAGTCCAACATAAATGCAAGGTAGTGGAATACATGAAAGTCCAATACAAATTGACAATATTTATAGGAGATATCAGTATTACTCTATATCAAATTGACAATATTTATGAAAGTATTACTCTATATCAAAGACGGTTAATCCACGGTTTCAAAATCAAAATCCGTGTCCGGACCGCGAGTCACGGTTTATTATTTTTTGAATCCGTGTCCGGACCATTAATCCACGGTTAAAACGCACAGATTGGTTTGGTCCGGACCGGATTCACGGTTTACTGGTTTTTTTGTGCAGCCCTAATGAACCCACCTATATCCAGGGATTGTTTGAACATTTGCACCCGGTTTGCTTATACTACCCGAACAAGCAAGACCCCTCCACCCGGATAAACTAATCCCACCCATTACCCTATCGTTAACTTATTCCTTGAGGTAAATTACTTGCATGCCTTCACTCTTTTTTGTTAGACTTATCTACTATTTTGGTCCTTGAAAAATGTCCTCAGTTTAAAAAACGTGCTTGTAAATATTTTCATGTCAATTTCATCCTTGTAAAACTTTTACGATTTCAATCTTACCCTTTTTGTCCAGGGGGTGACGGAAAATGCCTACATGGACTAATGAGAGCCCAGTCATCATACAAGGGCGTTTTTGAAACTGAGAGCATTTTTCAAGGATAAAAAACAGTGGATAATCCTTCTTGTTTTTCTTCCTCTCGTAGGTCAATGAATATCACTTGTGCTCAACGAATATTATACTCACTGCTTACAGTAAAGATTATATCAACAAAATAAATTTCAATTTCTCTTAATATTAAATTATATATTGCGGTCTCAATACTTATATTTTTTTATAACTAGGTGTTTGGGTCAGTTTTCGCGCGGGGGGGCTCCATTTAAAGTCAAGTACTCTCAATATTGATAATACAAAAGAAACACATATATGTAATTATCCAACTAACAATAAACCCGTGCGAACCACATGATTCATAATCAACTACTATCAATTTCATTTTTTACCCGCTTATACATAAATTTATGAAAAATAACCATGATTCCAACGGAAAACTTAGATAAGTCATACGTAGTTTTTACCATTTCTCCTGTACATATTGATTTTTCAAAATAAGTGTTCCATTCTTTCTCTCTTGCCATTTTTCAAATAAAAAGTTAAGTATTTCCATGTATCGTGTTTAGAATTTTTTCGCACCAAATTAAAGTACTCAATTCGTTGAGAAAAAATTCGAAAAACAATACACGGAAATACTAAATTTTTTTATTTGAAAAATGACACGACTTTTCGTAGTGAACACTTCTTTTGGAACGGAGGAAGTATTAAACTATTTCCATCTCTAAGGAAAAACCGGGGACTACAAGGATTGTATAAAGGACAAGTGAGTAATTTGTTAGTACATCATTTCATTCCACCAACATCAACTACCAAACAAACCAAGTGTAAGCTAATTCCCTCTCTAAGAGCATTTCTATCAGCCTCAACATTCTCAACAAATTGACTAGAAAATATGCCATATATTGATATGGCTAGCCAAAAAAATATCACAACTACCCACCCAATAGCTTAGCCAAAGGGCTCAAAAAAAAAAAATCACATCAAAAACCATCTTCTACCTCTGCGGTGCGTGAGGAAGATGCGCGAGAGTAGATTTGACTTGCCCACACAAGCGTCTGTTGGCCGGCGCATGTGGGCTCCGGCGGACTTCTTTGCCGACGAATCTTACACCATTGAAATCGCCTCGACGATACCTACAACCCTTTGGTCTCAAATCTATTTTATAACGAATATTTCCGGTGTCTCGTTTTTTCCGGCGTGTGACGAGAGAGAGAGAGAGAGAGAGAGAGAGAGAAAAGCAGGCAGCGAGCTCACCATACCTCGCCGCATGTGGTGAGGTACTGTAGCTTTAAAGAAAATGACGAGGGCCTCGGCAAGGCTGCTGGGTCTGGTTTCGTGAGGTTTCCGTCGCCAAAATGGCCTTGCCGGAGAGATGCCGAGACTGTTGGGGATGGCCTAAGGAAACCAACAAATTCCATTTTTTAGCTAATCCCGTCTTAACTAATTTCCACTTATACCATTTCCGCCTTAGCTTCTGCCTTATTCGCTCGATCAACGGCAAAGGAGGGGATTCGCCTGTGGTGCCCCAAAGTGGTATTGGGGCACCGGTGCCCCCAATTGTTTTGGACCATTAGATCTCCTAATTAAATCATAGCCATTCATTATTCCCCTCCCTCTCTCTCCTATTACCAGATGGACCCATCTCTTAGAGAGGCTGTCATTGTCGACACAAACAGTAGGAATCTTGGACAAGAGAAATGGAGACTGTGCAAACTTGTCGACACACTAGTTCTACTTTTTCTTTTTCTTTTTATTTTTTTTTGGACAAAAAATAAGATCATGTAATAAATGGCCAACAACACTTACATAACGGAATTCATTTTTGCTGTGATGTTCCCACAACTCAAATTTCGTAAAATTGTCTCCACAATTTTTCTCTTCTGACATCATTAAAAAAAACGTACATATATGTATTTTTATAATCCCTCTGTCCCATAAAATTTGGTCCCTACAAAACTACGTGCAATTTTCAAACAAAAAATAATTTATTTGCTAAAATAATTTTTGAATTTTTTCGCACCGTATAAAAGTTCTCAATGAGATCAATCAAACAAGTTCACACTTGTTGCAACTTTATAAAATATCTGAATACGTAGTAACTGTTTCCTTTCCAAAAGGTAAGTACTAGTAGAAACTGTAGTGGCTGTGTTTGGTTAGATAGTTTAGTTTAGTTTTGCTGATGTCATCAGGTGTAATGAGTGGAGAGAGATAGAGAGAGAAATGAGGAAAATGATGATGTCATCAAAACTAAAACTAAAACTAAAACTAAACTAGGAAACGAACAGAGCCAGTATGTTCACATCAACGTACGACTTATTATGGTGGTAAAAAAGACCAGAAGGTGTGGTATTCATAGCCTTATGCTATAGTAAGTATGGTATTAATGATGTGTAATTATACATTTATGTAACATAGTTAATGCACCACAATAAGGATAGTTGGAAAAATAACTACCAATATATTTAATGTCTTTTAGTTGTACTTAATTATTTTATATTATCTTGCATTTAAAACATATTTATCTTTAATAATTAATTAAACTAAATAATATATTGAATGAAACATTATGGATCAATAGTTAGTAGTAGTTAAGTAATACATTGATTCCTGTCAATCAACACTATTGTTAAGTACTACATTGAGTAATAACATAAGTAATATCAACCTAAATTAACGAATTCATTTTAGCCAATTGTATTAGCTATTACACTAGCCAATTGTATCAATCACTCATTGATTGCTCTCAACCAACACTACTGTTAACTGTTACATTTAGTAATAACATTGATCATATCAACTTATATTAACTAATTCATCGTAGCCAATTGTATTAATACTCGCTCAATCATCGCTATTTATCATTAACTATTAGTTGTTAGATTCGTTTCTTATATTATATTGATCAATTTTAAAATTGTTTGATCAATCACCTAAACTCTTAGCCGAATGACTCTGACTACAATCAATAATTGTGATTAATTGTCAATCAAACACTACCCAACGTCAACTATAGCTATTAATCGTTACAATATCACGCCAATCAATTACAAAAATTAATTTAATTTCTTGTTTTGCATCTAAATTTGATTGATTAATCTAACTGTATTAAATATTTTATCTTAATTCAAGGGAAGGTCTTACTAAATCATTTAATATTTATTAATTATTGATTTACCATTTCATTCAACATTTTTATTACAATTATTGTAGTGTGTGTTTAAATAAAAATTATTTTTGCAAGTTATCAAAAATAATAAATGAATATCCGTTTTCACATGGTCATCATAAATTTAATAGTTATTTAAAGATATTCAAATTTATTTTAATGTATTTTGGAGATTATTATTATTATATGATTAAAATTTTTATTTCAAAAAATTGTTTTAAGAAATATACCTACACAAATTAAAAATTTTAACTAAAGCCTTTTTTCATCTCATTTTTTAATGTTGCCTACTACAAAAAAAAGCTTAGCTAAAAGACAAAATTTAGAGTGGATTAAGTAAAAAGTGGTGTGATGTTATAAAAACCCCAAAAGTAAGTATTTTCCCGCTCAAAATGGTGACCTGCTACCGGATTGACCAGTCGCCTTATTTAGTAGTAAGTATTCCCTTATTTCGTGATAAATATTGCCTTATTATGTGGTAATACTTAGCTTATTTGGTGGTATGTATTTTTAGTTTTTGTGGTAAGTAAAGTGTGGTTTTTTTGGAGGGAAAACAGTAAAATCACCTTGTTTTTTTGGTAAAATCACCTACTTTTTTTTGGATTCAATAAATGAAATTTGTTTATTTTAGATCTAATGGTCCAAATAAAATGGGGTACCGGTGCCCCAATATCACATTAGCGCACCATAGAAAGATTCCAAAGGAGGTCGGTGTAAATACCAAAAGAGCTTAGGTATAATTTCTCGGAGGTCCTGGCATTTTAGTATTTTACACAATTTAATTTTCGCAAACTTTCAAATTGTAGAAAGTAGAAACACGTTCAAATTGTAAAAACAGATTTTCCGCCACATAGGAGAAGTGGAGAAGAACTGATGTATATGTGATCACTGTGAAGCAGAGTTCTCAAGTTTTCGATCGCTAGCCTCGTATGCGTAATGATTCACCAGGCAAGCTTAAAACAACGCTGCTACGGGCACATACTATGGATCACATACCAACCACACCCGCTGACGTGGCGTGGGCCCACTCACTCTCTCACCTCTGTCTCTCTCTCTCTCTCTTCCCAGCCCCAAACCATCTCATTTGCCATTTCCACCAAAAATTCCTCATTCCTCCACAAAATAAACACCAGCAGCAACGACGCCCACCCCGACCACCGGCGCTGCCACCGACCATCAATCTTCTCCCTCCCGGAGACAAAATAGAGAAAACAAAAGACAGAGCAACAAATGAAAGGAAACGAATAGTAAACTACTGGTGATTGCTCCGTGTAATTTCATTCTTTCTTTTTTACAGTACCAATTACCAATCAGAAGAAAAAAAATATCCAACGTGGAGGTAGCTGAAGCATGATACAATAGAATGTGACTTTTTCCCCTTCTTGGTACTGATTTCCTATACATTCATAGACTAGTGGATGTTAGAAAATAATATCCCCAATCTGAATTAGAGTCTTGAGAGAAATGGAAGTCGGGTGGGTAGTGTCGGAGTGGGCCTCGTCGCTGGTGGTGTTTGAATTTCAGGAGTGAAAAAATAGGGGCTATTTTTGGGGGAGAAATCTAGAGATAATTTTCGGGGAAATGTCAAAAATTGGGTCTTCGAGGGAGAGAAGAACAACTTTTGAGTCTCGACGTTGGAGTTTTTTGCCTGAGGGATCGAGTACCGATGACCAGAGACTTTTGGTGTCGAGATTTGCCGGCGAGGATGAGGAAGATAGATGCTCTGTTGGGAGAGAGAGAGAGAGAGAGAGAGAGAGAGAGAGAGAGATGCTTTTTTGGGGTTGGGAAGAGAAAGCGAGAAAGAGAGAGGTGAGAGAGTGAGTGGGGCTACCGCCACGTCAGCGGGTGTGGCTGGTATGTGATGTGTTGTATGTGCCCCTAGACTTATTGAGCTTAAAATGCCCATGAAAATTTGTTGTACGCTTGGCTTGTTTGGATGTCGTATTATTGTTATAGTTTCCATTTAGGTTAAATGTTTCAATTTGCCGCACCCATTACAGTTCCGCTCAATTGATTTGACAGCATTCAGCTCAGATTACCTTAATCTTTGAGTAGTAAGGTTGGTTGATGATCCATTTCTTACCTTGTCATGTCAATTCAAACCACTAATGATGCGTCAATTCGGATTGTAACTGACATAATTGTGACAATGACATGATAATTGGCTATTTCTTCATAATTTTACTTGGTGGCTTTGTTCTATAGACATTATTCTTGAAGATAAAGATGCCTCATTTTCACCGTTCTTTGATTTAGCACTTTGTTTTCTATTCGAAAACCTTATCACTAAGACACTAACGCTTGATTGGTATACTTGTTCTAACACTAGTAGCTATGAAAATGGAAAATGGGATGCCCACCCTAGATATTGTTGAAGCATTGGGAGAGTTTGGCCGATTCCCTAATTGCTAGTTTGCTACTACGGGAAGCTTTATTTGCATGTTCCTTCTAAATGCAAGGTTATCATGTCACTTTCTGTTTTATGCACTTCTGGATACCACTGCACCTAGGGCTGCAAACGAGCCGAATCTGGTCGAGTTTTAGAATGTTTAGGTTTGTTTGTTTAGTTTTTAAATGAACTCGAGCCAAGCTCGAGCTAAATGAAAATTTGACGAGCTGAGCTTGCCTAGGTTTGAGTCGAACTCGAACTTGTTCACGAGCCTTAACGAGTCAAAAATGTTAGATATTTATGCTCTCATACAGTTTTAAAACTTCAAATAATTTTTTTATTTTGTACATGAATAAGTACATACATATATGAAATTATAAAACATACTAAAATTTAAGTTTATAGTACTTTTAAAAGTTTATACATGGACAAGTTATACAATTTTCATGATGTACATGTTGAAGTTTATACATATTCAACCTTATATGTGATATTTTTATGAGATATACATATGTACTCTAGGTTCGCGAGCCTAATCGAGCCGAATACTGACACGTTCAGTTTCGGCTTATTATCAAACAAGCCTAATTGCCTAAAATTACGGTTTAGGTTTGGCTCATTTAGTACTTGAATTGAACTTGAACAAGCCTTTACTAAGTCGAGCCTCCAACAGTTCACGAACGGCTCATTTACAGCCCTAACTACAGCCATTCATTCACGTTACATTCAGGACTCAGAAACACAAAGACCTTGAGCTTAGGGACTTGATTCCAATTGACTCTTGAGCTATGTAGCACGGGCGCAGACACAGATACGAACACATATATCAGTAAAAGGTTATCGATTCATTCAGTTTTTATGTTGTCAAATTTAAGGATAAATATCGATCAAGTCTGTACCTCAGTGCACGAGCCTTTAGTGTCAAGTAAGATTGAGTTGATTTTTTACGGGAACTCTTAAAATCATGTTTTAAACAAGTTGAACGGCTCCGATCATTTGCGTGGGAATCTCAAATGGGTCTCGCACAAGGTGGTGTACATTTTGTATCAAAATTTGTATCCCCGGAACTGGCGCATATATATATAGTCAAGAAACTAGGATCCCGGATTTTGCTTCCATCCGGGACTCACCAAATCCTTAACTTTCCCGGCCATATTTTGATGATTTGAACCGTTCAATTTGTTTAAAACGTGTTTTTAAGGGTTAGTGCGAGGAATGAACCAAAAAACTGGATTGGGAAGGGCTTGACTGATCAGTTTTGGATAAAACTGTGCAATTTTATGAAAAACTGCTTAGATCAAGCCTTTTGTGGTAATTTTTTTTGTTGATTCCATGTGGGGACTCTTTGAAACATGTTTTAAACACATTGACCAGTTCGGATCATCAAAATTTGATTGGAAAAGGGTAGGTCTGCACCGTAGGAAAGTCAGGGATCCCTTACCTGAAGGGGACTGCATATAAATATACTCGATGCATATACTACTAGTGGATGCAAGCAACTTAATGAATGAGAATAGTATGGAATTTTGTATGCTTCGATTGACAAATAGATCTATTCGCAACGATGTATTAAAGAGACGACGTGTGGAAAAGCTACGGGGAGAGAGAGTGGATATGTGGGACACACGTGTCCCCGTGTCTAATGTGTAAACACGGCGATCTCTAGGAATGTGGGTGGAGAGAGAGAGAGAGAGGACATGTGCGACACACGTGTCCCATGTCTAGTACGATGACATGGCGACCTCTAGGAGTGTGAGTGCTTCATAGCGCTTGAGCCTTTAACTTTAACGCATTAGGCATAAGGGGGACTCACTATCTCCAAGCTTATATCCAGATTATAACATAAGTAACCATATGCACTAATATTCCAAAGGAGGGACCAAACAAGAGAGTCTCTGCCCTCTCGGGTAAAAACCTCCGAAAGTTTGGCTCTGCTACCATGAAAACCAATTAACTATAAATGAGGCCGTCAAAACGTACATACTAGTTTTGGAGGTTATACTTGCTCGATAGTGGACAAAAGAAATTTGGGACAAGCTCTAACTGCGGAGATCACTGACTAGATTAATGAATATTTTGGTGTACCTTTGTAATTTTTTTCTTAGAAATTTCCTCTTCTTTGATAAGAAACAACCACTATTCACGTCGAAATCATGAATTATTTCAACATGCCAAACATTCCACTCTAAAATAGTTTAACAATGTTTATAACATGGGGATAACCTTGATAACAAATGTAGATTATTCGGAGAATTAAGAGGGTGGCCTCTTTTATTCATTTGTCTTTTGCAATCATATTAACTCATGAGATGCTGTAGTAATAATCATCCACGAGAAGAACATAAGTACAATACACAACTTACTGTTTTATACCAACTTCTCTCAAGCACACTTTACTGTTTGATACCAACTTCTCTTAAGCACACTTTACGACTGCTTCTTTCTTCTAGAGCTCCAATACCAAATCTGCAGTGCAAACAATGAAGTTGAATATATTTATTTATAATAATAGCGGCGCCATTCTATTCATCAAATCCACATCAGTGCCTTAATATGGCAAGATAGCGGGAGGTCATAATATCTGAACCCCCTTGTATGTCTTTCACGAAATTGAGAGTGTAGCCATGTATGGAAGTATGTAGTTTGGGACCTCATGTAGGAGGTCTTTCCTATGGGCTTATCAAGATAGTTAGATCATGCGCTTGTCATATGTAGAAACAGTAAATGTTAAAGCTACTTCTATGGCCCAGAATTTTGTGTCCTTAGTAAAAATCTCATTCACAACAGAGTCAATAGCAATTGGGGAATGGTGACTGTTGAATCTTATTCACAACAGAGTCAATAGCAATTGAGGAATGGGGACTGTTGAAACATGCGTACTTACAGTTTGCATCGCTCTTGATCCAGCATTCCCTGTTTCCATTTGAATCACTTCCACTGATTGCGATTTGAGGTGGGTTTGAGTGGCTCGTAAAGCATCGCATGCTCTCTTTTGACATATTTGAGAGTGATTGCTGCGGAAATATGATAATATCTTCATCTGGGAGCATACAATCTGCACTACTGGGCCTCGCCTCGTTGGTATTCTTGATTTCATTTTTATGTGGCTTACCAAGTTTTTGTGGTACTGTTGAGCTCTCAGGATAGACTTTCTTGCGGAACTTGTGGAGGATCTGCATGCAGCAAAATGTAGAATTAGGAAGCTGAAAAATAGCATTGACTGTTACACGGTCTTGGGTAGAACTCAACCCCAAAAGCTAGCTTATGAAGTGAGGGCGCCCTCACGCTTATATATTTCATATTACTTTGGTAACCAGGCGATGTGGGACTTCGCTTCACACCCTCCCTCATGCGCAGCGTGCTCACTCGGCAGCACCTGCTGCGTGCAGGCCAGGGACACGCACCCTACCCATCTCTGGTACCCAGCTCTGATACCATGTTACACGGTCTTGGGTAGAACTCAACCCCAAAAGCTAGCTTATGAAGTGAGGGTGCCCTCACGCTTATATATTTCATATTACTTTGGTAACCAGGCGATGTGGGACTTCGCTTCACATTGACAACCTGGACATCTAAACGCATCCTGTGCACTTCAGATCCAGATAAATACACGGAAGAAGATTTGACAAACTTTCTCATGTGAGTCAGTAAATCGAAGAAAAGCATTTGTACATAGTCTGTCAATTCAATGACATGTCAATGCGGTCCATTTAATTGGCCATGTACTCTCCTTGAAGACCAGTTTATTGCATTTGATGGTTTGAATTGCTTGTTCTTATTATTAAAAGAAATGAATATCTTGTTCTTATTTGATTAGTAAGCAATGAATTCATTTATAGTCCTTGACAGAGCTCAGTGGCGAAAAAGGATTCATGTAGCCGACCCTACGTAATTGGGACATAAGGCTCGGTTTTGGTTTGGTTTGGTAAGCAATGAATTCATTTATAGCAATCCATAATGGGGCCTTTTTTAATCTAGTTATGTCTATGGTATCACATTATTCGTGTAGCAGTGTCTAAGTAAATCTTCTGTGTTATTGAGCATAAATGGTACAACTTGAGTCATACAAATAGTGCTGACATTTATCTGTTGGAAGACTTTAGAGATTGTGTCTGAACTATATGCTTGGTTTAGTCTCACTTTAGACTATTTGTTCATTGTAAGTATATCACAAACGACGTTGAAACGATTCCTACAAAACAATATTATGAAATGCAATGCTCTGCAAGTCTCTCTTAGAAAGTTTATTATCCAGTGCTAAAAGTCAAGATACCTTATGTAGCTTTGTTTCTGTTGAAGGATAGTCAACATTTCCGCCTGCCAAAGTGGTGGACGTCCGGGAGGAAGCATGAACCAATTTTTTCTTCAGTATCTTTTTCATAAGATTTTTGGCAGATCTTTCTGTTTCCTTGTCTGCCGCCTTTTCTCCCTTTTCCCATTTTGAAGCAGAATTTTCCTCTTCTATTTTTGTCCTCTGAAACAATTCCCCAAGAGATGTTCTGTGTTCCTTCTTTACAACTGTTGTGTCTGGTAACTCAATTGCTGACCCAAATAGATAGCCCTGGAGTGGACAGGTTGTTGCTTCGTTCCAACTAGGCTCGGTGCCTTCGAATGGCTTGCCACTCAGTGTAATGGTGCTACAATGGCTGCTTCTTCCTGTGCTAACAAGGCTGTTTCTCCCAGATGAGTCATTGCAACCATCTTCAGCACCTAGAACCTTCTCCAACTCATCATTAATCAGCTTCAGATCGTTTTCGGTTACTTCTGTTTCTTTTTCAGTTATGTTCTCAACAGAGATGGAAAATGTTGGTGTTGATGGAAGAGTGTTGGTTGGGTCGTCTGACCCAAGAGTACCAATTGTAAGAAAGCCATGGAAGAACTCGGAAACTGCAGCTGATGACTCTTCTTCATAGTGATCTTCTTCTTCTCGTGCTGCATCTGAACTGGCAAATGAGTATCGAAGATAGTCGGTTCTCTTTGCTTTGCTGAAGGACTTTGTGCCATAGTTTGACTTGGGGTGGTAATGTTGCTCATCCAATGATGTCTGGCCTGAAAGACAAGTACAAGAATTCCAACTGAAGAAATGTGAAGTAATTGTGAAAATGTGAAGAGAGAGATTTTACTAGTCTGTCGTCCATTTTATGTTCATTGTGAAACTATGCTCCAGCTACATACTCCCTCCGTCCCAATTTAAATGTCGCTTGCGGGAGACCGGGCTAGTTTGATTTTAAAAAATAAAATACTTTCGAAATTACTTTTCAAATTTTTTTTGCACCGTTCAAAAGATCTCAACGAGTACTTTTGAATGGTGTAAAAATTTTTGAAAAAAAATATTTAGAAATACATTTTCTTTTAAAGTCAAAATGGCACGACTTTACGTAGGGGACATTTAAAATGGGACGGAGGGAGTATGAGCTTCCAAGCAAGGGATTTTCCAAGTGTACAAGTCTCAAGTGGTTTTGTAAATAAGCTTGCAGCATGGGAGTTTCCAATTATACTAGTCTTCTGCGCTTTAGTTCTCCTAGGTGTTAAGAACTACTTACATAGAACCTATCTTTTCTCTTGGCAACACCTCAGTGATTGATTTTGCAATTATCCACTAGTTGTGCTACTAGATTGATATTAGATTTGGAAATAGATATGGTGGTTACCGGTGTTCCTGCAGTCCAGTTTAATTCTTCAGTCACACTGTGACTATAATTGGCACAATCTCTGTTCTATTGCCTTCGCTGTGTTAGCATGGACAGTTGTAAGAGGAAATTTTGTCTTACCTATGGAAACATCTTTGAATGGTTCAGTGGAACGGAACTTGCGATGCATCCACCCGAGTAACTGCAATCAAGAATGCTACAAAGTTAGATATACCATTTTTCAATCTTCCAATATCAACAGAAATCAAGATTACCGTCATGCTTTATCTTCCTTCAGTGAGCTTGACTTAGATCACTTTTGCAATGAGGAGGAACTGAGAGAAGGTGCTCTTTCATATTTTGAGGTGTGACTACTTGATAACTTTGATGCAAAAACATGTCCTGGAAGCCTCTAAGAACTTGACAACAAGGCGGCTAGAAAGAAACATGGAGAAAGTTACAAGATGTCGATTGGCTGTTTTGTGTCAAACAGTGAATCATGTCGCTACATGGGGAGTGGCAGAGGACCCAGCTGATGATTCCACTGGGCCATGCACTTAGATGAGTTTTCATGTGAGGTTGGTTTCTGCTCATAGTTTTAACAGTTGTTACTAGTTAGTGGTTTGGTCACTGCACCATCTCAATTACTTAACACATGGAGGCATCACTAGCGTCAAGTTTCTCACATTCAATAGAGTAGTGAGCTTGTGTTTCAAGATGCATGGAAACATGATAGGTTGTGAACTATTCTTCTTTTCAGGCCTTCATGTATTTATGCAATTGTCTATGCATAATCAAAGGTAAAACAGCAATGTAGAAGCATTAGGGGAGTTCAGTCGAAGTGCTGTTTGTCAGGTTCACCCTTCATGGGGAAGTTCTAACTGAAAGGAACCTTCTCTCTTTTTCTTGTAATATTTAAGGTGATGTTTGGGAGCCACAATTATTTACTTTTTTGCATTTAGGCGTTTTACATTTTTGGCCTTTTGGATTATGGCCATAATCTATTATAAATTGGTAGAGTGTTTGGGAGATATGTGCAAAATGCATTTTGCAACGGGAATAGTGTTTAGAAGATATGTGCAGAATACATTTTATAGGTTATTTATGTTAACCAAAATGTGAAACGTGAAAAATGAGAAGTCAGAAAGCTCCTCTCCCCCCACTTTTGCCTTTTGCTCTCAAACATAAAAACCTGAGAACTCATTTTACGGGAGTGAGTTATGGCATTGGGTTGCCAACCAATAGCCAAAAATGAGAAAAGCAAAAGGCAAAAAACCAAACAGGCTTTCCTGGGTGCTGAGAGGGCCCTCACGTGACAACTTACAATTGTGTTATTTTTTCTGATATATCTTTATTTTTGCTGTTGACAACAATAAAATTTCAAGCATTGGTATTTTCTGTTTACTTATCTATAGTGCTTTTGTGCATATCTTGCTCTGAGTGGGTTGGGTTTGCTAATGCCGGTTGAACTAACCCTTACATTTATCTGGTCACTGGTGCTATGTTGCACTCAGTGATGCTTTCGTTGCAAAACATAAGCTGCAAGTGCATTGCAACCCCGATGTTAACTGGTCATTCTTGTTACGTAACTACCATATGTATGGATTAGTGACCCAGTAGAGACCTTTTGGCTTTGGTTGATGACTGGCCACGCGGTAAAGGTGTGTTCTTTCAGTGCCCTTCATCATGTTCTTGCTCACAGCATAGTGACTGTCCATAGAAGTTTTCTGGTTCATGAAATTAAGTGGCCCCTTGAATACACTCTGTTGGATTTCAAGGAATTTGGTGGACCTAAAAGGTCTATGTGTAAGATTAGCAGAAGATAAAGAAAGGGTTTCAAGTGGTGGGAAATTCTTTCATGTCGGGCAGAAGGTAGTTGTAGAGAATGGAATAGGTAGTAATGTTCAGGCTGTTAAACTGTTCGATTGAGGAATCATGGAAGTTGGAATGTCGAAACTTAAGTAGCATAATGTGCGTGCGTAAGTGAAAGCAGGAGCGAGAGCGTGAAAGCGTATTTCGAAAACATCCCAAACTACTAAAATTTGTGATTGTGAGGGCTGAAAGCGGGAGAGCAGAGCAAGGTTGAGAGCGGGAGCAGAAAAGCCTACCGAAGATATGTGACCTAGGTCATAACCATATATTGTCTTATTTCTCTCTTTCTCGAAATTTTCGTTTTTCCTGACATGTTTGTCAAACCGCTGAAATATGAATTTATCGCATTGTCAACAGTTGTTAGCTTTTCCGAATGACTAGAAATTCTCGAATCGCTTGCAAGGTTCTGAACTATTTTCACAGTATTATGGAATTATGATGCATCTTTCTTCTTTTAAATCATGGATCACCTTTTTAAAATTTTAACTTCTCAGTTGTCCAGATCCACTATTTTGCAGTGCTGTAGTTTTTCTGTAACTGAAAAATTCCCAAGTTCTGTATCTGTCACTATGGTTGTGAAGGAGCTACTTGTGGCCACTCGACATGTAAGACAATTCTTATTTCATGCTTCGACGTCTTCCATTACGACGTGGTTCCATCAAGGAATGGCCATTCACAATCTTAACTGCCCTTCACAATCTTGGCTGGTTTAGAGTAGACACAAATTTCATAATAGAAGGCAATGCATTTGTTTCAATGATTCAGAAACGTCGTTTCATACTTTGAACTAATTGTATTTGCAATCTATATGAAGCTTGTCTTCATTGCTAGCTGTGAGTAGATTTCATACTGTTGAGACCCTGGTCCTTTCTTCTGAAAATGCCCTGCCCGTTGGTTCATTTGTTGTTGGGAAATTCTTTCTTTGTTTCTTCTCTCTTTATCCCCTTACAGGTGTAGGTCATGAAGTATAAATTCATTCTTGATAAAAGTGCTGGGAAATTTGTGGTTATATTCTAAATTATAAGAATGGGCACTTTTGCTGTAGATTATTGGTGAAACCCTTGATGTTTTCACGTATCAACAGTTCTTTTAATCTGATTACGTTTGTGTTGATTTTATCTGTTCTTGGAATCAGTTGCCATTAATTATTTTTTGATCATACTGTGCAACATGATTAGTAGACGATGGTAGCAAAATTTCCTTTGGTCTTTGTTAAAATGCACGTACACCCCAAGTCATGTCTTTTATGGTTGCACTTGGATTCCATGTCAATTTGTCATGGGCTTGGTGATTCACTAGAATGTTATTGCAGGGATGAAGCAAATTTGGATGCGGAACATCTATGCCAAGGGGGAACAGTAAGAATTTGGATGGAGATAGATTATGACAAGTTGGTTGGAAAACTGTAGTGGCCTCTGCATGCATGAGTCTATCATGTGCTTCAGAAGGTAAAAATGAGCAGTACATTTGAGGAGCAGTACATTTTAGGACAATATCCTGTCAATATCACCAACCCAGCAAGAGATATCTAAACGTATGTATAATGTAACTTAGTGTCTATGCTCTCTTATGCTTTTTTAAGTTTGTAGGGGGAGCCCTCCTCCCACGTGAAACATATAAGATACGAGAGAAATGGAAATAAACTTAAAAAGAGTAGTCTGACATAAGTGTTTTCACCTCCCACAGGTTAAGTTTTATTGAAAAGATTAAATGATCTATAAATGTTGCTTGAGAGATTCTTAAAACCCATATTCAACTACAAATGGCTCGAAAGATATTTTTTTTGGTCAGTAGGATTTAGAATTGGCTGCACTAAGATTGTGTCATGATATGCATTTGTAACAATAACTATATAAAGGAGTGCATTCTATGGTGCCAACCACACTTGATATTCTAGGTTCATCATAAGCTGCTTCTATTTTTTCGATACGTTTTTTTGTTTGATCGTAATTGATAAAGTCCGGCGTGACAGAGCAGAAAATTTTTCGGCGACGATTGTTGATTTTTGTTGCCAATGAAATGTTACTCTCTTTTCTGATCAGTAAAAAAAAAATGTTGCCAAAAAGTTCCATGAGGGCAATTATTCATGTCGTATGTATCTCTATAAGGATTGGGATGTTGACATGTGAAGCACTGCCCAATTTGGGGTCTTTTGTCATCAAGTCATTGTCTATTGATGTATAACAATAGAATAATATACAAGGATAAAATTGGGCATTCAAAAGCATTCATATTGATGGTTTCAAACAAGTTCTTCTTCACTCAATTTAGAAGGACCTGATTGGATAAAATGCAACATATAGCTTGATTGGTCATTGTGGTTGATTCCTGACCATTAAATCTGTGTAACGTACAAACCCTGGATTCCCTTCCTGTTTTGCTTGCTGTCGCTGCCTAGTAATAATCGCATGACACCTTAGATTGAATTGTTTAAACCATTTGCATATTATTATTCGACTAAGTGCCCCAAATTCAATAATGACCATTTTTTATCCTGGTGCTCATGTGGGCAAACTCGGTCATTAGAATGCTAACTTCTGATCCCAGTTCTCTAAACTTCAGGCTTATTTGGGTTGGTTTCATCTAGTTCAATAGGATAATTCAGAATTTTGATTCCAGTGAGGTTACGTGCACCTCTAACTAGGTTTTGGTTCTTATGGAAGTACGGGATTTATGCACATTGGATTGGAAATAGGTCCTTGTGAGGGTGTTTTTTTCAGCCTCGTTCATGTACCTCGCTTATTTTGTTCCCCCCTGCTCTTCTTGCAAGGCTGTCTTTTAGGCCTATGAGCCAACCATCCACTCGGTCTAGACTAATTTCCATTGTCATGTCACTCTATATTTGTAAAGATCAAATAGAAGGACCGTAGAGAAAAATCCAGCACAGAACAGAACAAACTAACTAGTGAAACCACTTCACTGGGATCTTTCTCTTTGTCTATTTGCTATAAGTTAAGATTTCAATAGAACAGTGGCTGTGATTCACATGATCCCGGGCAGCACCAGCCTTTGGTAGTGTCAAAACAATCCATGTGGCTGGCCCAGAAAGTGAGTTATTCTGCGTCAGTACGCAAAGATCAAACGGTTTCCCCTTCTTTGTTTAGGACTGGAATATAGCAGAAGACAGAAGTAAAAGCATATGCAGTTTACGTGTTTCAATCTTGATTTTGCCCAAATTTCAATAATAATAAAAAAAAAGCAAGTTGATCGCGAGATTGAATTTTCTTTACATGGCTGTTTTAGTTTGGTAAGTGTTTCCTGTGTTAGGATAAGTTATAGTACATTTTGTAAATTGAGTTACATAGTAGTCAATTTGTTGAGTACACAAGATGATCTCCCATGCATATAAATTAGTAGTTGCATTCATAATGAACAAGAATTCACACAGGTGGGGGAGATTTTAGAGTTCGAGTAAATTCCCACACGGAGAGTGCACTGGTAGCCAATCTGGAGAGCCTAGGCCCGTCCCTAGGTTACAATCTCACAAGGCAGCCTCCGAGGGCTCTCAGTTTGTGAGCTCAACACGGGGCTCTTTGTTCGGGATATGCAAGAAACACTAGACATTTTAAAATCATGATAGCTTCACTAACACAACTCAACAGTACTCACACTACTTGTATCGCATTCCAACCTAATTTTCTAACCCTTAACTACATCCAATGTTTTCTATCTTTGCACATTTCAGTAGCTCCAGGTCTCGAAACTTGAGACCAAAAAAACCTGTATTGACGTGCTCCATGCTCTACCAGACGTATACAGGAGAAATAAATAGCAATAACATTTATATATACCCAACCTTATTAGTTAATTTTGAATTTTCGTTCCAAGTATTGCTGTTTTACATTTTTTTTTCTTTTCTGCGTTATGTAAACTTGATTCAAAACAGAAGCGCGTAATACTACCCTATTTTAAAAGATTTTTAAATATGTTGTCATTATTTTTTCTGTTTGTTTATTGGGAAATATACGAGATCCACATTTTGTGATTCTGATTAGAGTCCAAGACATTAGGGGCGGGCTGTGTGACAATCCATTTGAGGAAGATTAATGTTTGTTGGTTGGTATGGTAAGTCTCTGTCACAAGAAGGTTGGTTGTTGAATCATGTGATGGGCTTGATGTGGGTGGGGTTAGGATTGTTGGCCCATGTATGCGGAGATAATTTGTGAATGCCAAACACCACTATATCTTATCTTTAAGACCAAGGGACGAATGCATAAGGTCGAAAGGTACCTCAAAACAACAGACTCATCATAAACGCAGTAGTTGGATTGCCGGACTAGACATAAAGATTGAATGTACTATTGTACTAAAAAGGGTATTTCTTATGTATTCGAATAGCCATTCTAAAATTACCAAACAAAAAAAAGAATATCTATTCTAAGCACAAGTTTGTGTGATCAAAATTACTCCTATTACATTGGCTCACCTATAGCCGAACAGACAGTGCCACGGGTACCCAAAAAAAATACAGAGAATGTACAAAGCGGTTTGCGGGGCTCACTTTTGGGTCCCGCACAAATAATCCGAACCTTTAATAATTTGACTAATTTTTCGAATGTCCCCTGCAAATAATCAGCTCAATTGGTGTGCGTAAATCGGTTATCAAATATTCACTTTTCCATTTAGAAGTTAGGATCTCGAATTCTGAATAAAAAATTTGAAGTTTAGATAAACCATTTACGCATATCTAATTGAACTGATATTTTGCAACCAAACTCGAAAAATTATTTTAAAATTATTGAACGGTTTGGATTATTTGTGGGAGATCAAAAAGTAGGCCCCGTTGGTCGCTTTGTACATTTTCTGTACCACGAGTCGCTATCCATATCTTTATCGATATCTGAACCACCCCTTTTAACTGTCACAAATTTCCATTGCTTCATGTTTTCCTAAAACCAATTGTCACAAAATTCACTTGCTACAAGGCCCCGATTGGATGCGGGATAAGTTTTAGTGGGATTAAATAGTAAGGGGGATAAGAAAGTAAAGGGGTATTAAATAGTACTTGGTTTGGATGAAAGGGGGATAAATAGTACTTGATAATTTTGAAGTTTAGATCAACCATTTACGCATATCTAATTGAATTGATATTTTGCAACTAAACTTGAAAAATTATTTTAAAATTATTAAACGGTTTGGATTCTTCATGTGAGACCAAAAAGTAGGTCCGCGGGTCGCTTTATACATTTTCTGTATCACATGAGTCGCTACCCATATCTTTATCAATATCCGAAGCACTCTTGTCAACAAAATTTCCGTTGCTACATGTTTTCCTAAACAAAAATTCGATGTGTATGCACGCCAAGCGTACGCAATATGCACAGACGGTGCATCTTGACCAGGGCCGGCCCAAGGTATTTGGGTGCCCTAGGCCTAATTAAAAAAATTGTGCCCTAAAAATTTTCGTGTTCCTCAACCAAACTATCTACGTTTTTGTTACTACAATATTCCCGTCAAAAGGGTATTAATACAAGCTAAAATTAACAACGATGTAGAGCATCTAGAGATCCTGTGCCTTTTTTGAAACAAAATTTGGGTCAAAACTCCTTTGCTATGCTAATGCCAAACCCTAGTTTTACCCAAATTTGTCGTTCTTCAAGTTTCCTCTAAAAAATTTGGGTCAAAATGGCTCATTTAACTGCTTATAATAAGTAAGAAATTTAATCTGATGGAATTAATATTTTGACTTTATTTGTTGGAAAAACAATGAAATTTGATCAACTTTTTGGTTAGTTGGGAAAACTCAAGAACTCATGTCAATTTAGAAATTCCAAATACAAACCCACTCGAAACTCCAACAAGAAGATTAGAAAATTACTACCTAATTACTTCGTCTTTAAGCAAATAATAAACTAAACTTAATCATTTCGTTTAGAACTGCCTTGATTTTTTACAAAACCAGAAATAAAAACTGTAACAAGCAGAAAATGATTTTCTTTTAAATCAATTTTACCTTTGGGCCTTTTTTTAAGGGGAATTCCTGGGCCGGTCCTGTCTAACTTAACAATACTCGAGCAAGTCCCAGCTTATGAAACAAAGAAAAGTTCATAGCTGACGAAGTCCTGCCCATAAATTTAGGCGATTTCCCCTCTTCTTCTTCTTCGATACAGAGACGCGAGTGAGAGGCAACGCGAGGGAGAGAGGGCTCGCTCAAAGTTCACCACCACGATTTCCAGCACCTCCTCGCCTCCGGCGACTGCCACCACTACCGGACTTTCCACCGCCACCACGAATTCCTTTGTATGTATGTCTTGGTTGTTCTGATTCAATTAACCGTCATTATTTGGTTTTTATCCGGTGGATTTCTTTCCAAATATTACAGAGATTTTAGTCGGTGAAGAAGAAATTTACCAAACAATGACCAAGTCGGTGAAGAAGAAGGGTGCACTACCTGGCAAAAAAACAATCAGAACCTGACAATTAACGGTCAGAAATTGACAATTAACAGTTTTTAAGTTTGTGCAAATTGACACTTAACAGTGCATTTCAACAATTAACACTTTTTGTTTCAACAATTAACACTGCACTCTCAGAATTAGCACTGTTAATTGTTGTCAAAATCCACAATTAACAGTATTTAAGGGGGTGAAATTGACAATTAACAATCATAAATTGACAATTAACAGTCAGAAATTGACAATTAACAATATTTAAGTTGGTTCAAATTGACACTTAACAGTGCATTTCAACAATTAACAGTATTCTGAAAGTGCAGTGTTAACTGTTGAAACAAAGAAGTGTTAATTGTTCAAATGCACTGTTAAGTGTCAATTTGCACCAACTTAAAATACTGTTAATTGTCAATAACATTTGCCCCAGGACCCGCCAAGGACTCAAATAGCGCCCAGGACCCGGTGAGGTATCAAACCCAAAATAAGGGACCGGCCTGGAAATTTCCGTTTTTTTAAATATTGGGCCACAATGGTTGGGCTCTTTTGTAACTTATAATATATTTTCTTTTTCCTTATTTTGGTCCAAAAAAATGTTTTAGTCAAGCCCATTAGTATAAAATGGTGGAGTGCCCCAAAAAGTGACCATTTTTGGAGTGCCCTAGGCTCAGGCCTTGTGGGCCTTGGGCCTGGGCCGGCCCTAATCTTGACCGTCCTCCAGATTTTGAAAAAACTCTTCCATGTGACTCTTACATGGAAGAGTTCTTTTAAAATCCGGACCATCGATTCCTGAAATGAACGGTCTAGATGTGTTTGTGCGCGTACGTACATGTGCGTGTACGTACGCATGGCCGGGTTGTTTCCTAAAACCAATTGTCACAAAATTCACTTGCTACAAGTGTTTGTCCATAACCAATTGCCTTTGTAAATTACGTTACATCAAAACTGCCCAACCCCATTTTCTCTCTCACTCTCCCTCTCCTTCTTTGTGTGATTTTAATGCGTTGAAGTTGGAGGAAAGAAAAAAGTTGGAACATAAAGGCCTTGTTTGGTGGCATTTATGTTTTCTGTTTTCTGTTTCTGTTTTCAGAATTTTCACAATTTAAAGAAAGGAATGTTGTTTGTGTGTCACTTCCACTTTTAAATTCTACTTCTTATTTCCACTATTTATGAAATTTGGGAAAGTTGAAAATCTCAACTTTCACTTTTTGTTTTTGTTTTCCCACTCCCAGCCACCACCTCCAGCCACCACCCACCACCCCAACCACCACCCCACGACCACCTCCAGCCACCACCCACCACCACCACCCACCACCCCACCACCCACCGCCACCACGCACCACCACCCACCACCCACAACCACCGCCCACCCCACCACCACCCACCACCACCCACCACCTCCAGCCACCACTCACTACCTCCAGCCACCACCGCCACGCACCACCCACCACCCCACCACCACCTCCAGCCACCACCCACCACCACCACCACCCACCACCTCACCACCACCTCCAGCCACCACCCGCCACCACGCACCACCACCGCCGCCACCACCCACCGCCACCACGCACCACCACCTCCAGCCACCACCCACCACCACCATGCACCACCACCCACCACCTCCACCCACCACCCCACCCACCAACACCGCCACCACCCCACCACCACCTCCAGCCACCACCCACCACCACCCACCACCTCCACCCACCACCCACCATCACCGCCACCACCCACCACCCCACTGCCATCTCCAGCCACCACGCACCACCCACCATCACCACCACCACTCACCACCACCACTCACCACCACCTCCAGCCACCACTTCCAGCCTCCCGCTGATGTACTATTATTGACTGTTCAATATACGATCAATGGTGACTTGTCTTGTAAAATTAGAGCATCTCTAGTGCACTACCTAAAAAATATTTGTTAAAGTGTACACCTAAGCACATGTGGGACCCTATTTTGTGTGCTAAGAACTTAGTTAGCTAGCTAAGGAGAAATGCACTTTAATGGGGCCCCCTAAAAATGTTCATTATCTTTTAGAGTGGGACCATTTAAGTGGTGAGGGGTGCCAAATGGTCCCACAAAATTTTCCTCTCCTTCCCTTCTCTCTATCTCTCTCCTCTTTCTCTCTCCTTAAGTCACTCCCCAAATTTAGGTAGTTACTTAGGGCATCCACAGTGGGCTCCCTAAAAATTGCTCCTAAGTTGTATTCTAAGGTGTACACATAAGCATAATTGGGGTGCACTTTTCACTCCTAGAGCTTGTTAAATTTAGAGAGGATGTGTGCACTCAATGGGCTAGCAATAGCATTCTCTATTTTGTGAAAATAAATAAATTAGGAGCAACTTTTTCAAAGATTTCATATTTAAAAAAAAATTAAAGACTTTGGCCCCACTTGGAGTTAGCTAGAAGGCTACCTAAATTTAACTATTGTGCTAGGAGCCAAGTTTAGGAGTCACCCTTTAGGAGTTTGCATGGGGAGCCCATTGAAGGCAATACTTGAGCATATGGCTAGGTAAATGTTAGGAGCCTCACTTAGGATCCATTTTAAGAGTCCACTGTGGATGCCCTTAGGGCACTTTAGGTAGTGAGGGGTGTCACCTAGGATTTTAGGGAGTCAATTTTTGTGCACTAGAGACCATTTTTTGAGATTTTTCTTAGCTAACTAGTTAGGGCACTTTAAGTAATGATTTTAGGTAGTGCACTAGAGATGCCCTAACGTCAACATTATTATTAATCCGAGTCCTTCAAATGGAAAAATCTCACCCGAAGTTTCACTGATATAGCTCAATGGAACGTACAAGACTTGTGTCACGTTCCAACCTCATTGATAATTCCGATGGTATGTTAAAGGGGCCAGGTTGGGAAGATTTGATCACACTGTTCTGGTCCCCAAACATGTAAGTATTATAGAAGGGTAAGGTTCATTCTTTTTTTGGTTGATAATTACAAATTTTGATGTGAATTATTTTTTTAAAACTAAAAATGTCAATTAAACTATATAATTATGATTATTTTAAATATATTAAGTACAATACGGGGGGTTTAACAGAGTGAGTTGCATATAATTATTCCGATCCAATCTCAAAAAAATTAATACATTACTTTTTTTTCCCAAATTCAACCCTCATGTAACAACAGGGGGGAAAAAAAAGGAAAAAAAAATGAGGAATTGCCCCAATAGAGTCGGTAAAAAAAAAGGGCGAAGAAGGAATTTTTTTTGGTATGCCGGGTGGGTACCACATGGCGGAGCTTACGTGGTGCCCGAAAGCTACATTCGGCCATCCAAAAGTGTATTGGACGGCCCAGATCGAGACCCCTCTCTCTCTCTCTCTCTCTCTCTCTCTCTCTCTCTTTCTCCTGTTTCTCTCTCCATAATCCGGACCGTCTAAACCGAAATGGATGGCCAGATGAAGTGCGCACGGGTTCCACGTAGTACCCGCTCGGCATTGAAAAACCTCTCCCTGAAGAAGGGGTTATCAGTGGAATTACATGTCATGTTTGGACAATTACTCCTATTTGGACCCCAAAAAATAGGAGTATACCCTAGAGAATTCAAAATCACCCCAATATTTTTAAATTTTTTCCAAAATCACCCCAATTGTCGCTTGCATTTATAGCTGATATAAAGGGCATTTTTCTCCAGCTTCATTACCTAATCCCAAACCCAAACCCAAACCCAAACCCAAAAATGACTATTCAATGGAAAGCCGTAAGCATTTAATTACTTCCGCCAACCCTTACTAAAATCTTAATGATAAGAAAAATGGAATACTCAAATTTTTAAAATTCCAAAGTTCCATTGGCGTACCCGCAGCTGTAACTGCATATGCAAGATGATATAATCCGCAACGGTTGCATCCATGGGTGGCTCCACACCTCTATATGAGGGGTTCAAGCCAACCTCTCGGGTCCAAAAAAATCTATTATTATTTTTTTTCATATACAATTTGATATTTTTTTTAGTATTATTTGCACTAGATCATTAGTATGAAGTTAAATGAATAAAAATCAACTTAGATTTTTCGGTAATTAGAATGCAGTATTGTACAGCTCAACAAAGCAAAATAAATCAGGCCCAATAAATTTCTATTTTAAATGAAAAGAAATTAGTTTACATAGAGTTTTGTATCAAAAAAATTTCCATACGTTTTTGTCGCCACTGAATCCAAATCCTAGCTGCCTCTGGTTCCATCCCTAAAATGACCAAATACTCCCCGTTTCAATCAAAGAGCTATGGAGAAATGACCCAAAATTTGGTGGTCGATTCTGAAGTAAAAATGAAAAAAATTGTTAGACCGGTGGGGGTCTTTAACAAAGTGTTCACTGTTTTCTACATTAAATAAAACTATGGACAATTATTGTTTGCTTTACTACTTTAGATCGGCCTCAAAAGAAAGCATATTGACAATCGAATCCATTGAAGTTCAAAAGAGAAAAATAAGTGTCCCCTGTTCACTTGAAGAATTAGCTAGCAAAATTCGATGTGTACGCATGGTGCATCTTAATCGTCGGTGTGTGTTTTTAACGGTCCGAATTTTAAAAAGACTTTTCCATGTGAGAGTTAACTCTCTCACATGAAAGAGTTTTTATTTTTATTTTTAAATCTGGACCGTCGAACCCTGAAATAGACGGTTCAAAGGTGTTCATCCACTCGTACACACATAGCCGGGTTGATAGGGTAGGTCACACTAAACCCACGTCAGCAAATTTCCCCACCTACTGGTAAAACCTGGAACAGGCTAACAAAAGAAAAACACTCCTAACTTTGACTCTCTTTTTTCTTTTTCTTTTTTATCTTTTCATTTTCCAGCATATAAACAAATTTTCTACGTAAATTATCCAGTCTAAAAAATCGATTCCCTGGAAAAATGATTTGTAATTACCAAGAAATGGCCTCTAACAATGTTCTCTACCAATCATTGAGATAATTAAACATTTTATTTCCACAATATTAAACACACACAAAAAAGAGCTAGCAGAAAAGAAAATTACCACTAAACATTCGGACTCCAAAGACTCCACAAACGAGAATTCAACAACCCTACAACGTCCGGCAACACCTTCCTCGCCAAACCCCTGTGGTTGTTCTCCGCCATGCTCCGCACCACCACAGCCAATGCCGGCGGCAGCGCTACTTCCTCTTTTACCTCATCTTCTTCTCCTCGACCATCCTCAGATTTATCTGGTGGACCCCCCTTAATTTCCACAACAAAACTCTCATCATCAACTTGCGCCGCTGTACAGGATTCTTTCTCGTCCAAAACATCCAGTTGTTTTTGATTTCCACGACGACCCATTCTCTCTCTCCTCTTACCTTTACTGTTTGTTCTCTTATTAGACTGCTCACCGGTGGCCAAGTGGTCCTCGAAGGCTTCAATGGCTTGATGAATGAGTTCTCTGTTGAGAGAAGAGTCCCACCTGAACCAGTAACTCGTATAACAGTCAAAACAGTCGCAATTGAACACAGGAGGCTTATGGGTATTATTAGTATTCAATTTCTTGTTGATTTTCTTCTTCTTTTCTTCTTCTTGGGTAATCATCGTAGAAGGTGGGTTTGCCGATTTCATGGATCTGGTTATCATATAAGCAAATACTTCTCTGTCTTCCAAAGAGAGAATGGATACTAGAGCCAGAATAGCAGCCGGTAAGAGATTCAATATTGATAGGGAATCTGTGGTTGGAATAGAACTGGAGATTATAGAAGAAGAAGATGATGATGAAGGTGATGGGTATACTTTACCTTTGTTTCTCATTTTCATGGTTTGGTGGATACTGGGAATAGAACTGGAGATTATAGAAGAAGAAGAAGTAAATGAAGGTGATGGGTATACTATACCTTTGTTTCCTTTTTTGAATCTGGAGACATACATTTTGCACACACATTTTAACACTCCATCTCAACATTTGAAATCAAGGGCTAAGATTAAAATATCCTCACTCCTCCCACCCCATCTTTAACAGACGTTATCTCTGCCACATCTTTAACAGACGTTATCTTTACCCCATCTTTAACAGACGTTATCTCTCTCTCTCACACACACACACACACACACACACCCCGTTAACACTTAACATGGAACTGAGAACCCATCTTAGGCACCTACCTCCCCGGTGAGGGTTCTCTCCGGCGACCCTGTCTCCACTCGTAAGTCCAGATCTCAATCCTTCCCCAACCCAGCATTAGCTTTTCCTATTTCTTTTGAAGGCAAAAATTAGGAATTCAATGGAGAAGTTGTTATGTCAGAATAAATAGAATAAAGTGGAAGGTGTCAAGTGTGATTTTGTAATAGATCGTGAAGTCGGTTAAGAAGTTAGTTAGGAAGTGAGTGGAGGGAAAGGTAACGGTAGCTATAAAAGGGATTGGGCTTGCTTTGTACGCCATGTTGAATCTTTACAGAAATAAAATCTCTCTTTTCTCAATATACTTTTCTGTTAATTCTGTTATCTTCTTCCCTAGTCATAGCATTGGTATCAGAGCAGCCAAGATTCTTGGCCTATGCTCAATCTGAGACCACCATGGCAGAAGGAACTAGATTAGCGCAAGAAAACAAGAAATTCGAAGAAGCCTTATGTAATTTGAAGGATGAAAATGAGAAGAACTCGAAAGATATAGGAGAAATCAAGAATTCACTTCAGAATTTGGGGGATATTAAGGAGTTGATCGCAGCCATGAATACAAAGTATGATCAGATGGCGATGCACATCTATGGGAAACAGCCACAAGTTTAGGATGGGGGATCTCAACGCCATCAACAGGAACAACCTGGAACATTAGGGTTTCAGATTGTAGGGGAAATACCAACAAGGTCAGATCGTCAAACCAATTTGCCATTTACGTTCAATCAAAAGTATGCAAAAATTGAATTTCCACGTTTTTATGGAGAAAACCCTAATGGTTGGCTGTACAAATGTGAACGATTGTTTGAGTATAATGCTACTGAATTGTTCGACAAAGTTAAGTTGGCATCACTCCACTTGGAAGACTCCTCTTTAGTGGTTCCAATGGTTTGAAAAATGTCACCAACACAAAACTTGGGAATTCTTTAAGCAGGTCTAATAGCAAGATTGGGTCCAAACTCTTACGAAGATGCAATAGAGGAACTAACCAAGTTAAGACAAACCACCACTGTTAAGGCCTACCAAGAGCATTTTGAGATCTTGGCCAATAAAACCTAAAACCTTCTTGAAAACTTCTTTGTCAATTGTTTCATAAGTGGACTTAAGGAAGAGATTCAACCTAGGGTGTTAATGTTTAGACCTACCTCAATTACTCAGGCTATAGGTTTAGCCAAACTTCAGGAGACCAGCATAGAGGCCATTACTAAGAAGACCAGATCAGGAAACGGATCAGAGGGCATTCTTTCTTTTCCTCAGAACAGGCCATAAGTGAGTAGTGGGGGGTTTTGTTAGAAGGGAACTGTCTAAGGAGTTGGAAGATAAGAGGGCTAAAGGGCTATGTTTCAGGTGCAATGAGAAGCATACAAAAGGGCATGTTTGTAAGAAGAAACAATTATATGCCATGGAAGGAGGGGAGGAAGAAGAGGAACTAGCCCAAATAATGGAAGAAGAGGAAGGAGCAACTGAAGAGTAGCAATTGGAAGAGGAATTGCAAATCTCCCTTAATGCCTTGACTAGTTCCATTTCGTACAGAACTATGAGAGTCAGGGGTAATGTCAAGAAAAAGCTCATCATAATCCTAATAGACTCGGGAAGTACACATAACTTCCTAAGTCCAAAAGTGGTTAAAAGGGCCAACATAGAAACAGAGTGTACAGACTCTTTACCAGTATCTGTTGCTGATGGGACAAAAATGATTAGCACAGCTGTATGCAAGAACTTTTAGTGGGAAATGCAAGGGACTTCTTTCAGAGCTGATATGAGGGTGATACAGCTAAAGGGTGTGACATGGTTTAGGGGATACAATTGTTGGCAACTCTAGGGCCAGTTAAGTGGGACTTTAGGAATCTCAACATGGAATTCCTCCTTAATGGTAAGAGGCATGTTCTAAGGGGAGGGAAGAAAGATGAGGTGAAAGTGGTGGGACCTAAACAAACGCACAAGATGTTGCATAAACAACCCCAAGGGGCCATAACCTAAATTTGTTTAATGCAGGTTGAGTGCAGTGAAGAAGTTGGAGACAAACCACAGGGGTTGGAGAATTTACTCTCAGACTTTGCAGATATCTTTCAGGAATCAAAAGATTTACCACCTAGAAGGTCTCATGATAACTGAATTCCCCTTAAACCAGGAGCAGAACCTACTAATGTGAGATGCTACATGTATCCCTACTTTCAAAAGGCTAAAATTGAGAAACAAGTTAGAGATATGCTACATTCAGGTATCATAAGACCTAGTGTGAGTCCCTATTCATCACCAGTCCTCTTAGTCAAGAAAAAAGATGGTAGTTGGAGGATGTGTGTAGATTATAGGGCCCTTAACAATGCTATTGTTAAGGATAAGTTCCCTATTCCAATGATAGATGAGCTTCTAGATGAACTATGTGGAGCAAGGTGCTTTTCCAAGGTGGACCTCAGGTCTGGTTACCAACAGATGAGGGTTAGTTCTTGTGACATTGATAAAATTGCTTTTAGAACTCATGATGGTCATTATGAGTTCTTAGTAATGCTTTTGGGCTTACTAATGCACCGTCCACCTTCCAAAACCTCATGAATGAAGTATTCAGACCTCTTCTCAGGAAGTTCATTCTAGTATTTTTTGATGATATTTTGATTTACAGTAAGACTAAGGAAGACCACCTGCAGCACCTTCAGATAACCTTATAACTATTGAGGCAACACCACTTATTTGCTAAAATGTCCAAGTGTGTGTTTGGTAGAAATGAGGTTGAATATCTGGGACCTTTGGAGACAGCACAGGGGGTATCTTCAGAACCTGCAAAGTTACAAGCAATAGCCTCTTGGCCCGTGCTAGCTACACTTAAGGAGTTGAAGGGTTTCTTAGGGTTAACAGGCTACTACAGACATTTCATATACAAGGTTATGGTGGGATATGTACTCCACTGCATAAGCTACTCAGGAAAGATTCTTATGAATGGGCACAGCAAGCCACCTTAGCATTTGAGAAATTGAAGACAGCTATGATGGCCACACCAGTCCTTGCTTTACCTGATTATAACAAAGATTTTACATTGGAATCAGATGCATCTGGGGCAGGCTTGGGAGCTGTGCTCATGCAGGATGGCCATCCCATAGCTTTCTGGAGCAAAGGACTTTCAGAGAGGGATCAAGCCCTTTCTACCTATGAAAAGGAATTGACGGCAGTGGTACTAATTGTCTTAACATGGAGGTACTATCTGTTGGGAAGACATTTTCTAATTAGGACTGATCACTAGAGCCTAAAATATCTCTTGGAACAAAGGGTGGGGACTCCTTTTCAGCAGAAATCGGTGACCAAGTTGTTGGGATTTGACTACACTATACTTTACAGATGTGGCAGAGATAATCAAGCTGCAGATGCTTTGTCCAAGAGAGGGGAGCCAATTAGCTTAAAAGATCCCATAGCCACTCTTCATGCTTTATCTAGTGTCTCCACTGGTTGCTTAGCAGAAGTTAAGCTGAGTTGGGAGACTGATGACAACATTAAACATTTAATTACAAACCTGCAGCAGGGCAAAGGACATTCTAGGTATGACTGGGCACATGGCATTTTGACTTACCATGACAGGCTAGTGGTTGGAGAATCCATTGTAAGAAAGAGGTTGATTAAGGAATTCCATTCCACTCCTGTGGGAGGCCATTCAGGAGTGGGCAAAACTACTAAAAGACTGCATAGGAACTTCTATTGGAAGGGATTACAACAGGATGTGGCAAATTTTATCCCTAAATGTGATACATGCCAAAGATATAAGAGTGAGAATGTCAAATATCCGGGCTTACTACAACCTCTCCCTATTGCTACTAGGGTTTGGTCAGATATTTCCTTGGATTTTATTGATGGACTACCAAATTCCCTAGGAAAGACAGTGATCTTTGTTGTAGTAGATAGGCTAACTAAATATGGACATTTTATGGCCTTATCTCACCCCTACACTGCTAAGGATGTGGCAAGGGTGTTCTTTGACCAAGTGTTTAAGCTCCATGGCCTACCTTCTACTATTGTATCAGATAGGGATGTTGTGTTCACTAGCCATTTCTGGCATGAGCTCTTCACCTTAAAAGGATGTGAGCTATGCCTTAGCACTGCCCACCATCCCCAGACAGATGGGCAGACTGAAGTCCTAAATAAATACCTGGAAAACTACCTAAGGTGCATGACTGGAGACTACCCCATACAGTGGGCTAAGTGGTTACCACTAGCAGAGTGGCGGTATAATACTTCACACCGTTCCGCCACCAAGACCACACCTTATTTTGCAGTTTATGGTCAGGATCCTCTAGATCATACCTTCTGCAATTCCAAACCTTCATCAGTAGAAGAGGTGGATAATTGGTTAAGGGAAAGAGCAGCCATTGTCAGGAAACTAAAGGAACATTTGGCTCAAGCACAGCAGAGAATGAAGCACTATGCAAACAAGGGACGATCTGAAAGGACATTTGATGTTGGGGAATGGGTGTATCTGAGGCTACAACCCTACAAGCAGACTACTTTGGCTTTACAGAGGAACATGAAGTTAGCTCCCAAGTTCTATGGGGCCTATCAAGTATTGCAAAAAATTGGGTCAGTAGCATACAAGTTGCAGCTTCCACCAACTGCAAAAATTCATCTTGTGTTCCATGTTTCACTCTTAAAAAAGAAACTGGGAACTCATGTAGTGGCTCAACCAACTCTCCCTCCTACTGGACCTGAAGGCACTCTACAGATTGAACCTGTAGCGGTCTTGATAGAAGAATGGTTAAACGTGGTAATAGGGCAGTTATTCGGTGGTTGGTGCGATGGGAGAACTCTTTTCCAGAGGATGCCACTTGGGTTGACCATTTTGAGATACATGCTCAGTATCCTCAGTTTCAGCCTTGAGGACAAGGCTGTTTTTCAAGTAGATGGGAATGTCATGTCAGAATAAATAGAATAAAGTGGAAGATGTAAAGTGTAATTTTGTAATATATCGTGAAGTTGGTTAAGAAGTTAGTTAGGAAGTGAGTGGAGGGAAAGGTAATGGTAGCTATAAAAGGGATTGGGCTTGCTTTGTACGCCATGTTGAATCTTTACAAAAATAAAATCTCTCTTTTCTCTTTATAATTTTCTGTTAATTCTGTTATCTGTTTCCCTAGTCATAGCACAAGTTGACCTAAAACTTGTGTCTGACTAGTTGGCTGGTCGTAGTGGTTTTCATTTGGACTGAATTGAAGTTGGATCTATTTTGGAAATTCTTGGTGTGGTTTTGCCGACAAAACCACGGGAGCAAAATTGATTTCTAAGGTTTTGGTGAATATTTAGATGTTTTTGTGAGGTGAGTTGGAAAGAATTTTCGTGGGTTCATGGTGCTTGAAGGATCTGATTGGGTGGAGTTGTAAAATTTGGGTGTGGGTTTCTGGGTCAAAGTTTTCAGATTGTAGTTCTTTTCATGGGACAAAATTGGTGGGTTTTTATTCATGATCTTGAAAGTGCCTTAATTTCAGGAGATGATTTCTTGAACCATTTGCCGGAAGGGGACACAATGGGTTCGTAAGTGACAAAGAGAGAGAGAGATAATGTCTGTTAAAAGATGGGTGGGAGGAGAAAGGGTATTCTAATCTCAGCCCTTGATTCCAAGGGTTGAGATGGAGTGTAAAAAACGTGTGTGCAAAATGTGTCTTCGGATCCGTCCTCTTTTTTGGGGTTAGGCGTTGAGGGGAGAGAGAGAGAGAGAGAGAGGTCCGAGTTAAGGTGGACCGTCTAGTAAATTTCTCTCTCCGTTTTACTAAAATTTTATTGGGATTTTACTTTTAGAATCATACTCCCTTTGTCTCATTTTAAATGTCCACCTTTCTATTTTGGTATATCCCAAAATAAGTGTCCACTTTCTATAAATAACCATCAAAATATACCAAACTTTCAATTTACTTCTAAAAAGAATTCTTTCATTCCCAATTGATTTGACAGTTTTTGATATTTCTAGTATTCTTAAATTGACAATATCTTTCAACATATAATATTTTTGATGATTTTGAAAACTTTGTAAGAGTATAATAGAATTAATTGAAATCTATCAAACAAGATCCATATTACATATTTTTTGCGATCCGTATTGAAGGATATAAACAATTTAAATACATTTAATTGACTTCATAGTTTTTAAGGTTACTTTTGAAAATTTAAAGCACAAAATTTAACTTCTTTTTTTTTTGAACATGTCAAGTCATTTCATAAGAAACGCCATCCGGCAACGATTACACCAATAAACAGGAATGAAACCAAAACTGCTAACAATTGAAATGAGCACGGCTTGACAAGGCTTTTAAGGGCCACCGACTCGTAGACACACCTGCCTAAGCAGACCTGACACCTTCGGGACAGAATGATGAATCCTATCAAAGGTTAGCAGTAGAGAATCCAACAGATACCCGGCTCAAACCATTGAACAATAATGCGTAGGTGTAATCAACAACAAAGCAAAGCAGAAAATAAAAAATAAAACAGAAAAGAACAGCTAGACGAAACCCAATAAAACACTAAGCTGCCACACTGATTCTACCCACTGAGTCACCCCACTGAGTCGCACCACTGAGTCACCGAGTGATATGGAGTTCACAATCCAACCGCTTCCCCGGAAGAAGCCCAAGCTCCATGGCCGGCCGCCTGCGGATCTGGAGCTTTATTTCATCGGGGGGGGGGGCCAAACCACCCGAGTTTCAACCTTCCGTCAGATCCACCAAAAAAGCCCCAAGACAAATGGTGAAGGAAGGATCAAAGATGGAGGTGGAGATGGAGGATGGTGGTGGGATGGAGACGGCTGGCGGAGATGGAGAACGATGAAGTAGGTTGTGGTAGGCCGTGGAGTGTGGTGGCGTTTGGTGGGCATGGAGGATGGAGGACGGTGGAGTTAGATGGCGGGGTAGATGGAGAACGGTGTTGGTAGGTAGCGGTAGGCTAGTGGAGGGAGGTGGCTGCTGGTGGGCATGGAGGACGGTGGGGGTAGGTGGCTGATGGCGGTAGACTGGCAGGGGGGTTGAAACCGGTGGCCGACAAAAGAACCAGGCGGGGGTGGGGTGCGAGGGCGGCAACCCCACCCCCAGAGACAGATCAGAAGAAGGAAGGAGGAGAGGGGAAAAGATGGAAGAGATCTGAGGTGTGAATGATGGAGAAAATGGGCGGCGGCTAAAGGATGGAGATTAAATTGGGACGGATGGAGTATTTTACATGATAAATGGATTTATATAAATTGTGTATTTTGTAATTAATTAAAATCTTTAATTTGTATAAGAGTGCTAAAAATTAGTTACTGATACCCGAGCGACTTAATTTTTTTACAGGGTTGTTCATGAAATTTACATAACTTGGTACAATGCACGTTTTTTAACAGTTCTTAATTTGATGTTGTTTTTGGTTTTTGCTTTTCGTTTCCCGTTTTGATTCAAACCTATGAACTTATGGAGAAGATGAAGGCTGTGTTTGGTTAGATAGTTTAGTTTAGTTTTGATGATGTCATAAGGTGTAATGAGTGAAGAGAGATAGAGAGAAATGAGGGAAATGATGATGTCATCAAAACTAAAACTAAAACAAAACTAAGAAACGAACAGGGCCAAGTAATTGATCAAAAAAGATCTCGATAAAGTAGCTACATTGAAAATTCAATCCCAAGTGGAACCTCTCAATAAAAAATATTCTCTCTCTCTCTCTCTCTCTCAAAAATATTATCTCGTCTCTTCTCTTTCTTTTCAAGCTAGCGGCAGCTAGGGTTTCGGGGAGGGGCTGGTGCTTCTTCTGCCCCTCCCCTACCTTTTCTTCTCCCTCTTCCCCCTTTCCATCTCACCAGTGTGTCTACTCCCCATCCATGTTTTATCTTTTTCGTTTCTACTTCATCAGACCTTGTTTGGCCCGACTTCAATGGTGGTTGCTACTATTGTGAAGATCTGGCATTTTCAAGGCTCCGTCCCGCGAGGTGAAGGCGCGGGTATGTGGTATTTGATTATTGGTTATGAGTGAACATTTGATTATAATGCATTATCGACCAGCCAAAAAATGAAATAGAAGTCTTAGCAAACTTACACCAAACGAAGAAGATCGGAACAATTGGGGAGAAAGATCAGAGAGACGTGTGCAGCTGGCCGGTTTGGAACAATTGGGGTCTTTATTTTTATTTTTTATTTTTTAGAGTAGTTAATTAGGAGCATAAAACGTTGTTTAATAAGTGTGGGGTGAATTTGTAAATAACTAAAAGATAGAATGATCATCAAATACGTACACACCCCACCATTGTACAAAGTACAAACCTACGGTTTCCTACTGCTGATAACATTCAAATTCATGTGATTTCAATTAACATGCAAGTTCACAAATCAGACAGAGAAAGTTTAAAACACAAGTAGTACATGGTAGGCAACAATGGTATTGTTTTTAGATGACATTGAACGGGAAAAAAGAAAACATTTATAATTCTTCTTTGGCAAACACTAATTAAGAAACAGATTCAATCAGCTTTCTTTCTTGTCTGTCGGTAAGTTGCTCGCAGCTGCAGACCGTTTGTCCTCGGCAGTTTTAGCTTGTACCTCTTCCCTCTCCCTGAAATACTTGTCGAAAGCCTTTGGAAGGAATTTAGGAATCAAGAAACCAAACAGATTGATTGAGAAGTACACCAGATTGGCAATAGCTAGAGCCCTCCCAAACCAATACCATGCAAAATCCTACAACCACCAACATGATATTTCTATTAGCAGCTGCATCCTGTAATGACAACCAAGCACTACTAGTGCAAACATAGAGGGCTTAAACCTAAATCTATCGGGACCTGGGGACCCTGCAATGCACCATCCCAGCCGTCCAAAAGTGTTTTCAATGGTTCGGATTCGCAGATGCTTTCGTACAAGTGAAAGTGCTTTGTTACTGGTAATAAAGCGTCACCGCATCCGGACCATTGATTTCCAAGATGGACAACTATGATATGCATTGCACAGTGTAGCGTATTAAGTGCGGTGCAGCATCCCCGCTTCCTATCGGGTGATGTACATCACTTTTGTACAAAATTTCTACCACAGCGAGATGTGGCTCACTGCTCTCCCTGTATAAATCTCGTAATAATTAAGCAACTGCAACTACCATTTCTTTCGTTTTGGATGAATTCTATATACCAAATTCGTTGCGTTAAATCAATTTCCTTCCTAAAACATTAGCAAGAGAAAAAATCGCAAAGAGCTAACTTGGACACACCTTGTATTGGGCATCTGCTGGCAAAGCATTGTTGATCCAAACATCTTGAATCCAATCCATAATTACAAATATCCTGCGCACCGTATAAAGTAACGGAACCAATGCCCTCACTGGGGGAGAAAACAATGACAACCCGCTAATGACATTCTCCGTTAGTATCTGAAATGAAAGCAAAAACAAATGGGGCGTTGCGGATCGGACTGCATGCTCATCTCCTCTGGCAAAGCCACCCAAAACATAAGCAAGCGGCAAGAAAAGACTAATTATGGTTCCGACCATGACATAAAACCGAAAGAGTGCATTTCCTTGAAATATTTCTCGCGATCCAGCAGGGGTGCCTCCGTATGATGGAAATGCTAGTCGAGATAGGGCGAGAAGATAAGCAGAGGCTAAGGCGGGAAATACAAGGTCTAGGAGGGGGACAAGACCGCTAGCTGAGAAAACCATTATGAAGGCTACCAGTTGAAGTTCGATCACCCGTAGCGAACCCATTATACCCCCTATTGCTGGCTGTTGACGGTTGTGGTGTTGGGAATTTGGGGCAGAGGAGACGGTGGTAGTTTCATCAGGGTTCTTTTGAGGAGCCACAGCGAGGGTTACGCCTGACATTTTCCTTTCACCTGGTTCTAGAATATGTTTGATCAGGAGTTTATTTGGTTGGCGTACTACTCCTATAACGATTCAAAATGAAGAAATGAACTTATTTGATTGATGGACTATTGTGACCTGAAAAGAGAAGGCCGTTTTTAGGCATAGAGAGGAGCTAGCTACAAATTACTGCACCCTTCAATATGAAATTTACTCTGTAGAACAACACGAAATACAGCAGGACAAACAAAAGAAGGTGGCAAAACATTGTATTGCAAAAGTGGTCAAATTATAGCAATCAAAAAGAAAAAAGATTGCCACCCGATAAGGGTGAGCTAGCATTTAATTTATGATTTGGAATTATTCACTCTCCTTAAAAGAAAAAAGATTGTCTGAAATGGGAATGTAAAAAAATGCATTTTTGTCAAATAAAATAGAAAGTGAAGAGTTTTTCCCATAAATTAAAAAACAACTCAATGAGAAATATAGTAACTTGTGCAAAAACAGTTTGAAAATGTTGGACATATTCAAGATCTCATTTTTTGGATCGGACAATTTAATAGGTACGACGTAGTAAATTTTTGGATGAAAAATTATCGGTGTGTACGTTGCTTTGTGAACTGCAATAACAAGTAGTGCTGCATCTGAACTATAGTACTTCTTTTGTTTTATGTCATATTTAAATATGGGCAATTCTATTGACAACCCACTTTTTGTTAAATACATCCCATTGTTATATAGAATCCACTCTTGCAATAGGTTGTATTAATTTAGCAAAAAATGAGTTGTCAATAGAATTAGCTTTTAAATATAGGTGGATCGCCAATGGAGGCATGTGTGATTGACCAAAATAGACATGGGAATTAGTACTACATATCCTGTTAGACCTTATCTCCATCATTTAAATGTGACTATTATGCAGTAGAAAAACTAATTGAACAAAATCCCCTGACGGTGAGATAGCAGTGAACAGGGGCCTAAGATGATAACGTATTTTATTCATGTATCTATTGATGTTCGATCAAGTGATTTTTTACATGCTCTAACGAAGTCTAAAAAATGAATGATTCAGATCATTGTTGGTTGTGGGCCCGAAAAGCCCAGAATGAGAAATATTTCAATGCCGGGTGAGCACCAATTGGCTTGCCACCGACGTGCCTGTCGGCTCATCCGGGTCATCCATCCGTGTTTTGGACGGCCCATATCTGTTCGGTAAATTTACTCAAAATTTACTAAAATGCCCCCGAACTATCCAACGGATCTGGGCCGTTTAAAACACAGATGGACGACCTGGATGAGCCGATGGTACTACGTGAGCTTGCCACCTGGTGCCCATCTTGAAATATTTCTCCAAAACTGGAGAGGACCTCTGGCTGTTTCTTCAAGGGATGGGAATCTGAAAAGGATGGGACAGTCCTGTTCAACCCATTTGCGGGTCGTTTAGGATCCGATTCAGTGATCTAAACGAGGTGGACTGAGGAAGGCAAACACATACCAACATACTACGTATAAACATAAACAATGACGCAGATTGCAAAGAAAAGCAACACAGCATGCTAAATTGGTAACGATATCGTAGCCCAGAAAAATAGAAGAAGAAAACAAAGGGATCATACCGTCGAAGCTAAAGCGAAATGTGGAGTTTGAACGAGAGAGAGCAAACTGGAAAGCAAATCTGGTAGTAAGGTTTATGAAGAAAACGAAGCTGAATGATTCGATCGAATGACTTGAGATCAGAATAGAAATAGAGCCCACGGCAGTTCCACGTATAGGATTCGGGTTTCCTGACGTGTGGGCTCTTAGATATGGAGGAGTTCTTGGGGTTCCACGTATCAGTGGAAAATTTTACTTAAATTAGTAATGTGGGGTTAGCTAGGCCTAGGTGCTTGATTTCCATAGTTTATTGGACACCTAACCTAAGCTTTTGAAGATGTTTTGATCCGACAATAATGGCTCATTTTTTAATACTAACTACTATTTTTTTTTTTTGGTGATATACATCAGCGGGATTAGGAGAGTTAGTAGAGTTAATGAGTTAGTCAACAGCCTCGTGGGGCTCGAAACCACGCCTCCATTGAGGAGGCAAATGAAGTTAATAGCTGTGCCAGCCTGGTACTTCTAAGAGTAACTAATTTCAGAGAGCAAATAATTCGTCTGAAAAATTCCAAAGAGAAAGCATACGTGGATTTTTATTTTTTATTTTTGCAAGGGAAAATATACAAGGGTTTTTTTTTTTTTTTTTGTGAACTGCAGAAAATTTACTTAGACGCGGATTTGGAGAGGATAGAAATGCAAGTTTTTTTAGGTCAAAACATTAGTTTGGATGGCCGATAATGGGTTGAGGTCCCAGGGTTTTTCGGCAGCCCTGATCATTGGGCCCAGCCCAGAAATTCTGGCCCAAAGGGTAAGCCCACTGACGAACGAAAGTACTACAATACTAGACCCAAGATCTAAGGCAATACTGACATGGCATTGGCCCAATTGACAGGCACGGGCCGGAAGAGATTTGTGCGGGATTTAGATCCACGGGCCGAATGACGACCCTTATTTATGTGCTAGTGGGTGAATGCCTTGTACAAGTTTTTTTGTTTGGGCTGAAAATGTTTTCCCAACAGTCATTTGGACGAATGGGAGGGTGACACATGTCCCGAGCATGATGCAATATAGCTAGCAGACAGTTTGGGTCAAGCAAAGAGTGGAATTGGATTTTGACTGTGCAGGGTAATTTTGGTAGAATCTCCCGTACTTACCTTAGTGTAAAGTTCTATAACTTGGCTAGACCTAGAGGGAATTGATTATAATTTTTTGTACTGGTCCGTAAAGCGCCCTTCCCCAAAAAGTTTTTCAAATTTTCAGTGTTTGGGTGAACAAAAATTGTGGAAAATCTTTTTACAAGGAAAATATTTTGCATTAAACGGAAGTAAAACGACTTACGGAGGTGAATGCCAAAATTCATTTTACGGGCTCTAATCCACCAATCATGCAACACAATAAGAGCATCACAAAATCCTTCAAACCTCCAATTTTACAAAATTTGAGGGATCAGATAGAAAATCAGCACTCCAGCAGCCTCAAACATCAAATAAATTGAAGTCACCTTTCAATTATTTTTTTTCCTTCTCACTTTTCAAATTTGGGGAATGTCCCTCACCCATCAAATCTCACAATAGTTTTATTTTATAATTACTTCTCTCGTCCCAAAATAGTTGTTTAAATTGTACTATTCACACTTTTAAAAACATTGTTTATATTTCGTAATTTATAATATTCTTATGATTTTAAAATTATTGTATAATATAACTATAATGAATTCTATCAAAGGTCCAAATAGTAAAACATAGACAATTACTAAGATGAATGCAGTACTTTTTTCCGTTGCAACTCCCATATTACCGTTGTTGTTACTAATTAGTAAAAATTTTCTTTTTCTTTTACCAGTGTCTCTTAACAAAAAGCAAAAAGATTGTTTCTTAACAAAAAACAAAAAGATTGAATATTTGATTATATTAAAACTTAATATCCTTAAAAAAAACTGTACAATTAAAGTAATTGACCAATAAAGTAGAGTGGCCAAAATATTCTTCTAAGCTAAGATATGCATCATTCTACATTTAAATCAGTACAAACTAAATATTTATAAAAAAAAGGTAAAATATTATAATTTGAAGGATCTGGTGGAGTACACCATATAAAGTGACCCATAAAATTTTGAGATGTGATAAAAAAAAGGTACAGTTTTGAAGCTAAATTTTAAGGTATCGAGTAGGAGGACAAGAGAGATATCGCCGGTGAAAACCCCTTCTCTCTCTAAAACTCCCGTGGGGTTCTGGCCGCTGTCGCTTGCCTCCCCCCTCCCTCTCCTTCTCCTCTTTCCCTGCCCCTCTCTCTCCTTCTCTCTCTTTCAGTTTTCTTTCTTTATTATTTGGGCTGCATAACTGTCATGGTAAGAACGGGCGACGACGGTCTGTAGCGGCGGATGGGATCCTGGTTTGCTCGCAGATCTTGGCTACGTTTATGGGGTTAGATGATGTGGGGGATTCACAGAGATGCGGGAGTCGACGTTCTTCTATCCTTGAAGGCGGCAATGGTGTGTTCGAAGTCTCTAGTGCCTTTCTCTCTCTTCCCCCATCCTTCTCCTTTTTGTCAATCAGATCAATTTTTGTTAGCATCTTGGTCTTCGCTAGTATCATTGCTAGGTGTTTTCAGTTGGGCTTAACGGCGTTTGGCGGCCTTGGTTGATGTCGGTAGCTACTGGTTTTCCTCCGTTCTCCACTGGTGGTCTTGATTCACCCGTCGGTCTTCATTGTTGGATGAGTCTGATTCTGGGCCGAACAATAATGGGCGATTGTGGGTTTTGTTGGGTGGACGGGGCCGCGTTGTGGCGATTGGTTGGTGGTCGGCGTTTTAGGGTGGTGGAGTGGCGGCAGTGGGCTGTTAGTTTTTAGGGTTTCTTCTTCATTATTGTTTGGGCTTAATTGTTTGTATTGGGTACGGGAAATTCCTAGCCGGTCCTGCTTTTCCCTACTCCCGTCCCAATCCTTTTTTGTATTCTCCACCTCTATAGGCCCTGCGTGCGTGAGACATGCTGATGTGACATGTGTTTGTTACTTTTTGCACTATAACTTTTAAAATTCAATATCTTTTATTGTATACATCCATTTTTATTTTCATTTTTTTGGAAATTTTATATTTTTTGAACCTAATCGACGAGATCTATCAAACAAGATCATAAGTGAATATGAAATTATTTATACAAAAAAGTTATTTTTTGGGGTGTGAATTGTTGCAGGTGTGTAAATTTGCGTGCTATTGGGTGTCAATTGTTGTAATGGTGTGAATTGTGTGCTATGGAGGTGTGAATTGTTGCAATGCAAAGTTGTAAATTGTTCCGGGGGTGTGAATTGTGTGCATTTGAAGGGTGTGAATTCTTTCATTTTGAGGTGTTAATTGTGTATTTAAGGAAGTGAGTTGTGTAACTAATGTTTGAATTCTTTCATTTTTGAAGGTGTGAATTGTTCAGAATAGTGTGAATTCTTAATTAATAGCTACAGAATAATTTTTTCCATATACACAATTTCATATTAAAAATGCACCTTATTTGCAAGATCTCATCGAGCATGGTTAAAAAAAAAAATAATCAAATTTTGATATGCCCAACAAAAATTATAGTTGTTTAAAATTTTAGCTATATATGAACTATATATGTATGTATATTTATGGACAAATATCTGTAAGTGTAAAAACATGTGACAATTCTAGAGAGAAAATGTTATGATTAGAAAATATTATTCGATGGTTTTCAAACACCACCACTCATCAAATGCCAAATGTTAATTTGTTACTCAAATTTGTAATGAAAAGTAATGGATTCCACAATATTAACCAAGTTGAGAGATACAAATGTGATATTTCATCCACATTTGATAATTTTTCCTAATCTTAAACTCAAAGCACGTGAGTGTAAAGAAAAAATGGCTTGGGTGGAAGAAGTGTGACGCGCGTGGGGTCCTAAGGGCCTGTTTGGAACTTGAGGATGGAAAGAAAATGGGAGAGAAAATAATAAGAAGGAAAATTTGAGGGAAAATTAGGAAGAAATTGGAGGGAAAATTATACTTGTTTTTTAAACTTTCCCTTCTATTTCTTTAAGAATCAAACAAGGGAAAGAAAATTTTTAAAATTTTCCATCCTCTTTCCTTTCCAACCTTAAGTTCCAAACAGAGCCTAAACCTCTAGTAGATGATGAAACCGGGCCGGAATGGAAGAACCCTAATTGGGTATGTCCTTTTTGGGCTAGGCTTTTAGATATTTTGGGCTTAGCTCTTTGGGTGCTTTTTTGGGCTTCGACTCATCAAATGTTTTCATTTCTTCAACCTCGGTTAGAGTTCCCTCCTCGCCCAACTTGATGTACCTTTTGTCAAATTTTGATTAATAAACTTTTTGCCCATAAAAAAAAAAATGCTCTTGTACAACACTAGCAAATTCAAATCCTTAAGACTCTTGTAATTTCCCTTCAGTCACTAGCCTAGGGGCATGTCTTCCCGGCCAAACTCAAGTGGGGCATTCATAATGGCGTTTTTTTTTTGTCTCTTGTTTGCCATACGTCTTGAAAAATGGTACTCCCTGTAGTGGGCCGAAATCTAGTAGTCCAAATGAGTCTCGGTTGGTGAGCCCGGAAGGGTTTGAGCCCAAATGAATCCCTAGGATAGCCAAGTACCATGGGCCAACCGAGCCAGACCTGCCCGAGACAAACCGATGTCTCGGCTGGTAAACTATGGACCGGACGGGTCTTACCCGAGATGGCTCGGAAGGATGATCCGAGATATCGGTGACGTCCTCTATGACGTCACCCGAGGCAGTTAACACTCGCAACAAACTTGGGAAGGCACATGTGCATGCTACAGCTGTCCATACATCAGTGTGACGTATACCGGGCGGTTATGCTACGTGTCATAGCCGCATTGGAGAATGCATGCATGCAAGACTTGTGAGGCCGGCTCGTGATGCTCGGTGACGTCATCCGAGCCGAAATGACTGGTTTGCCCTTGTACTTGGGAAGCCTATATAAGCGAAGCGAAGAGACCCTAAACGGTGGAATCTAGGGGGTTGCTGCACAACCAAGTGCTGTGCAGCCTCACGGCGAGGCCGCGCCGACCACGTTCCGGTGATCCGAGACGTTCACCGGATAGCCCTCGTCGAGTAGTATAATTGTACCAAAAATCAACTTGATCGAATATCGTTAAGTACCTAATCGGAACACAAATAGATTGAAAAAAATGGGTTTATTGATTTGGATCCAGTGTTAATGTACATTTGTGTTCCATTTCATTTCAATCTATTTGTGTTCCGATTAGGCACTTAACGATATTCGGTCAAGTTAATTTTTTACACACTTATAGAACTCAACGAGAGGTATCCGGTGAACGTCTCGGATCGCCGGAAAGTGGCCGGCGCGGCCTCGCCGTGCGTGCACAGCACGCTGCACAGCACTTGGCTGTGCAGCACCCCCCCAGCTTCCCTAAACGGTACACAACACTTTCTCTCTCAACAACTACTCTCTCAATACATTTCTTCTTTCCGATCTCTTACTAGATCGTCGGAGTGCCTTGCCCGGCCAAATTCCGGCCGGGTTGGGTGCTAATGACGCGTGTTTCGTGCGCAGGAGCTCGTGAAGGATCAACCACCACCCACTCGCTGTTCACTCGGGTCAGGAATTGCTCAAGAGGGCTCATTGGATTTTTGAGGACACCACACTCCATTATTCATTACGAGTTTTTGGTGATTTTGAACCTAAAATTAAGTGGGACCCAATACTGCATGAGGTAAGTTAAACAATAATTTCCATACATAGAACAGTCCATTTTTCATGCATTTTTACTATTTTACCATTTTTCTTGTGTATTTACATTATAAACTTTAAAACATTATAACGTCTATTGTACATGTCTGGTTTTAATTAAAATTACTTTTTTGAAATCTTTTCAGTAAGATCTATTAAATGAGATCTATATTTATTAATCATTATGAAATTATGTATAGGTAAAAAACTTTTTTAGCGTGAATACTATGTAAACTATAACTGTGAATTCATCAACTATGTGAACTCTGTATGATATGTGAACTGTATAACCCTATGTGTACGTGAATTGCGTATGATGAGGTTATGTGAACTGTGTATGATAAGACTATGTGAATTGTGTACCTGGCTGTTCAATATTAGACGCCAAGGCTTTGCGAGAGAGAGAGAGAGAGAGAGAGAGAGAGAGGAGATCAACTTCTTCTGACCTCAGATCTGGTGTTTCACTCAAATATTTCATACCCTCACTCTGATTGCTTGACGAAAAAGATCATAGGCATATTTGAAAACATGCGCACAATAATTGTGCGGGGTTGATTTGGATACTGAAACTAAAAACAGGGCCAAACTCTAAAAGGCTCTTTATTTTATGGGACTGATTTTCCTAACAATACGATGTTCCAAGAAGGCACAATCGAATTGTGGCAAGTCTCAAGTTTTTTTTAAAAAAAAAAAACACTCAAAAGGGCTTAGCAAGTGTCAAGTTCAAAAGTGTAAATTTACACAATAATCAAGTAGAAATATCTTTTCGAGAACAATAACAATGTACAATCTTTAGGGCATGTTAAGGACTTATTTTTTAATGGATTCTAAATTATAAGTTTCTGAATTCTAACATATATTTTTGATCTCTTTTGAATTATAGTACGATTATGTGAAATTGATTGAATAATATGTACAAAATAAACTTTTGAAGAAAAAGAGTATATGAAAGTTCTTTTTCAGATGCTTTTGATTTTAACAATTGCTACATACATTCATTTTTCACAAATGCAATTTGAAATAAATATAGATTAAGAAATTAATGACCAAACACTCACAATTTAAATCTACAATACAAAATGAGACAATGCCTCTCCCAAGCATGACCTAAAACTTGTGATATCATTATCATAGCAACATACCGGCCACTTACCTAAAGCATTAATTGACAATTGACTTTGTTTCCTTCCCGTTTGAGGAATTAAAAGTTTTCTTGTACGTTACAAAAGTCAAATTAAGTATATTGTGAACCTCACTTGGCATTGCATTCCTCTTGTGTGTACTACATAACTTTTCACATTACTTTCCTGAATGAACAAGTTGATGGAGTATAACTAAGTAGCATCTGTTCGCATTGACAATGTAGTTGAAGTAGTCTGAAATAGTCATAACCCTTTTGAGGAAGGTGTTAGGTGTGAATTCGATATATGAGCCATTTGGAGTATGTCTCAAAGTTTTAAACTAAAGAGTGTTTGGGAGCAAATTATTTTTGAGATTTCGGATTGTGGATTGTAGATTATAAAAAATATCTTAAATTATAATGACAATTTGTATAAGAGTATAATATGCGCAGAGCAGAAATTGCACATAAAATAATAGATATTGCAAAAAAAAAAAATTATTATCGAAAATATATTGAGATCCAAAAAACTCTTCCAGGGATGAAATCCATTATGCAAAAATCATCCAAACAACTTTGCATATGCCAAAAAATTGTTTTTTCACAAACTAGTATTTGGAAGGCGTAGAACCAAATTAAATCCTATTATGCGTTTCATGTAGTTGGGATGTTAGAGTAACCTTACTTATATACACCTGCCTAATGAATTCATGGTGATTGGATTCCTAATTGGGAGATAGGTTCATCAAATCCATGATTAGTACAAACAAAATAAATATACATATTCCAATTAACTTTCACACTTCTCTATAAGTAATTTATTCCATTTTTTCCACCTTGAATTCACACCATATCTTTTCATTTGTAAAAGCAATTCACACATAAATGAAAAACGTTGCACATTTTTGTACACAAAATAACTAAATAAGGAGTGCAATTAATGTTGTAAAATAAAAGGGATGTAGAAATAATTATAAAAACTATATAAGGAGATAGAATTTGCGATACAACTCTATTTGGGAATTGGGAACAACATGACCTCACTTGTAGTCATCTGACTATACATTCATTGCATATTTCTGTGTTTGGTTACATTATTAACCCCTTGATTAATCACATAAGTAACCCCCCAAAATGAACTTTTCATTTCCAAGTTCTCACAATTTCCAAGTTTCTATACTATTTATGCAGCAATGATATTTACCTCATCCCTCACCTGTCCATGCCAGGTAAAAATAGTAGTAATCCTGCTCAAGCATTATGAATTTATGATGTATGGCCGATATGGCATGAGGATTAGAAAACCCACGTGCATTCATATGAACACAGAGAGAGAGAGAGAGAGAGAGAGAGAGAGAGAGAGAGAGAGAGAGAGAGAGAGAGAGAGAGAGAGAGAGAGAGAGGTGGTTCCTATCCACACATATAAATGTCTGCGCGTTAGATGTCTGATGCTCTAGCTTGGTTGCTAAAAGGAAACATAGGAAACAAAAAAACTCAAAAACATCATCATATTTCCAGATCTTATTGGAAGAATTTCGGCCTCGACTCAGCTCGGTAAGAAATAGCTTTCGAATTTTGAAGATTCTATATGCTCTCTTTTGATCATAGCTAGTTTTTTGGCCTTTATTTTCCCTTGTTTTCGTGTAAACAAAACAGAGGTGGTAGTATCGTTACGTGTTTCTGAGATACATCTAATGATATGGATTCACAGATTAACATTCTCCGTTGTAAAATTGTATTCTCGTGCTGTTTTTCCTTTCCTTTTCTTTTAATGCGCAGAGAAAGTGCAAAGAACAGACAGATGACGGATGACGAGAAAAAAAATACGCGAAATCCTGAGGGCGTGATAGTGTTGGGCGTCTACATGCACTGCCAGGGATGCGCGGACAAAATCGTCAAGCATTTGTGTGGTTTTGACGGTATGGTTTACTCATTGCAAGGCTCTGTTCATGACTTCATAGAGATACACATACCCATATATACGTATATAGATAAGTATATACTATATATACACATTCAACGGTAATTTTTTTTTTGATTTTATGTAGTATGTTTTGTGGGTTGTTGATGCCTAGGGGTTGAACAAATTGAGACGGATATGAAAGCTCATAGAGTGACAGTGAAGGGCAAAAATGCTGACCCAAAGAAGGTGGTGGATAGGCTTCGAAACAAGACAGAAAAACACATCCTTCTCATTTCCCCAATTGTCAAAGCCGAAGAAGAAAAGAAGGAAGAGAAAAAAGAAGAGGTATGATCTAATTTTTGCTGATATTTTTGTCAGTCTGTATATAAATAGTCACATGTATATGAGATTATCGTAAGAGGTTATACGCTTTTTGATTTTCAAGTTTTGTGTTCCGATTTTGATTGCTGGATTGTAATAATACAGCCGAAGATTTTCGAAGTGGTGCTGAAGATTTACATGCATTGTGAAGGTTGTGCAGAGGATATCAAGTGCCGCATTCATAAGATGCAGGGTAGGGTACATTTCAGTTTTTCAGATTAATTTCATTTGTCTGATTTGTCGATTTCACTTTACTTTCCTCCTGGTTTTTAGTAATCAATCAATAGCCGTGAATCTGTTGTCTCTGTGCGACTCTTGCTATACATAACCGTAGCTTGCATTCGGCCTTGGCCGTTTGGGAAAGACAGAAAGCCCCAGGGGTTGGACAAATTATTAAATTTTAGTAGTATATTAATCACCATGTTCTTTCCATGTTTTTCTTCCTCTTTTACTTTGCTATTTTGAATTAATTAACCTGTTATTTCTCTTTCAAATTTATTTTTCTCTGAAATCACACTTTGGAAACTTGCCGACTTTCCACAAATTGTTTTTTCCATCTCTGACCTGGAACCAATTGATAATGAGTGGAGAGATCCAAATATATATTAAGTGATAATCCATTTCATTCCCAAGCAATGTGAGATTGCATTTTCCTTAACGTCTCATTCACGTGCAGTCGGATTTGTAGTCTGTCACGTGTAGCTTTTTTTCGGGTTGCCCATCATTTTTGCTGGTTTGTCATTGTGGAGTTTAGATTGTAATTTTTTTTTTTCAAAATGTGGAGTGGAATGGGTCTCGCTCTAATACCATGAGAAAATTTTATATTCAGCTCAAAACCAATTAGCAATGAGGTCCCAACCTATACAAATGACCACTCATACCATTTCCAAAAAACGTGGGACTATATTTCTAACATCCTCCCACACGTAGATTGTGAAGTTTTTAAAATATGGAGCGGAATGAGCCCTGCTTTGATATCGTTGGGATACTTTATATCCAACTCAAAATCAATTTGGAATTAACGGAGAGATCTAAACATATATAAAGTGATCACCCATTTCATTTGAAAACAATGTGGGACTATATTTCTAACTAGCTTTACAAACTAAAAAGGTTGTTTATTGATGAATGGTGATTTCATTTTTGCCGTGTGCATATTTTCAACATGGTGTGTCGAAAATTCTTGAAAAACGATTATGGCTTATAAATGGGGTTGTGAATTTATAAATGGCAGGAGTTCATACTGTGGATACAGATATGAAGAACTCACAAGTGACTGTCAAAGGAACATTCGAACCAAAGAAGCTAGTAGAGTACATCTGCAGAAAGGCAGATAAACATGCATGGATTGTGAAGCAAACTCCGCCAGAGAAGAAAGAAGACGAGGAGGACAAGGAAAAAGAAGGGGAGACATTTAACCCCTGCGATTATTACCAGATTTGTCCAGCGGGATTAGTCTACGCCCCTCAGCTTTTCAGCGACGAAAATCCTAATGCGTGTTCCGTGATGTAGATAGAAAACTGACTATCAGCCCATTAGGTAGAGTTCTAGGATGGGAAATTGAAATGCTTGTTATGGATTCACTCGATTTTGAATGGGAGCTATGGACTCCTTTTGATAATTTAAAGTATATAAGACTACACATTGTATAGATATATGGACATGGATTTCGAAATATATGTGTGTTGGTACTTGGTAGTATTTTTTTTTTTTTCTTGCAACTTTCAGATATCTTTATCTTGAGGCATTTTACTCTAAAACGTCCCAAACATGAAAATCTAAAGGAAAACAACAAGAAGAACAACAAAAAATATATAGAAAAGAGTACTAGAGAAATAATCACTCTTGCTTGTTTTCTTAATAATTTTATACTTTCTAGATTCCTCCCATCGAGAAGAAAAATCAATGCAATACTAACAAATACAATTTTTTTTGAATAAAGACAAAAATAAACCATTTTTAGTTTATTAGCCAAAGCACCCAGTGTGATCTAAATTGTGTCATCTACGTCTCGAAATTTCTATACATAAAAACTCGTAACTTTTCAGCAATATGATTTATAACATTTTCACTTGAAATCACAACATTTGCTTCTCGTAACTTTTCAGTAATAAAATTCATAAAATTTTCATTAAAAATCGTAACATTTTAGAGTGCATATCGTACACACCCAAAATGGAGTGTGTATTATAGCTTTTCCCCTCACTATTTGCTGGGTATTCTTTTTTTTTTTTTTTGGAAGAAGTTGGTTGTTCATATCTCTAAATTATGATCAATGTAATTCTAAAGCTGTGATGAAAGATTGAAGTTTAAGAGTTTTGCCATATCATAGAAAATGTGTAATAAATTTGACAGTGTAGCAAGTCAACATAACTAACTTGAGCTTTAAAAAAGAGCTCAAACCATGAACAATGATTTATGCATAATCCAAAATTCCGATTTGCCACATCGGCATGTAGGCTTCATCATTTTTTATGATCGGAAATGTTCATCTTATATAGGGCATTTAAAATGATAAGAATACCAAAATTCAAATTTATAAGATGTCGATAAATTCATAATCAGAACGAAAATTAACAAACTCACGCAGAAAATAAAGGTGTTCGATCTGATCATGCAAAATTCTTTTCTCTCTGAGGGTTATTATTCATTCTTTTGAACTCTTGCATACTTTCACGTGGGTCTTGTACGCAAATGATTATTGCAATAATTATATGTGCAGTTATCTTTAACGGAGTATTTCTGTTCTGTGAACTCTCTACCCTAATCCGTTCATATGCCAAAAATGTTGTGCCAGAAAGTTAATCTTGAGAAAAGTGCAATGAAGTGAAGTAAAAGAAAGGAAAATTTACTTTGTTGTGAGTGTTCACTTGATAAAGGATTTTTCCAGGAAAGTGTAATTGGCGGGGGCAAACTTCCTCACGACACATAATTTCCTTCCTTTTTGCAGAATGCATTTTGAGAGAAAGTGAATCCTAGTGGGAAAAATATTTTTGTGGGTCCCATTATTTTCCTGGTAACAGAACATCCAAAAGACATGAGAAAGTTGATTTTCTCATGCTTTCCCATACTTTCTTGACAACTAAACGAGGATAAAAGGATGATGGGATCTTGTTCAATAAACATATACTCCGTATTACCATACTCCTAGAGAGAAAGGGAATTATTATGTATCCTAAATATTCACGAATCTACGTTGTTTCATTGTAAAATATCATGATCTTACACTACTTTGTCAAGTAGTACTCTTTCCGTCCATTTTTTTTTTTGATAAAAGAGATTTTATTACCAAAAAGAACCTAGATACAAGAGGATCAATATATGGGGCATACCCCTGAACAAATCAAAAACAGATTCTAAAAAACTGCATAACAAAATAAACCTTGGCTATACAAGGATACTCCAAGCAAAATTTTCCCAGAAATATTTTAGGCTTTACAAAGATCTCGATTAACACTATTGCCACCAACTTTCCGCCACGTTCAGACTTTATCTCAAACATCGTGATCAAGCTGCTCCCAATGCCTTCAAGGTTAGGGATTTTGCTGCCAAAAAATATATTCCTTCCTTGTCTTCCATATGTAATATACAGAACCAGTGAAAGCTAACTTGTACAACGCTGAAGGGAAGCCTTTTTGCTTTAGATGAAGAGTTGCCCAAGATATCTCATGATCCCAATGTCCTGGATTCTGACAAACTTTAAACTTTTGAAGAATCCTGGACCAACTTGGGGATGCGAAGGGACAAGAGAAGAATAAGTGCCCATGAGACTCAACGTCACTAGCACATAGAACACACAAGGAATCCATTGCCATTCCCCAGGAGAGGAGTCTATCCTTAATTGAAAGTCTACCCCCACATACTAGCCACATGATAAAGGCCCATCTAGGTATATTTTGTTTGAACCACACAATTGGAGCCCATGGAACCTTAGGTTTAGGAGCCCTAAGTGTAACACCCCATGTAAACCATTGGCCCAGTACATTGATTTGATCCATAAGCTACACCACATGGCCCAAAATGCTTAAGCCAACTGTACTAGTAGTCTCTTACATGGTTTGTTATATGCCCTAGATCACTCATATATGTAAACAAACAATGTGAGACTAAACACCATCTAGCCCCAAACATGGGGTATTACAATCTTCCCCCCCTCAGGGATGTAACGTCCTCGTTACATAGTTCCAGCAACCTTCCCTGGTGTCCGTGGTGGCAGAGTGTATCCTACCCACCATTTGGACTTAGGCCAGCCTCTGATACCATTTGTAACGCCCTAAATTGAAGATAAAATGAGGTTGATTTTAGCAAATGAAGTGGAGAGGTGATTTTATCTCCAATGAATCTGGACATATATATGTCCAGATTCATTGGAGATAAAATCATCTCTCCACTTCATTTGCTAAAATCAACCTCTTGATTTTATGAGATTTCCATTTTAGCAAATGGAAAACCAAGCCTAAATTGATTTGATTCACAAGCCACCCCACATGGCCCAAAATGTTTAAGCTCAATGTACTAGTAGTCTCTTACATGATTTGTTATATGCCCTAGATCACTCATGTAAACAACCAATGTGGCACTAAACACGATCTAGCCTTAAACCTGGGGTATTACAATCTCCCCCCCCCCCCCCCCCCCTCTCGCGGGATGCAACGAGAACGTTGCATAGTTCCAGCAACCTCCCCTAGTGTCCGTGGTAGTAGAGCACATCCTACTCACCACTTGGACTAAGGCAGGCCTCTGATACCATTTGTAACGCCCTATGTAGGCCTTTGGCCAAGTACCTTGATTTGATCTACAAGCCACCCCACATGGCCTAAAATGCTTAAGCCCAAGGTACTAGTAGTCTCTTGCCTGGTTTGCTATATGCCCAAGATCACTCATGTAAGCAACCAATGTGGGACTAAACACCGTCTACCCCAAACCTGGGGTATTACACCTGGGGTATTACACTAAGAGCCTCCCAAGCAGTTTTAACAGAATAGGTTCCATTAGAAGTAGAATAGGTTCCATTAGAAGCATGATTGCTCTATTACGTTGCCTAGGCCAATGCCACTCCTCATTTTGGATGATTGATGAAACTTTTGCAAGGAGGGAACTCCCAACATCCCTTACAATAGCCTCATCAAACACCTTATAAAGAGGACCAACAGTGTGCCAGTGATCCAACAAAAGAAAAGTGTTTCTGCTAGTACCAAACACATACCTAATAAATTGTTGAACTTGGTCCCTGAGCTTGAATAATTTCCTGATAGTCCAAGACGACTCGTGCGGTAATCTCATCTGCCATAGACACTTCTGTTTGATGACATAGGAATGAACCCACATGACCCACAATGAGTCAGACTTCTTACTAAGAGCCCATAAATGCCTTGTCATGGTGGCCTTATTCCATTCCTTAAGAGGCCTGAACCCCAAACCCCCTTCTTCTGTTGGAGCATAGACCCATTCCCATTTAATTTTAGCACCACCTTGCTTGAGTTGAATCCCAGACCATAAGAATGCCCTAAGCAAACTCTCAAATGTCCTTTAACATCTTCCGAGGAAGGATAAAAATTGAGCACCAATAGACTTGCATGCTCCACAAAACAGAACTAATTAGCTGATTCCATCCATTTTTAATTGTTGAGTATTCCATTTTAATTGTCTCTTATCGTATCCTTGCCTAACACAGCCCCCTACTAGATTGATACCGGTTTAAAGTAGTAAAAAAAGAATGGAGAGAAGAGAGGGTATGTAATATAGCATGAGTGCTCGATGTGTGATCCGGAAGAATGTCATCCCATACGAAAATGCAAACCCATTGAAATTTTGCACAAGCCATCTGGGTTATTAACCCATTGGGGCATATTCGCTCTGCAAAACATAGAGATATGAGAATAGACAGAATACATATGCAATGGTTAGAAAATCAAAAGGCTTTATTCACTTATGTTTCCAAAGAATTTTTGTTCCAGAGTTGTCAAACTTCTTGCCAAAAGAGTCCCTATTGTTGCTCACGGGATTTCAACCGTTCAAATTTTCTCTTTTTGCTTGGGAAAAACTAGTCGAGGGATACATGTTATTTTCAAATGAGACGCTGTTTTATAAAATACGGGTTTTACAGCTAATACCTAGGCTAAGAGTGGAAACAAAGAACTCATAGTCGCCACATGGCAAAGAGTTTACATGTGCCAAGTCACCCCTTGAAAAGTTTCATGTGGTTAAACAATCCAGTTTTCTTTTATATAAATGACTCAGTTTTATGGTCTGCGATTTTAGAAAAGAAAGGGTTCGGTACCAAGAATAAATTCTTCGCAAACAAATTTGTGATTATAGCCTTTTGCAAATGATGAAGAGAAGAAACATAATGATATGAAAATTAACGTTTTCATAAAATAGGGTTGTGACCGAGCCTGGTTCTTGGGCTGCCTCCTTATCTTCGGTCTCAAGAGAATTAGGCTATCATCTAGTTCAAAAATACACTATTGGGGAGAAAAATACATGACTCGTTATAGGAGACCTCAACTCGCTAGGGGTAAAAATGACAATGACCCAAGAGGGTTTTGAGACGGAAAAACACGTTTGAGAGACTAAGAGGACTCGGGTGGGGAGGGTGTGAAAAGTATGTTCGGGGTAAAAAATGACCACCAAAAGACTCTGGGACGATTCCGTGATGATTTTGAATTTGAAAATATGTTTATAAGACTTCTTGAACTCCACTGAAGAAATTTGCAAAAAATGTATCTGGGGCCGATTACGCCTGATGGGGAGGTCCTGGGATGTTTTTGGATAGTTTTGATGATAAAAATAGGTTTGGTTGATTATGAAGATTATTTAGGGAAAAGATAAAATTTCTCGCCTGCAGCCCAAAAATGGCCGCCGGTTGGTCCCTGCTCATATCCAGTATGGTTAAGACATTGGAAGCGAGTTTAGAAAGTCCCTATGGAATGTTAGATAAAAGTTGAATATTCCCATCTGGAGTTGAAAATGGCTGTCGGCGAGCTCCGGGACAGCTACGATACAATGTTAGAGAATACAAATAAATATAGAAAATTCTATAGAACTTTTGGTAAAAAGTAACATTTTCTCGCCCAAATTTGAAAAATGCAGCCGCCAGGTCCCGGGACATATTTGGTACCATTTTGAGACTGAAAATAGGATGGTCGAGACTCTAAGGGTAGTTTGAGAAAAAGTTGTAAAAATTGGTTTCGGGGCCGATGTCATAGGGCCCTTAGATGCTTCCAGATCAACTTTGTGGACGAAACAAACTTTGCCTGACACCGAGGGTCATTCTGATAATTTTTGGCAGATTTCGGGGCCGAAAACGATCGTTGTCGGTGGACCCCATGACACCTCCTTATTGACTCTAGAGAAAGAATTTTTTTTTTTTTTTTGGGAGAAATGAGGGGCATTATGGTAATTATTGGGATGAGCTGGCTTCGGGGCTGAGAATGACTATAGGAATAATTGAGACGCTTTTGATAGAATTTCATGGTCTCATAAAAATGAATACAACATGCAGTATGAGCTATATTGAATGCAAAGTTGATTTCATTGTCCAGATACCGCGTGAATCTAGGAGAATAAAATGGTTCCTGAAGGTGATTTCTCATCTGGTAAGTTCATGATAACTTAATAGTAGATGTGGATGAAAAAGTTGAAAAGTTATGACCGAACCCTCCTCAGGCTGCCTAAGTATCGTCCTACGCGAGAGGAATCAAGTCAAACGTAGTTCAAACTAATGTCCGGTTTTTGAAATCAAGATCACTATGAGGCAAGGGAAATTCCCAACAAAAAGGAGAGTCACAAACGGTCCCTCTTAAAACCCGTTTCACTAAAACTAGTAGTATGCAGTGCTTTCTTGGACAAATTTCCAAAGTTTGACAATAGTCGAAAATATCTTGATACGTACCCTAGGTAGGGGTTGCGAGGGTTTTTGAATAAAAATAGGAAATACACATCTGATAATACCAGAAGGGGCAAAAATGCATTAATGTCTTGAAGGCCAGAGTTCAGTCCTGATAAATCGCAAGATCACTTTTTTTGATTAAAAAGTGTTCATTTTATTTATCTGTTGACCCGCCAAAGAGTATTCACCAGCCGTACAATGGCAAATTTGATTGCTAAAAATTAGCTCAGTGTATGCTCACTGGCTTGTTTACTTTATCCCGTTTTTCATATGATTAGTTCGGTTTCGAGAAGGGCCGAAACCGCATTAATGTCCCCAAGACCAGAGTCTGGCCCAGACCAAACAATTATTTGCATGTCACTCACACCCAAAAGGTTTCACACAATACTTGCATACAGATTAAAATTATGAGTATAAAATTTTCATTACCTTGCTTCCAATGTGGATTCGGCCTGAGGGCCGCGGCTGGCCGCCAAGAGTTTAAATATGTGTCTATATGCTAAATCAGTAAAACAAGTAGATATGAGTAGTTTTGAAAGTTACTTATAGACTCTTGGTGCGAACGATATGTGGAGAAAATCGTACAGAGCTTCCGCTGAGAATATAAGATCATATGAATTTTCAGTTATGAGATTTCTTTTGATAGAAATCAGGAAGCTTTCGTGTGGTTTTGAATTCCGAGATTTCTTTTGAGAGAAAACCGGAAGGTCTTCTTCACGGTTTCGGAGAAAGCCGATTATTAGATCAAGTGAGAGCCAATTAGAGCCCCTCAAACTACTACTCAAAATTTCTCCAAAAAGAAAGTCAGAGGGCCGTAATGGGACTGAAAGAGCTCTACATGGGAGAGGGGTGCAGGAAAAAGTGTCAAAATTTGTGAAGGAATAGAGTCCTATTTATAGGAAAATTTTGGGATTGAAAGAGCCAAGATAGGCACCAATTTTTGTGAGGTGCCAGCCTATGGTTGGTTGCCTTGAAAATGGCGCCAATCTTGGGCCATTTGATGGTCCTTCGCTTCGCGCGATGTGTTTTGGCCCAGCCGTTCTAGGGTAGGGTACTTTGATCAAATCCAGTCAAGGTAGTCCGCTCATTACCTTGCTTCCAATGTGGATTCGGCCCGAGGGCCACGGCTGGCCGCCAGGAGTTTAAATATGTGTCCATATGCTAAATCAGTAAAACAAGTAGATATGAGTAGTTTTGAAAGTTACTTATAGACTCTTGGTGCGAACGATATGTGGAGAAAATCGTACAGAGCTTCCGCTGAGAATATAAGATCATATGAATTTTCAGTTATGAGATTTCTTTTGATAGAAAACCGGAAGGTCTTCTTCACGGTTTTGGAGAAAGCCGATTATTAGATCAAGTGAGAGCCAATTAGAGCCCCTCAAACTACTACTCAAAATTTCTCCAAAAAAGAAGTCAGAGGGCCGCAATGGGACTGAAAGAGCTCTACATGGGAGAGGGGTGTAGGAAAAAGTGTCAAAATTTGTGAAGGAATAGAGTTCTATTTATAGGAAAATTTTGGGATTGAAAGAGCCAAGATAGGCACCAATTTTTGTGAGGTGCCAGCCTATGGTTGGTTGCCTTGAAAATGGCGCCAATCTTGGGCCATTTGATGGTCCTTCGCTTCGCGCGATGTGTTCTGGCCCAGCCGTTCTAGGGTAGGGTACTTTGATCAAATCCAGTCAAGGTAGTCCGCCTAAGGTTTTTAGGCATTTTGGACATCGTGGCGACTTTCGTTTTTCAAAATTATGTTCCAAAGATCGAGAAGAATGATCATACGATTCACAGTTGATTTGTAGCGTTGCAAATGATCCGATGACCAAATGAAATTTGATTGACCTAAAATTTGGCAGGAAGCTTTGAAATTGTAAGATTGAATTTATGGATGGTTAGATAACAAAAAATTGGGTCTCAATACCCATGAACCCAGTACAGGTTGTTTCGGGAAGTGCAGCCTCTCTGAAAATAGCAAATGAGCTCTAAATCGCTCAAAACTTGACGTGAGGCCTTGGTGCATCACGTAAAGCATATGTATGAGGTTTGATATGGTATGGAGTAGAACAGACAAAAAATGGGATTTCTGGTTCTAATCATCTGATTCTATCAAGTGTGAACATGAACAGGGTAATAGTTCAACGGTCTAACATCCTCTGATTTTTGCATGGATTGGACCAATCTCTCAAGAATGCTAAAATGAATGCAACTAATGTCCTGACATAGTACGAGGACTCTCGAGAGTCAAGTTGGCCAACCGGCCAAGAATCGAGCTGCCGAGAGATAATTTTTGAAAGTCTGATGGAGGGAGGTTTATGACCACTCTAAAATGGCATGCTTAGCGTCTAGGCTATCCACATGAGGATGTTATACGATGCTCAATGCAAGGAGTTGATATGTAACTTACCACGGCAATAGTATGATATGTATTGTGCCGATTTACCTTTGACGATAATCTCGTGTCCTACTACGACAAGGTCTATTTGACTTCCTGATTGTCAATCATTGCCACTCTATTGACATCGACATCATTGATTTGCTTTGATAAGGACATTGGTGAGGTTTTGGAAAAAAATTTGTTCACGATCGCCAAAAGAGGGTGAACAAAACCCTCACTATCATTGGCTAAGAGGAGTGGTCCCTATCACTCTTAACCCAACCCAACCCAAGTTACTTTATATGCTTAATTTCAGGAAAAACCCCTAAACTCTTATATTATCTGTTTTGAACTCAAGTTACTTTAGGGTGTATAGGAGCAGGGAAAAAAAGCGTTAAACTATTCTCTGTTGCACGAGGATGACGCTGGAAGAATAACTGCTAGAAACATTTGATTTTGATATTATATTTCTGCAAAATTGATTTCTTGAAATACAACGTTGATTAACACAAGTTTGGCCATTACATTATTTATTTTTAAAGATGGTTTTTTGTGTGTTTGTGAGAATATGGCCCATGCCATATATATCAACTACACCAGAGTATTTTATACGGAAGAGGATATGATCATGTTTTCTGTTAAAAGCTTTCCCCCATTAATGTCTTCATTAAAGGGCTCTTTATAAAGACCACGTAGGTGTTCAAATTTCCAACATCGAATTTTCAGTGATTTTGGATGGTTGACATATTTCCTCATTGATCAACTAATAAAGGCTTTTGAACGTTGAAGCAAATTTTTGGCACATTTACATCTTTCTTTTTTTTTTTTTTTTTTAATGTAGCAGATTGCGATTTTGGTATTTAGAAGATTTTATTTCCATCGAAAATTTTCCAAACATTCTTCAGGAGGTCTCTCTTGCAATAAAGACAGATCGCAGTCAGAGGAGAAAAGATTTACGGGCTCAAAGGAATTGTTTCAAATGGTCAATATTTTGCAATTATAGCATAACGTTCGTAATGTGACCAAATACCTATCTTAATATGGCATTGAGATATCCCTTCAATTTCTACCTACTGGATCTACCATATCAAGACCAAGTGGTCCTTTTTGAATTTCCCACAAACTATGACAGTTAGGCCCTAGTGTTTAATTTTGTGATTTATTTCCTATTACCATTGTTTACTTCTTTAATTAAGGAATAGTTGCAAGTCATCTTATTGGAAGATCTCTTTTTGGCTCTACGTGATTTATGAAGATCATAAATGGACAGAAAGAGGATTTGGGTGCAACGGCATTTTTCCTAACGTTTAAATTATTTCAGCTATAAAAAGGGAGACCTTCTATGGATGAAAGCGCCAAGCAATTTCAGAGCGCGCAATTTCGATATAGACCAATATTTTCTTTCACACTTTAATTTCATATCATCAGTTTGAGAATTTGAGAGCAAAATTTTTGTATCTACTCTTTCAGAGAGAGTTCCACTTTACAAATTCTTTGCACTTATTGTATTGAGAGTTAGCAATAATTCTCAGTGAGCTACAACAGAACTGGGCTTTGTTCTGTGAGTGATTTTTAGAGTTTAGGAGATAAACTCTAGCGGTTCAGCTAACTTCTCGAGAAAGTTAGTGTTGTGGTTGTAAGGTTTAATCGGCACCAAAAGCTGGTTGTTTGATTAGTAAGACAGCGACTCCTTAGGTTAGTAGATTTGGCTGAGCAGTGGACAAAGTTCGGACAGAACCACTATACATCTCTGTGTGATATCTCTCTCCCTTATCTCATTTATTTTTTTGTTGTGCAAATTAATTATTTATTTGATTTCTCTATTAATTTTCCTCATTCACTCAATATTTTTTATTTGAGTGTTATTGTTAGCAACACTATTCAACCCCCCCCCCCCCCCCCCCCCCCCCCCCCCCCCTTCCTCCTCCTCTAGGTTGCCTTTTGGATAACAATTGGTATCAGAGCCTTGGCTTTAATTACTTTTTGACTTAACAGTCTAAGAGCGATCCATGGCAACTGTTAGTAGCGTTTCTAGCGTCGAGGGACAATCGTCCCATAGACTCCATTGTTCACTGCTACAAATTATAGTTGTTGGAAAAATAGAATGAGAATATTTGCCACATCTACTGATTACGACTTGTGGAGAATTATTACCAATGGTCCCATTATCTTGACTAAGAAATCCGGAGATCTTACTGTTCCTAAGCTAGAAGATGAATGGACCAATGCCGAAAAAATCAAAGTTGAAAAAAAAAATACTAGAGCTATTAACCTTCTTTATTGTGCACTTAGTACTGATGAGTATAATAGAACATCTGCTTGTGAAACGGCTAAAGAATTTTGGGATAAATTAGAAATAGTCTATAAAGGGAATAGTCAAGTTAAGCAGTCCAAAATAGATATTCTTGTTCATAGCTATGAGCTTTTTAAAATGCAACCGGACAAATCTGTATCTCAAATGTTTGTTAGATTTACCAATATTACTAATGGTTTGAAATCTCTTGGTAAGTCTTATACTGAATCTGAGATGAAAAGGAAGGTTCTTAGATCTATGCCAAAGAATTGGGATACTATGTAAAGACTCGTGTTTTTAAATAATTTTTTGACAATAATATTGGGGAAGTGTGAGAAAATGAAAATAGTGCAATATGGGGTCAATGTGAAGTTAGTACTTGCATTTGGGCGTTTGTGAAGCACATTAGAAACATGAGAGGTGTAAGTGCTAGTGTGAAAGTGTGTATAAACAAGTTTGGATCAGATTTTTTTGCTCAAAAATACACTTCTCTCTCCTCTCAAAACTCACGTCTCTCTCTCCTCTTCTCCTCCTCTCAAAGTTTTTTCAAAACCCTTCCCAAAATCCACCCTCCACACTTATATACTTCAAGATTCACCTTCATTTTTATCTTCTACACATGATTTGGAGTTCAGGCTTCCTTGGAATCAACTTGGAGCAAGCATTTTCGGTTGAGAAGCTTCAAGAACAAGGGTTTTCCATTTTCTACCTATATCAAGCTCATTCTTTGAGGTAGGGATCTGATTTCTACTCCTTCTAATGGTATATTGTTGATATGTTGCATGGTTGTTGGCTTGTTCATCCATTCTTCCCCAATCACCTTTGAAAACCTCCATTGAAATGGGTTTTGTTTGATTGAGTTTGGTTTCCACTTAATTGGTTGCTAAATCTACGAATTGGTAGTTGATATACTCTTATTCTATGTTTAGTTGGTGTTTGAAACCCCTAATTTGACTTGGGTTGGGACCCCCTTCCATTTGAGAAAAGCTGTTGATCGGGCATTTTTCGCGCAGAAAAATGCATCTTGTACTGGTAGACTCAAAAGTGCTCTACCGGTACAGAAACTCACTGGATTTTGTCTACCAGTAGACACAAAAGTGCTCTACCGATTCATACTTGAAAAAAATGGATTTTTATTCGTCTTGATCCCTTGACCTTCCGGTTGACTTGTTTGGTTCCATACTTGGTATATCCTCATCGTGCACTTCATTAATGACCAAAATACCCCTTCCTAGCCTACTTTTGCATGATTGGTTATTTTCCTTGATTTTCTAACTTACGCTTGACACCTTTAACATAGGAAACTTTGTATAAACATGTTGTTTGATCAAAACGGGTTATGTAGATATTTTGGACACAATCTGAGGGTTAAAAGTGAATTTTTCTTAAATTGGTGATCTAATACTAGGGCCACCTTTCGGTGCGTCCCTGGCCATGGGTGTTCGGAGCCCCCGAAATCCGGCAGAGGGATTAATTCCCTATTAAAGACAAGTGGTTATTTTTGTGAAATGTTTGAAATGAGGTTCTTTGTGAAAGATGAGATATTTTTGAGAAAAATTGAACACACAAGGCATTTGAAAATGGTTAGGAAGGAGATGTTGGATACTTGGTTTCTTTAGGGACTTTTGGGTACATGATTGGACACTTAGGTATTTCTTGGGCACTCGGTACTTGGCCTAGTCATAAATAGCATTTTTTTGACTTCTCATTCCTAATCATTGATTTTGCATGCACATTTCATTCTCTATACCCTTAGCATTAGTAGATTAGATTTCTACTGAGCTAGTGATCTCAACCTATAATTTTCAGGTACTCAGCAGGGCACGTGATTAGAATGCTTGGCGTGTGGATGCATATCATGAACCTTACTTTGCATGGAGTTATTGTATCCTCGCCATAGTTTACTATATTTTTTGGGAGATGATCTTGTAACTTCTAATTCTTAAATTTTTGACAAAACTTGATTTATGTAATAACTCTAAACCTTTGTTATCTGTGTACGGGTACTCTTGACTAGAAACTCATGGTACTTGACTTTGACTTTTCAATGGGAAGTTATTTGACTTTAGATTTATCGTACGTGGATATTATTTATATTTTAGTTATTAAATTGAGGGCGTGACAACTTGGTATCAGCGCATAGGTTCATAAACTTAGAGACCGTGGGGAGACTTAGAGTCTCGGGGCTTAAACTATTGCATTATATTTTCATGAAAAATATGTTTTCTCATTCATTGTGTGCTTTGTGACATTCATGAGTAGGACATTAATGTTTCATAGTACTTGTTGGTTTTGAGCATCGTGTTGAGTTGTTACCCATGTTGGGATTGCGTTGAAGGCTTGGGCCTTAGTTTGAGATAATGTTGGTTATTAATGGTTTTCTTTCTTATCTTCTTATAGAACCATGCCGCCAAGGAGGTGCGCTAGAGTTGGGAGGGTAGGTAACCGTAGGAGAGGCCATGGTCGTGGTCGCAATAAACAGACAGGGAATGAGGTTAGTCAACACGAGGAACATTCGGGGGGTCAAGATGAGAGCCGTGAGGAAGAGGTGCAACAACCAGGAGAGCAAAACCCACCAAATTCACTTATGACCGACTTCGTGGCGGTGCTTGTGGCGCACAATCTTTTGGCTCAAAATACTAGGGTCAATAGTACTACTCGTGCCATGGAAGTGGCCAAGGAATTTCGTCGATGGACCCACCTAAGTTCGACGGGCTTAACGTTGATCCGTTGGTCGCCAATCATTGGTTATCGGAGGTTCAAAAATTATTCGATGTGCTCAATATTGCCGAGGATAATCTGAGGGTTCGTCTTGTGGCTTTCCAACTTACCGGGAAAGCTAATGAGTGGTGGCAATCAGTTCTTGCAGAAAGGAGAGATGAAAGGAAAGTAGCTAGGGCGGCACGAAATGTTGATGAACCGGACGTAGGGAACGTAAATTGGGCCTAGTTTGAGGTGAAATTCGAGGACCAATACTTTCCGAATTCGTATAAAGAGCAACTTAGGGAGCAATTCAAGAGGCTTGAGCAAGGCACTATGACCGTTTCGGAGTGTGCCATGAAATTCCAATCTTTGTCCCGTTTCGCGCCGGAATTAGTGAACACAGAGGAGAGGAAATGTAAAAGGTTCGTGATGGGTTTGGACCCAACAATTAGGAAATTTGTGACGAGTAGCAAGCTTGAGAAGTTTTCCGAAATTGTGGAATTGGCTAGGAGTTTGGAGAGCGAGGAGGGTGAACGAAAGAGTGCTAAGACATTGAAATCTCGGCCGTCGACTACTACCGTGAGTGCACCGATGGGGGGTTATGTGAACCAAAATAGGAAGAGGATGAGGGATTCATTCCAATCTACGCCGAACCATTCGACTTTCAGGGCACCTACTTCTTCCGGGTTTGGGGAAAATTCGTCGAGGCTGCCAAACACTTGCTATCAATGTGGCCAACCGGGTCATATTCGCTTTCAGTGTACTCAACCTAAACCTCTTCCACCACCGCGTGTTCAGACTTCAGGTGCTTGTTTCGGGTGTGGCGGATTTGGCCACGTAGCGAGGTTTTGTCTGCAAAAGGGAGGTACGCGTAGTGAGTCCGACTCTATTCAGCAGCCGAGGCAAGGGCAGGGGTTTGGTCGACAGTAGCAGAGGGGTAGTCAGAGTTAGCCAAACTTTCGTCAGACCACTTCAATTTAGGGGTTACGGGTTGAGCGGGGTGCAAGTTCGTCCACGCCAGTACAGACTACATCGAGCCTGGTTTTCACCATTTCCGTAGTCGCACCACCACCACCACCTCATACTACTTCACAGACACCATAGGCATCAGTTGTGAGGGGTACATTTCTTTTATTTCACTCATTTGCAAAGGTTTTGTTTGATTGGGGAGCATCACATTCTTTCATAGCTGCATCATTTGTACGTGCTTTAGAGTTGGAGTCCGAGGAGCTTAGTCCGCCATTGTTTGTTGACACATCGTTGGGTGGTAGAACTCCGTTAGATCGTATATGTCGGGATTGTGAGTTGGTTATCCGGGATCGTCGTTTTGTGTTCGACTTCATAGTTTTGGGTATGACGGGGTTCGATCTTATTTTGGGAATGGATTGGTTATCGACTTTTCACGCTATGATCGATTGCTTTAAGCGTCGGGTACGGATTTGTCTGCCGGAGGGTAATTGTTTTGAATTTTTTGGAGAACATCGGGAACCGTTGGAACCATATTTGTGTGAACCGTGAAAAAAGGAATCGATCGCTTTCCTCTTAGCTAGTTTGACGTTAGATGAGGATATGTCTACACGTGGGGAGTTGTCGCGGGTTGTTGGTGACTTTCTGAACGTTTTTCTGGAGGAGTTACCGGGCTTGCCACCTGAGCGGGAGGTCGAGTTTACGATAGACTTAGTTCCAGGCACCACACCAATTTCTATGCCTCCATATTGATTCGCACCAGCCGAGTTGAGAGAATTGAAGAAGCAATTGCAAGAGTTGCAAGACGTGGGGTTCATTCGTTCAAGTACTTCGCCGTGGGGAGCTCCAACTCTTTTCGCTCAAAAGAAGGATGGGTCACTTCGTTTGTGCATAGATTACCGTAAGATTAATCGGGTCACGATTAAAAATAAGTATCCGATGCCTTGGATCAATGACTTGTTTGATCAACTCCGGGGTGCCACTTGTGTTTCTAAGATTGATTTGAGGTCCGGCTATCATCAATTGAGAGTCCGGCGAGAAGATATTCCTAAAACCGCCTTTCGTACTCGTTATGGCCACTATGAGTTCGTGGTCATGCTATTTGGCTTAACTAATGGTCCCGCTACTTTCATGGATCTTACGAACTGTATCTTTTGTGCCTATCTTGATCGGTTTATGGTAGTCTTTGTTGATGACATCCTTGTCTATTCACCTTCCGAGGAAGATCACCTTCCATCGTGCTTGGAACTTTAAGAGAGCACCGTTTGTATGCCAAACTTAGTAAATGTGAGTTTTGGTTAGCCGAGGTAAAGTTTTTGGGTCACGTGGTTTCGAGGGAAGGAGTATCTGTTGATTCGAGAAAGATTGAGTCAGTTTTGAATTGGGAGTGTCCGAAGAGTGTGTTTAAGATTCGAAGCTTTTTGGGTTTAGCCGGGTATTGTCATCGGTTTGTGCTCGATTTCTCTGGTTTAGCGGCACCTATGACTAGATTGACACGGAAAGGGACTCTGTTTGTTTGGGACGAGAAATGTGAAGCGGCATTTGAAGAGTTGAAAAAGCGGTTGACTAGCGCGCCTATTTTGATTGTTCCCGAGCGTGGTGTTGGTTACTCCATATATTGTGATGCCTTGCGGGAAGGGCTTGGGTGCATGTTGATGCAACGGGGTAAAGTGGTAGCATACGGGTCACGTCAATTGAAAGATCACGAGCGTAACTATCCAACACACGATTTGGAACTTGCGGTCGTAATTTTTGCTTTAAAAAGTTGGAGGTATTACCTCTATGGTGAAAAAGTTGAAGTATTTTCTGATCATAAAAGTTTAAAATACTTATTTTCCCAAAAGGAGCTTAACTTGAGACAACGCCATTGGATGGAGCATATGGAGGATTATGACTTCGAACTACAATATCATCCGGGGAAGGCGAATGTGGTCGCAGATGCATTAAGTAGAAAACCGGCACATTTAGCGAGTTCGGCGATAGAAGAGTGAAAAATGATGAAGGAGTTGGGTTCCTATGCGCTACATTGCGAGGAGGTTCGCGAAAGAGTCACCTTGTGTAACCTAACCGTTCATTCTACTTTATCGACTCATGTTATCGAGGCTCAACAAAGAGATGAGGAAGCGGAAGGATTTCAGACCCAGTTTCTTAGTAGAGAGCCTCCGAGTGGGTGGATGATACACGCCGATCAAAGCATTCGTTTCCAAGGAAAGTTATTTGTACCAAATTCATGTCGGGGCAAGATTTTGCAAGAATTTCACCTTTCACCGTTAACCGTACATCCTGGTGGGACAAAAATGTATCACGACTTGCGTAAATAATTTTGGTGGCCGGGAATGAAGAGGGACGTGGCAATTTTTGTGTCCAAATGTTTGACTTGTCAACAAGTGAAAGCGGAATACCAACGACTGGTGGGCGAGTTGCAACCTTTACCTAGTAGCCGAGTGGAAATGCGAGAACGTGACGATGGATTTTCTTACGGGTCTACTGAGATCACCGAGGAGGCACGATGCTATTTGGGTTATAGTGGACCGATTGACGAAGAGCACGCATTTCTTACCGATTCAAGTTACCGATTCGATTGAAGCGCTTAGTCGTTTGTACATCCGTGAGATTATCCGATTGCATCGGATTCCGGTGTCCATTGTGTCCGATCGAGATCCAAGGTTTACGGCACGATTTTGGCAAGGCTTACAAGCTGCGCTTGGCACAAATTTATTGTTTAGTACCACTTATCACCCTCAAACTGATGGGCAATCCGAGAGGACTATTCAAATCCTAGAAGATATGCTTCGAGCTTGCGTGTTGGATTTTCGGGGCAATTGGGAGGATCATCTACCGTTAGTTGAATTCGCATACAACAATAGTTATCAATCGAGTATCAAGATGGCGTCGTATGAAGCCTGGTATGGGAGGCCGTGTAAATCACCCGTGTGTTGGACCGAGTTGGGAGAAGCAACGTTAGTGGGGCCCGAATTGGTAGCCGAAACCGCCGAGACGATGGGATTGATTCGCAAGAGGCAACGACCGAGAAAGTCAAAGTGATTCACCAATGTTTGTTGACCGCTCAGAGTCGCCAAAAGAGTTATGCCGATCGCCATAGACGACCATTATCATTTGATGTGGGGGATCATGTGTTCCTCAAGATTTCACCGCGTCTGGGTTTGACTCGTTTTGGGCGAGGGGGTAAGTTATCTCCACATTACATTGGGCCGTTTGATATTATTGAGAAGATCAGAGAAGTTGTGTATCGACTCGCGTTGCCGCCTAGATTATCGGGTATTCACTATGTGTTTCACGTGTCCATGTTGAAGAAGTACGAACCGGATCCGTCACATGTGCTAGAATGGTCCGAACTTGAGCTTGAAGCCGATGCATCTTACGGGGAGAAACCGATACAAGTTATAAATTCGCGGGAGAAAACACTACGGGGCAAGACAATTCGACTAGTGTGGGTTCTATGGAACAACTTTGGTAGTGAGGAGTCAACGTGGGAAAGGGAAGATGAGATGAGGGAGAAACATCCGGAATTGTTTGACATATGAGCTTTGTGAGTACTTGTTTTAAGTTATGCATTTTATGAGTTTATGAGTTGAGTACATATTGCATATCATGCATGAGCATGTAGTGGATTGGGATGCATACAAATTTTAAGGACAAAAATTTTCTAAAGAGGGTAGAATGTAAAGACTCGTGTTTTTAAATAATTTTCCGAAAATAATATTGGGGAAAATGTGAGGAAATAAAAATAGTGCAATATGGGGTCAATGTGAAGTTAGTAATTGCATTTGGGTGTTTGTGAAGCACATTAGAAACATGAGGGGTGTAGGTGCTAGTGTGAAAGTGTGTATAAACAAGTTTGGATCAGATTTTTTTTGCTCAAAAACACACTTCTCTCTCCTCTCAAAACTCACGTCTCTCTCTCCTCTGTCCTCCTCTCAAAGTTTCTTCAAAACCCTTCCCAAAATCCACCCTCCACACTCATATACTTCAAGATTCACCTTCATTTTCATCTTCTACACGTGATTTGGAGTTCGGGCTTCCTTGGAGTCACCTTGGAGCAAGCATTTTCGGTTGAGAAGCTTCAAGAACAAGGGTTTTCCATTTTCTACCTATATCAAGCTCATTCTTTGAGGTAGGGATCTGATTTCTACTCCTTCTAATGGTATATTGTTGATATGTTGCATGGTTGTTGGCTTATTCATCCATTCTTCCGCAATCACCTTTGAAAACCTCCATTGAAATGGGTTTTGTTTGATTGAGTTTGGTTTCCATTTAATTGGTTGCTAAATCTACGAATTGGTAGTTGATATACTCTTATTCCATGTTTAGTTGGTGTTTGAAACCCCTAATTTGACTTGGGTTGGGACCCCCTTCCATTTGAGAAAAGCTATTGATCGGGCATATTTCGTGCAGAAAAATGCATCTTGTACCGATAGACACAAAAGTGCTCTACCGGTACAGAAACTCACTGGATTCTATCTACCAGTAGACACAAAAGTGCTCTACCAGTTCATACTTGAAAAAAATGGATTTTTATTCGTCTTGATCTTTTGACGTTCTGGTTGACTTGTTTGGTTCCATACTTGGTATATCCTCATCGTGCACTTTATTAATGACCGAAATACCCCTTCCTAGCCTACTTTTGCATGATTGATTATTTTCCTTGATTTTCTAACTTACGCTTGACACCTTTAACATAGGAAACTTTGTATAAACATATTGTTTGATCAAAACGGGTTATGTGGATATTTTGGACACAATCTGAGGGTTAAAAGTGAATTTTTCTTAAATGGTGATCTAATACTAGGGCCACCTTTCGGTGCGTCCCTGTCTATGGGTGTTCGGAGCCCACGAAATTCGGCAGGGGTGTTTGGAGCCCATGAAATCTGGCAGGGGTGTTCGGAGCCCACAAAATCCGGCAGGGGTGTTCAGAGCCCACGAAATCTGGCAGAGGGATTAATTCCCTATTAAAGACAAGTGGTTATTTTTGTGAAATGTTTGAAAATGAGGTTCTTTGTGAAAGATGAGATATTTTTTAGAAAAATTGGACACACGACACATTTGAAAACGGTTAGGAAGGAGATGTTGGATACTTGGTTTCTTTAGGGACTTTTGGGTACATGATTGGACACATAGGTATTTCTTGGGCAACCTGTACTTGGTCTAGCCATAAATAGCATTCTTTCGACTTCTCATTCCTAATCATTGATTCTGCATGCACATTTCATTCTCTACACCCTTAGCATTAGTAGATAAGATTCCTACTGGGCTAGTGAGCTTAACCTATCATTTTCAGGTACTCGACAGGGCACATGATTGGAATGCTTGGCGTGTGGGTGCATATCACGAAGCTTACTTTGCATGGAGTTATTTTATCCTCTCCATAGTTTACTATATTTTTTGGGAGATGATCTTGTAATTTCTAATTCTTAAATTTTTGACAAAACTTGATATATGTAATAACTCTAAACCTTTGTTATCTGTGTATGGGTACTCTTGACTAGAAACTCATGGTACTTGACTCTAACTTTTCAATGGGAAGTTGTTTGACTTTAGATTTATCCTATGTGGATATTATTTATATTTTGGTTATTAAAAATTGAGGGCGTGACATACTACAACTTCAATCATTCTATAGTCAAAGGACTTATTAACTTATACAATGGATATGCTTATGGGATCCCTCATGAAGGAGGAAATGCATCGTAAAATGAATGAGGAGGATGACAAGAAAAGAAAAGACATTTCTCTAAAATAAACTACAAGCAAATCAAAAAGCAATGACGATTCAAGCGATGAAAGTGAAGATGAGGATATGGCTCTCATCACCAAAAACTTCAAAAAGTATCTCAAGAGCAAGAGAAAAATAATTTGCATGAAAAAGATGTCTAATGTTGATTCTTTGCATGAACAAATTAGAGATTTAATTCAAGATAGAAATAATTTGGAAGAATAAAATGAAGATTTGAGAAAGAAGTCTAATGTTGATTCATTGCATGAACAAATTAATGATTTGACTAAGTCACTTTTAAAGTTCACTAAAGGAAAAGATGGTTTGGATTTACTTCTTGGAAAACAAAGATGCTCTTTTCATAAAATTGGAATCGGCTATAATCCAAACGAGCATAAGAATTTTTACAAGAATCTTTTCGAGAAAATTCTTCATCTAGTCATTCTAAACTCACTTGTCATTATTGTGGTAAATTAGAACACATTTCACCTTCTTGTCCTATGAAGAGATGTTCATCTACTTATGTCAACAAGGCTTGGGGCAAAAGAACCAAACATATTCTGCTCGAGCTAACCCTCACAAACCCAAGATGATTTGGGTACCAAAAATCAAGTCTCGACTTGCTATTGTAAGTATGCCTCAAGTCCACACCAACTATAAGAAAGTGGTACCTTGATAGTGGATGTTCAAGGCATGTGACGGGTGATGAAAAAGCTTTCAACTCTCGAACACCAAAAGATGGAGGATTCATGACTTTTGGTGAAAATAGCAAATGAAAATTTATCGGTGTAGGTAACATTGGTAATACTCCATCTCCCATTATAGAAGATGTTTTACCTGTTGATGGTTTAAAACACAATCTTCTAAGTATTAGCCAACTTTGTGACAAGGGTAATCGAGTTACTTTTGAAAAATCAAAATGCATTATTGAGAACATAAAAAATAACAAGGTGCTTTTTGTCTTTTAAAGACTTGAAAATGTTCATATTTTTAACTTAAATGATTTAAGCAAAAATGGTGTAAAATGCTTTTCTGCAATGAGTGATAATAGTTAGCTATAGCATAGACGCCTTGGACATGTACACATGGATGCAATTTCAAAACTTTCTAGAAAAGAATTAGTTGTTGGTCTTCCAAAAATCAAATTTGAAAAAGATAGACTATGTGATGCTTTCCAACAAGGTAAACAAATCAAAGTTTCTTTAAAATCTAAAAATGTTATTTCTACTACAAGACCATTGCAACTATTACACATGAATTTATTTGGACCTACCAGAACACCGAGTCTTGGTGATGGATACTATTGTCTTGTTGTTGATGATGATTTCTCTAGATTAACATGGGTTATGTTCCTAGCTCATAAGGATGAGGCTTTTCCATCATTTACTAAACTTTGTAGAAAAGTTCAAAATGAAAAAGGTTTTGTTATTTCAAACATTCGTATTGATTATGGTAGAGAACTTGAAAACTCTTTGTTTGAAAATATTGTGATAATCATGATATAGATCACAACTTTTCTGCACCTCGCACGACTTAACAAAATGGGGTGGTTGAGAGGAAAAATAGAACTCTTGAAGAAATGGCAAGAACAATGCTTTGCGAAAATTCTCTACCTAAATATTTTTGGGCAGAGGCCGTTAATAGCTCTTGCTATGTTTTAAATTGGGTCCTGATTAGACCCATCCTAAAAAAGACACCATATGAGCTATGGAATGGTAGAAAACCGAACATTAGTTACTTTCAAAATCCGATGAAGAAATTTTTGTTGTTATTCTATTTCTAGCAAAGCATACTCAACTTGTGGAAGAATCAATTCATGTTTCTTTTGATGAATGCAACCCATCTACTCCCAAGATTGTTATTGATGATGATGAGGTTGATATCATAAAGAAAGTGCTAGACTTCTCTATTAGTAAGGAAAATGGTGAAACCCAACATGAGAGCACTCAAGTAAGGGATGAAGTGGTCCTTGATCAACCACAAAATTCTGATAGCAATCAAGATCTGCCAAAAGAATGGAGATTCATGAAAAACCATCCAAAGGACTTAATTAATGGAGATCCTTCAAAATGTATATCTACTTGCTCTTCTCTTAAGAATATTTGCGGTAATGTAGCTTTTGCTTATCAAATTGAGCCTAAAATTTTTTTAGAAGCTGAAAATGATGAAAATTGGATTTTAGCTATGCAAGAAGAATTGAGTCAATTTGAAAGAAATAAAATTTGAGATTTATTTCCTAAACCTCGTGGTCACACTATTATTGGTACTAAATAGGTTTTTCGAAACAAATTGGATGAATCAGGAAACATTGTTAGAAATAAAGCTAGATTAGTTGCACAAGGTTATAATAAAAAAGAAGGCATTGATTTTGATGAGACCTTTGATCCTGTTGCATGATTAGAAGCTATTCGCATGTTGCTTGCATTTGCATGTTTTAAAAACTTTAAACTTTTTCAAAAGCACTAAATAGTTTTATTTCAGAAGAAGTTTATGTAGCGCAACCTCTTGGTTTTGAAAATCATGAATGTCCTGATCATGTTTTTAAACTTTTAAAAGCGCTTTATGGTTTGAAACAAGCCCCACGTGGATAGTATGATAGACTTAGCGTCTTCCTACTTGCTAATGATTTTTCTAGAGGAAAATTAGATACTACTCTTTTCATAAAAACCAAAAATCATGACATGCTTATTATTCAAATTTATGTTGATGATATTATTTTTGGTGCTACTAATGCAAAATTATGTAAAGAGTTTGTTAAGTGTATGCAAGGTGAATTGGAAATGGGTATGATGGGAGAACTCAATATCTTCCTTGGGCTTCAAATCAAACAATCAAAGGATAGAATCTTCATCAATCAAGCAAAGTATACAAGAGAACTTCTCAAAAGATTCAAAATAGTATAATCTAAAATCATGAAGACTCCAATAAGCCCGGCCACTAAAATCGACAAAGGTGAAACTGGTAAATCAGTAGATACTAAAATGTATCGATGTATGATCGGCTCATTGCTTTATCTTACTTCTAGTAGACCCGATATCATGTTTAGTGTTTGCTTATGTGCTCATTTTCAATCTAATCCAAAAGAGTCACATTTAGGAGCTGTCAAACGTATTTTTTGATATCTTGCGGGAACTCCTAATTTGGGGTTATTTTATCCTAGAAATACTTCTTTTGACTTAATTGGTTTTTCAGATGTTAATTATGCCGGTAGTAAAATTGATCGTAAGAGCACTAGTGGCACTTGTCAATTTCTTGGAAATTCGTTAGTGTGTTTTAGCAAAAAGCAAAATTCAATTGCTTTATCGACTGTTGAAGCTGAATACATAGTTGCGGATAGTTGTTGTGCTCCATTATTGTGGATCAAATAGCAAATGGAGGATTTTGGTTTACATTATGATCATATTCCAATTAGATGTGATAGCACAAGTACAATTAATTTAATGGAGAAACCCATTCAACACTCCCGAACAAAACATATTGAAATTAGACATCAGTTTATTTATGACCATGTTCAAAAAAGGGATATTATTCTTAATTTTATTAGCACCGACAAGCAATTGGCTGACATTTTTACAAAACCCCTTATTGAAGAGCAATTTTGTTTTATTCGAGGAGAACTCAGGAAGTCTAATCCTTTATAAATATTTTTTTTGGGGATTTTTAGTTAAAACAATTACGACTTGTTTCATCATTTTTAAATTGGAGTAATCTACATCTTAATGTATTCTTCCCATACTCCAAAATTTCATCCATTTGTTTGGTAAGTGGGTTATCTAAGCTTGTCCATTGATATTAATCATTGTCACTACACATTGCCAATGTTAGTTTGTCATTAGAGGATGCATCTACTAAGGGGGAGAATTTCCTTTTTGCTTAATTGGTAAATATTCTCTTTGTATACCTTTCTCTGACTTTTCATGTGGTCTATATGTTCTATTTATTTTGACATTGATTCTACATGAATATTGAACGGGGATAAAATCCACGTGTGATGTTGATCACGTACTTTCTCACCGAAACCCTAATGCTACAAAACAGGCAAATGGTTAGAGCACCTTTGCCTCTCGTAGGCAAAGGCCCTCTGATGCTTAAGTTAGTAAAGGGATTACTAAATAAGCCAAAGACAATGCGTATAACTGAGTATTACTGCGTACCTTTCTTCATGTGTATGATGATTTATTTATAGGTGTGAGTTACTTGTTGATCAAGGCTTCTCGTAGCCCTAGTTTCCTTTTTGCATTAGGAAAAACCTTTCCTAATAGAATTCGTCCTATTAGGTACAACGATGTTGCATATACACAAGATCCCTCTCTGTAATCAGATTCCCTTCCATATAGGTCTCCTTTCTATATGGGCGTGCTATTAGATCTGCACTATCATTCTCCATTATACATTCCTACTCGTATAAGGAACGCCTACATGTACCCTTAAATTACAAGATTGTCTTTTATCACGTAAGAGACCCACCCAGATCCTTCTCGAATGTTTCACCGCCCTATATTCTTAGGCGGTCCTGGCTGTTATGCCATACAGCTCGATGTGGGCTTTTGAGGGTCTACTTGGCCTATGCCAAGCTATGCATGTAATCTTGTAATGCAATCTTGGCCATGTTTGTAGCCTGATTAGTGTGGCCATGTCCTGAGACACCCCTTCGTGGCTATGCTGAACTATTCATCGTCAATATTGTTCGGCATAGGGTCAAGGGACCTCCTCATAATAATGCTGAGTTAGTTACCCTCTCGTGGTACCTATGCCGAGCACGTGATCTGCTCGTGCTATATATTTTCCACAAGAGAGAGGGTTTTACCATCTCCAAATATCCTTTCAGTGATTTAACTAGAAAATGTCATGTTTACTTTTGATAATGTCACAAGGGGAGAAAAAAGAGAAGTTTGGTCTATCCTTGCTCTATCATTTATTTCGTCCTTGATACGACTATTTCGTTTGATATTGTTAATTTATATTGTGTGCGCAATTTAAAAAATGCTGCTTAGAATTATGTGATTTGCTTGTTGAACTCACATATTTTCATTGTTGCATATATTGAGGGGGAACATACACATAGGGGGATTTGTTCAAAGTTCACTTATCATTATTTTCAGAAATCATATTTTGTGTCACCATCAAAAAGGGGGAGATTGTTAGAAATATTTAATTTTGATTATATTTATGCAAAATTGATTTCAGTTTGGCCATTACATTATTTATTTTTAAAGATGGCTTTTTGTGTATTTGTGAGAATATGGCTCATGCCATATGTATCCACTACACCAGAGTATTTTCTATGGAACAGGAATGATCATGTTTTTTATTAAAAGCTTTTACTCCATTAATGTCTTCATGAAAGGGTTCTTTATAAAGACCATGTGGCTGTTCAAATTTCCAGTAGCGAATTTTTAGTGATTTTGGATGGTTGACATATTTCCATACTGATCAACTAATAAAGGCTTTTGATATTTGAAGCAAATTTTCGAAACATTTACATCTTATTTTTTGAACGTAGCAGATTGCGACTTTCTTTTGAAGATTTTATTTCCAACGGAAATTTTCCAAACATTCTTCAAGAGGTCTCTCTTGCCATAACGAAAGATCACAGTCAGAGGAGAAAAGATTTAAGGGCTCAATGGAATTGCTTCAAACGGTCAATACTTTGCAATTATAGCATAACGTTCAGTCGTTCATAATATGACCAAATACCTATCTTAATATGGCATTTAGATATCCCTTCAATTTCTACCTAATGGACCTACCATATCAAGACCAAGTGGTCCTTTTTGAATTTCCCACAAACTATGGCAGTTACGCCCTAGTGTTCTATCTTTGTGATTTGTTTCCTATTGCCATTGTTTACTTCTTCAAGTAAGGAATAGTTGCAGGTCATCTTATTGGAAGATCTTTTTGGCTCAACGTGATTTAAAAAGATCATAAATGGACAAAAAAAGGATTTGGGTGCAACTGCATTTTTCCAAACGTTCAAATTATTTCAGCTATAAAAAGGGAGACCCTTCTATGGATGAAAGCACCAAGCAATTTCAGAGCCCGCAATTTTGATATAGAGCAATATTCTCTTTCACACTTCAATTTCATATCATCAATTTGAGAGTATTAGAGCAAAATTTTTGTACCTACTCTTTCAGAGAGAATTCCACTTTACAAATTCTTTGCACTTATTGTATTGAGAGTTAGCAATAATTCTCAGTGAGCTACAGCAGAACTATGCTTTGTTCTGTGAGTGATTTTTAGAGTTTGGGAGATAAACTCTAGCGGTTCAGCTAACTCCTCGGGAAAGTTAGCATTGCAGTTGTAAGGTTTAATCGGCACCAAAAGCTGGTTGTTTGATTAGTAAAACAGCAATTCTTTAGGCCAGTGGACTTGGTTGAGCAGTGGACAAAGCTCAGACCGAACCACTATACATCTCTTTGTGATATCTCTTTCCCTTATCTCATTTATTTTTGTGTTGTGCAAATTAATTATTTATTTGCTTTCTCTATTCATTTTCTCGTTCACTTAATAATTTTTATTTGAGCGTTATTGTTAGCAACACTATTCACTCCCCTCTAAGTTGCCTTTTGGGTAACAAGAACAAACTGGGGTCGCACACTAAATTACTCTCGTCGAACAGAGCTCACTTCAAGCTTCAAATGGCGAAGCCCTAATCAATCTCTTCTCTCTTGAAGACAACGACGATGAAGAAATAGGACCCACTTCGAGCTCGCCATGCCAGGTTTTTTAAAATTGCCAAGTATCGTGCCGGAATTGTCCCCGTTGCTTACTGCAGGTAAATTGCCTTTCAATGTTTTTACAACTTTTACTCTGTTTTTAGGTATGGCCAGATTAACCTCGTTTTCTTTGTCGTAAATTAACAGCCAGTAAATTAACCTCGTCTTCTTTGTCGGAGATCACATGCTCTGTATTGGTCCTTGTGGACCAGATTTTAGTTGGGTATTTACTACTTTCTCACTTAACCGGAAGACCCATGATTTGTTCAAAATTTACTAGAGTGCTAGAAATCTTTTTCTTTATGAATCTGGGTTGTAGAAAAATCATTTCCCAAATTTATTTCCTTGATGCTTTAACAGTGACATTATTGGTGAAAATCTGTGCGTATATGTCATGCTCTATAGCAATCTCATTTTGTGCCTTGCCTTGGATTTATTTGCTCTATTCACAAGCTTCATTATTATTATTGTTTTATTTTTCCTCTTTTATCACCATTTCCAATTTGTTTTATTCCCCTACAGACAGATAATGCTCAATGCAGATTATGTAGTCCAAACAAGGAACTTCATATTTTATGGTCTTATGTATATCTTTTGATATGTAGAATTGATGGACAAACTTTAATTTGAAGATTTTATGAACTATGATAAGAAAGCTCATGAAATGGATGAAGGGATAATGGATTAAATGAAAATTATATACCTAATGAGGTTGTTGAGCCCAATTGTGGAATCATTTGTGATACTACTGAGGAGGCTTACAGTTTTTACAATTGATATGCAAAAAAAAAAATTTGGTTTTAGTGTTAGGGAGCTGAGGACAAACAATAGTAGAGCTCATCGAAATAAAAATTTGCGACAAGTACTTCTTTGATCATGTGAAGGGGCATACAAAAAAATCAAGACTCCCGAAAAGAGAAGAGAAAATCGGCAATTTGATTGGAAGGCAATGCTTGAGTTTAACTTAGCGGGGATAAGTATTATGTAATAAAGTCCATGTCTGAGCATACCCATAATCTTGTACCACCTATGAATGCCCATTATTTGACATCTCAATGGAGAATTGAATTTTCCCAAGTTGGACTTATCGACAAAATACACTCGTCTGGGTTTAAGCCTTCAAATATTTACTCTTACATGAGTACAGAAGGTGGAGGTTCTCAACATCTCAACTTCATACCCTATGATTGTAGTAATTTGATGCAAAAAAAAAAAAGGGTTGGGTTTCTTAGAAAGGGCGATTCACAATGTCTTCTAGAGTATTTTAAGCAAAAAAAAAAAAAAAGGAGAATAAACATTTCTTCTACTCTTTTCGCACTACTGGAAGAGAATGAAGTACGTGGTATTTTCTTTTGTGATGCTAAATCAAGAAGGGATTATGGTTTGTTTGGTAATGCAATATATTTTGACATGACATTTAGGACAAACAATTGGGATATGTTAGCTACACCAATTGTTGGCATTAATAACCAAGGACAAACCACGCTCTTTGGATGTGGTCTAGTAGATGGAGAAACAACGAATGCTGTAATGCGGTTGTTTACCACTTTCTTGGAGGCTATGGGAGGAAAGAAACCGGTATCTATATTTACAGATCAATCTAGAGCAATTGCAAATGCCATTGGTGCTATGTTTCCAGATTGTCATCATGGATTGTGTTTATGGCATATCTATCAAAACACTACCAAACACTTATCCCAAGTCTTTGGTGGGTCTAAATCATTTGCATCACGATTCAAAGCTTGCATATATGATGGAGAGACAATTGAAGAATTTGAAGAAAATTGGAAAAAGTTACTTGACAATTTTGAGCTCACTGATAACGTTGGTTGAAAAAGTTGTATGAATTTCGAGAAAAGTGGGCTCAAGTTTATAGTCATGCTTATTTTGTGCCGGAATGACTGCAACACAGGGAAGTGAGAGCATTAATAATTTTTTGAAAAAGTATTTTGGAGTACCCAAATTCTTCGGGAGTTTGTCGATCAATGTGCTAAGGCCATAGCTAGTAAGCGTGAAAAAGAAAGGGAAGTTGAAAAGAAGACATAGCAAATGTCGAACGTCACTGATCTTAGTTTCTCGTTGGTCTGTTGAGTGTGTGGCAGCTAAAAAATACACAAAAAAGGTGTTGCACTTTTTCAAAAAGAATTTCAACAAACTTTGAATTTGTCTTTGAAATTGGAAAACGATGATGGCACAATTGGTACATATATTGTTAAACGGTTGGAGGTGCATATAATCGCTTGGAACATTCAGTATCATGCACTTGTTGAAAGTTTGAATTCCATGGCATTCTTTGCTCACATGCATTGAAGTTATTCCATGACTTACAATATGAAGTTTGCCGCCTCGGTTGAAGAGATGGACTAAGACAATTGTAGATGAAGACATGTTTTTGACCTTCATGGAGATTTGATTCCGAATGACACTGATCCTTCACTCACACTTCGTTATAGTGCATTGTCGCAAATTTCACAAAGAATTGTAACTGAGGTTTCAAAGTTTTCAAATATGTCTTCTTTAACTAAGGTTGGATTACTAGAGCTTGAGGCAAAGTTTGAATCATGGGTAACTCCTATCAGTTTTGAAAAAAATCAATTGTTTGTGGTTGATCTTTTGACTGATTGGAGAGATCAATTGATGTTCATTTTACAGATCTCCAAAGGAAGTATTAATACCCTTTTGATTGCTCCTGTTGTCTTACTATTTTAATGTTGTTGTATGAGCTCTTTGATAGGCATATGTTTTGGGGTACTGAACGAGATACTTAGATCAATAGAATCTTTTAGTGTTTGGAGGCTTTTTTCGCCTCTCCCACTATTGTTAATTGTTGGTCTCTAAACATAAAAATTACATTTAACTTCTGCATTCAAGCTTATTGTTAGTGTCGTACCAATTAAATGAAGATACTGTAGGGTTTTATTATTGTAATGTTTTCCACCTTAAGCAAGTTAAATTGCTACACAATCAGGCACATGATGTAAGGACCCGTATTTTTACATAATTTTTCCGGAATAATGTTGGGTAAATGTGAGGAATTAAATTTTGACTGGAGGGGTTGAAAAGAGAGCATTTAAATGCATTTGGGTGTGTTTAGAGTGCATTAGAAAGTTTAGGGGTGTAAGTGCAAGAAGGTGGGAGTATATAACACATTTTAGTCTTGCATTTTTCAAAAAAAAAGAAGAAAAACAGCCCCCTCTCCCTCTCTCTGCCCGACAGCCCTCTCTCTCACTCCTCTCCTCCATTTTTCTTGCTTCAAAGCTCCAAGAATCCACAAAACTTCAAGTCCCCTTCATAAACCCCACCTAAAATCACCTCCTTTGCGCATTTTGAAGCTTGGATTGCGCTCATTTCTTACCAAGAAACCCCATTTCGGGTTGGAGCAAATTGGAAGTTAGGGTTTTCATTTACCCACTCATTTCAAGCTCAAATCTTGAGGTAGGAAGACAAATTCTACTCCCTCTAGTTGTATCTACATGATGTATTGCATATATCTTTTGTTTGTTGCTCCAAGCCATCAAATTCATGCTTTGCTCTCATAGTTTGTTTGTTTGAGCTAAATTTTGTGATCTATGAATCTAGAGCTTGTTTGATGCAATTGATGATTGATTTGCACTCCCTTGAAATCCATTAATCACTCTACATGTCCAATTTTTGGCCCTAAGCTTCACATTTAAGTTTGGGTTGAAATTCCACACCTTTCATGGTGAAAATCTGTCATTTTCTGGACAGTGGTGCTGCTGCCCCTGTTTTCCAGAGACATTCCCCTGTTTTTGGGGTGGTTTTAGGCCACCCTTTGGTACCCGTTTGGTCCCCGATCGTCCATATCTTCGTATTTTTGACCCAAACCATCATTTTGAACACCAAATCCACCTTGAATTCATGAAATTAACCATTGGACACGTGAATTAACTAATTTTATGTTTCACATATCGGACACGCGCCGGTTGACACATTTTGACGAAAATGGTGAACATTTGGAACAAATGGGGTTTTTGGGAATTTTTGGGATACAAATGGTTTTGAATTTGATATTATTGAATAAAATGAACTCTAGGGATCACCCGTTTGGTGTCCCTAGCCAGGGGTGCACGGAGCCCGCGAAATCCGGCAGGGGTGCACGGAGCCCATGAAATCCGGCAGAGGGATATTTCCCTATTAAAATTTATGAACATTTTCTTATGAAATAATGGTTATGATGAATTTGGATAAATTTGGCTTTCGGTACGTAAAAATGAGGATTTTGGGAACGACTTGGACTTTGGTTGGATACTTGAAATGGTTTTGGGACACTTGGACACGTTTCGGACACTTGGATACGTTTCGGACACTTGGATACACTTTGGTTACTTCGTGGTCGAATTATAGCCTTCCGTTCATTTTAACTTTGTACTTTGGTCATGTTCATCATCGTACTCATCCATTATGCATGTATCATGTTTATACACCTAGCGTTGGTAGAGTAGTTTTCCTACTGGGCTAGTGAGCTCAACCTATCAATTTTCAGGTTCACGACATGGAGCATGAAGTTGGATGCGTATGGATTGACATTTGCTTGGAGCTCACACATGCATGAAGTTATTTTCCCATCTTGTAACATATTTTTGAAAAGATGGTTTTGTAACTTCTATAGTTTATCTTTTTTATTATTGGCACTGTAATAACTTTTAAAAATGTTGTACTTATGCATTCGGGCTATGGTCGCTAGTAGTTGGAATTTGTTATCCGTAATGGTGAGACTTTATCTTGTTGACTTTGACTATTCTAATGAAAATTATGAGACTTTGACTTGTTCCACGTGGGTTTTATTTATTTTTGAGTTATTAAATTTGAGGGCGTGACACATGACATTGTTTCTTCGCTGAATTCTCTTATTGGCTATATTACCTTGTTATTCAGAGAACCTCATCTTTTGATTTGTTCGATGATATTTGCTCAATTTTCTTACGACTTTCGATGGCTTTGTATATAGGAGGTCGGACAAGATGAAAATACACATGATACTACTTCAGCCCAAGGCCCACATGTGGAGCAACCAAATATGGCACATAGGTTGCCATTCTAGTTTTGTATAATGAAAGCTAATGTTGGCATGAATATATTGCAAGTGCCAAATTCATCATGTACATCTTGGAGGGCAAGCCACCCAACTTTCACAGAAATGATTGTGAAATGGAAGAAAGCCTAGGGGATGGTGGTTTTGAAACTTGTTTTGACAACATATTGTTTTGATACATGAAGTTAAGGTCTCGATATTGGTCTTTTGGAGATTGTCATGAGAAATACTTGAAGTTTAGGTCTTGATATTCTTTTAGGGGATTGCTCTCTTTATAGTACTGCTGATACGTAGCCGTTGGCGAGTTTTTATATATATCTTGTTTAGCAGAGCTACTGTATATTGTACAAATGGGCAGGATTTGATTTAATTGGAAGCAATTGTGTCCTTTGGATCCATGTTACCTTGCTCTGTTTATACTACTGATCGGATGTGTGTGCAATCGATGTTGGCAATGAACTATCAAGGCCATGAATGAGGAACTGGTTGTGCTTGAGCCTTGAAAGAAGGATACTTGTTTCTATTTTTTTCCCCCTTTGTTCAGTTCGTTTTATGTGTTATCTGAAGAGAATAAACTAGGGTAACAGGACGTGGTTTTTTTGTATTCGACATTTGGCGAAAAGCATAACTACTTTGGTCTACTATTCGTATCATTCTTTCTTATCTTTTCTGGTGACATAATTGTTCTAAATTGATGTCATCTGCTTCAGTGCATTGAATTTTATACATGTTAAAGAATGCTGGACTTTGCAAGAAAAGAAAAAGTAGTTAATTTCCTGAGCGAGCAACGTCATCACGGCACAAAATTGAGCGGAGAATTGGGAGATTAAAATTTTTAAGGTTTTGTGGGGCACTTGCAGAGAAATTTTACGTGAGGGGTTCAGAAAAGAGAATATAAGAGTTTGGGGTTTTTTTTTCTTCTGAAATTAAGCATATAAAGAAACTTGGGTTGGGTTAAGAGTGGTAGGGACCACTCCTATTAGCCAATGATAGTGAGGGTTTTGTTCACCCTATGTTGGTGAGGGTAAACAAATTTTTTTCAAACACTTTCCAAAAAGTTCGAATTTCCAATTCGTTGAATTGAAGTAGTTAACAACAATAATTAGGGAAAGGAAGAGTTGCAAAAGGGGGGGTGGGAAATTGCAAAACAGAGGGCAATCACAAGAACTCCACAACTAGCAATATGCATGTACCTATACATACACCCTCTCAATACCAAACCCCAGACCCCACCAGGGGATTGTTGATTACCTCACAGGCTCACAGCTCACACATTACTGCCCCCTTAAGAAAAGCCACCATTTTTTATTTTATTTTATTTATGATCAGGTGTTTGGCCAACTTATGCTCACCTCGATTAACTCTGTGAGAACAATCCCACCGTTAAGAAAAGCCACCTATTTTTTTATTTTATAATCATGTGCTCGGCCAACTTATGCTCACCTCGATTAACTCTGTGAGAACAATCCCACCATCCACTGCCGGAGGTCTCATTTAAAACTCCAAAGGATTAATAGCGCTTACGAGATTTCAAACCTGAAACCTTAGGAGGGAGAGAATCCCTAAATTTCAAGTCTCGACCATCAAGCCAACCCGGGGTTAGAAAACCCACCAAAATTGACAAAAAATTATGTTTACCTCTTTAAGACCATTTCTCCCAAAAGATGGTAAATTGGTAATTGAGGTATATAGCAAGATATTGTTCAGTGTGGCAAGACATGATCTAAGCCATGCTCTTTACGACCTTGTCAATATTTTCAATCTTCAAATTGTCCAAATACAATTAACTCATTTCTAGTCATATGCCAAATGAACTTAAATATGTGAAGATGTCACTTAGAACATCTCTCAAATTTGGTTATATTTGTTTCCTTCAAACTCTCTCCAATACCTGATTAAAAAAAATCCTCTAAATTACTGATTTCAAGTTTCTAAATTGTTGGCTTTTAAATTCACCCTCCCACAAACTTATCTGCTCGTTTTAATAATTTGTAAGTGGAGTCAATGGACCTCACTAATTTTGATTGCTCTGCGGTGCCTTTATACTTAATTTGGAGCTAAATTTTAATATTTCGATGTCACAAAATTTCTCAATTATCCCAACTTGCTTCAAACATAACTAAAAAAACATTTGAATCCCCAAGTATATTTCTTCTCCTCGCAAGTTGATAGAAGTATAAATATCATGCACAATTTTTTCATACAATTTGGGGCAATGTTTTCTAATATATGAAAAAAATCATCGGACTCAATTATAAAGCAATATAATATTTATTGGTTTATATCTACTTGTTTGATTAAACTCTTAATTAAAATAATTTGTTTCACTTAGCAAATTGGAAAAAATAAGTACTATGTGGTTCTATTATTCTTTAACCCCCCCCCCCCCCCCCCAAAAAAAAAGTTCTGGCTTCGTCCTTATTGCAACTATGTGATTTTTCATTCTTTTATAAATTAATAGATCTTTTGTATGAGCTATATTTGAACAGTATAATCTTAATGCCCTTGTTCATGCTAGAATCTCCTTTGCAAGCTTCTTTTCCTCCACTAAACGCATGTGCAGATTTTACAACAATTATAAAGGAGAAAAGCATACCAATTCAGTGAAAAGAAAGAATATGCCATTTGGGCCATTTGCACTTTGGTTTTTTTTTTTAATACTGTACCTTTTTTTGGGGGATTGTGAAAGGGTGGGAGAGGACAACCTAGCAATCTCCTTGGGCATGACCATAGGGGCTACTGACTGTTTGTGGAATATCCAGTTCGAGCCATAGCTATTGTCTGGAATGACAGGCCATAACCACAACACTACCTAAATACAAGATGGTATATGACACTCACTCCACAAAGACATGTTAGAGGTGAGACTCGAAACTGAGTCATATCTAAAGAGTGGGTTGTGCCTTACCATTCAGACTACCACCGAAGGTGGTAGCCATTTCTACCTTAATATTGACTATTTCCGGATCCAGGAAGGCATAAACTAGAGGATGAAAGCAACAAGATTTGGAAAACTCTGTGTATACAAAATTATCTGTGCAAAATTTAAATAGTCACTTCGTTTAGATTTGTTAATTCATTTTGGGAGTTCGTGCCACTTTTCAAATAATTATCTTTTATAATTTCTAATGTGTATGTAATTTTAAAAATATTGTCCTATAGAATTAATTGAGATCTATCAAACAAGATCTATACTGGATATATAATTACTAATTACTTACCAATTTAAAGATATCACTAATTTTTATCCGGTTATAATAGAAAGAGGGACAAACAAATCCAGACGGAGGGAGTATAATTTGTCCATAATCATACGAAGCAACATTAATTGGCCCGTAATCCATACACATGAATATATACATAGCTAATAAGAGCTTCTGCAGCCCTTAAACCAAACTCATACTAAATTGAGTTTTACCCTCTCTTTTTTCCCAATGAAGGGAGAACCAAACCCAAACCCAAATTTGCAACAACGGCTATTTTTGGTGGCCAATGGTGGTGATAGTAGGTGATGGCTAGCGAAGGTGGTGATGTTAGCTGGTGGTGATGCAAAAAAACTGGTTGACATTGGTGCAACCTAGTGGTCGATGGTGGTGGTAACTCGTGGGTCGACGAAATCAAGTCGATGGTGTGGTGGTAGATCTTGGTCACAGTGCTGAGGAAAGCGCGAATCAGCGGTGGTTATGGTTGACGGGGGGTGGAGGAAGGCGTGAGAATCAGTAGTGGTTATGGTCGATGGCGGTGGAGAGGGTTCTCGGATTGTGAATTTTTTTTTTTTTTTTAAAAACAAAATTTGAGTAGAAATTGCTTTTGCCATTAGAGGGAATGATAGCAAACTGTACCCAAATTTTTACTCAAATTTGAGGGGGAAAAAAAGTTGAGAACTGGAGATGCTCGGTTATTGATATTAGTGAAAGTAACTAACAGGTAATCTAAGTACTTTACCTAGAGAAGCATGGTGATTAGTTCAATAATGCTATGAGTAAATTACACATGCACACCAAATTAACGTACACCAATGTGAAGTGACGGAAGAGAAGTCACCCGTTTTTTAGGTGGGTCACACATTGGGTTTCTCTTCATCTACCACGTTACCTTAGTGTGCACGTGGTATGCACAAGTGATATACCTATATAATTTTCCGTGACCAGTTTGTTTCCCCTTTATTTTATTTTATTTTCTGGTGAAACCATACATGACTAGCCGTTAAAGCATCTTCAGTTGATATGTCAAAGTGGAAATCGTAACTATACCTTGTGGTACTACCCTCTGTTAGACCTGGCTTTGGACTAAAGCCCGTAAAGTCACTGTTTTAGACCCTTAAATTTTGATTAATTTTTTAGGCTTCCAATTTTACAGGTTCATATATATAATAGTTATGCTTTCAAATATAATAGTTATACTTTCAATTGACTGTAATGACTTATTTATGAAAGATTTTTGTTTTCCTTGGTATTTTTATGCTATATTGAGAATTGAGGGCCCAATTTGAAAAAATTCGCTTTAGGCCCCATAAATCACAGAGCCGGCCCTACCCTCCATCTATGGAGCGTGTATTGGAGACATCATCATTCAAAATTTTCCCACTAACTTTTTAAAAAATGAATATAATCAAAAGTTAAAAATGAAAAATTTACCAACTTTTATCCCCTAACTTTTTTTCAAATGAACATTTATTGAGTGACAACCCAAAATAGAATATTGGACCATAAACAAAAGATTGGAATAATAATTAAAACGGTGAGTAGTGAACTCCAGCATAAATACTCTTCCCATTTTAGTACTATAAGGTATATTTTCCTTATATTCAAAAGGTCATGGACTTTATTTTAAAAAAAATCCATCTCTTTTTTTAACGTAAGGAAACTATATTACATGCAATGTACTAGGTTGAGATGGATTGACATGCAATGTACTAGGCCGTGCATTTGAAGATCAAAACCAGAGGGCATACTTACAATAATGTACATAATTCCGTCATATCTGCCCTCCATTATTTTTCTTTGATGTCACAAATCAGATGACCACAGCAATTTACCAGTTCATTTCATGACTTGTGTGTTAAATTTTAAGTTGATTGCATCAAATATTCAAAACTATCCACAGCAATTTTCCAGTTCATTTCATGACTTTGGTCTTTGCCACCAATTAATTATAAACTGCTTTTTCAATTCCCATTGCTTTTCCAAAGGTGACCCCTCTCTATCAACCTATCGAGCTTTTCCCACCACTATATAAGCCTGTGTTTGCATGTCCCTATGTTCAGCTATATGAGAATTAATCTCCTCCATAATTCCCCCAACATATTCCTCAAATTCTGTTTCAACCCACTTCGAAACTGAACTTTTTCATTGAAACCCCTTATAGCCATTTCAAACAATGGATTCAAAACACAAGTTTCTCAATAATCTTATTCCTCTCTCTGCCACAGCTATGGTATTTACCCTGTTTTGTTCTTACCCTTTTTGGTTTCCGTACCTTTCTAGTTCTTTGAAGCACTTTGTTTTTGTTTCTCTCCCAAATTTCAAGTCCTCCATCTTCAACCCCAAGTGCCTGTTCATTTTAGGCAATGCCATCGTTATCTTCCTCGTCGGAGAATCAAAGTATGTGAGTTCACGTTCATCTCTGGTCGGTGCAACGAAAGAAGACCAATTGGAAACGAATGTTATAGGGCGGAGTGGGAATAATATTGATGATGAATATATGGTGGAGAGAGAATTTGGAGAAGAAAAATCAAGCAATGGCAACAATGGTGATGGTGATGATCACAAATACGGTGATTGTTATGAGCAGGACAAGGAGGAGGAAGACGAGGAGAGAGCTGAAGAAGAGGAGTCTGATTTGCCAACTAAAGAGTTGAACAAAAGAGTTGAAGATTTTATTGCCAAAGTCAAAAGACAAAGGTGGCTTGAAGCTAGAGTAGATTTTGGGAGAGGATGAAAATGAGGGGATTGGATTTAGAAATGGTTGACACTTGACAAGCTTAATTATCATCCCTGATTAATCTGTCCATTCAGCCAGATAATCATATTATACCAACCCAAAAAAACATGCCTAATTAGTGGGAATCAAAGTACTCACTCTTTCATAATTTGTATTTTAAAACTGAATAGATAAATGTTACGAAAGTATTGATTAGTTCTGATTGAAGTATATTTGGTCAAAATGAACCGTGAATCAAAGTAGCATTTAGCTCATTTTAATCAGGGTTGGGTTCCACAAAACTGACTCAGACTCCAAATTGACTAATTGCATTTTATGAGACATGTCATCACAATATGTATACAAAAATGATCGAGAGGTTTAGAATGGAGAGAAAAAATTATTTTTCTAAAATTAAGAACGCGTGCCAACAACGCTACATCTCACAATAGAGCTAGCCTTTTTGTCAGTTTTGCATTTTGCAAGTGAAACATGAAAATTGTCCTTGTAAGCATGCCGTAAACCCTAAACGATGAAAGAATACGGAGCGATGAATGATAGTGGTTGGTAATTATGGACATAATTGCATACTTAGAAGTGTGGCACTCCTGATGATTGCCAAAATACGGGGAGTTGTTCCCAGAAGAGGTTCCGTGGGCAATGCATGCATGTGGTGGTCCAATATGTTGGCAAATGTTTTGTTTTGTTTTGCTTGCGTATTTGAACGTTGAAAAACTAGAAATGTTGTGATATTCCTTCCTTAACATGGAAGAGATACTCCCCTTTCTCAACCACATGAGTCCATAGGTCCTAAAGTCTAAAAGTATAAAGTGCCCCGTCATTTCTTTGGGCCAAATTGCTCAAGCAACTGGAATTCGAATGAATTTACTTGCTAATTCTATAAGAGCCCATGATTTCGGCCCAGAATTCGAATGAATTTACTTGCTTATTCTATAAGAGCCCATGATATCGGCCTATAGTAAGTTGGGCTTATCTCGATTGAAGCCCGAATAGAAACCACGCCAGGGCCCTTAGATTGATGACCAGTATGGGCTCTAGACAGTATTTCACCTAAGCAGACCACTACATGAGACATATTGCTATGGGCGCCCAATTTGGACCTATCTGGTACTGAGTGGGAATGGGTTAGCCACTCACGTCGCCCAATCAAATGATTGGCCTCTACTCATCACCATTAGTTCATAATGTCTCGATCCTAAAATGCATGAGACTCAGGCAAACGGGTAGGTAGGAGTAATATAACGTTCGAAAAATAGTCTTTTTGCAAGAGGGAAAAGCATTTGAAAAACTACCTCCATTAAATGCATCAAATAGAAGAGAAAACAAAAGCATACATCCTATAGCATACAAAGAGTTAATCCGCTGTTGCGAATAAAGCTGTTTGGGAACCTACTTCTAGGGGGAGTTACCTTGAAGTTAAACATGCAACTAAACGAGAATGGGAAATATGCATGACAAAGGTTCGAGTTGAAGACATGCTGAGAAAATAGGGTTCTAAGTTAAACATGCTCTGTGATGGCTTTGTCTTTCACTCCATCGGTCCAGATTTGTTTGTCCCTCGTTATATTGTAACTGGATAAAAAAAAACTAATGATATTTTTATATTGATAATAAACTTTATATTCAATGCGGATCTTGTTTGATAGATCTCGATTAGTTCTATAAGACAATGTTTTTAAAATTACATAAAACCTTAGTAAATAGCAAGATACAATCATTTGAAAGTGCCACAAACTTCCAAAATAGACTAACAAAACCGAACAGTGAGAATAATAATGGAAAGCCTCCGGATGCTACCTGAAAAAGATTAACATACTGTGTAGTGAGTTAACCACAAATACCAGAACATTTCTGATTCTCCCTATGTCGACCAACACTCACTCCGCCTGAAGGACCTATCACTTATTGTAATCAATTAAGTCACTACAATTCTGGGTCCTGACCAACAGAATTATATAAGGGCCCGCCTCCTTTCCTCAGTTCAGTTGCTATGCATGGTCCGACATTCTATCCCTAGCAAGTCTACGACAAATCCTAGCCCTAACATGTTGTCAAAAGCCCCGAGCTCCTCTCACAAAGTACAGTGGCTCTGTGCCCCAAATGTTCCCTAACCATGCCAATTTCCAGCATGCTCTGTGCTCCAAGAAGTCAGTACAAGATCATCATCAGACCCTGCCGGCAAGCTCCGTGCTCCTAAAAAAATTTATACATGATCCCTACAGTCACAGCTCTGTGCTCCCAAGATTTCAAGCTCTGTGCTACTATTCATGCCTCCAGTAAATGCAGTAGTTATCACTTGCAGCACCGCACTCCCACCTTGTAGTTCACATCTTCAATAGCTGCTTCATACAGGTTCGTGCACCTATTGTAGACTTATTAGTTCCAGCAGCCCCGCACTCCTATTGTTAGCGATATCCTAGTAGTTCTACACTCTTATTATCAACAAATTTATCCGTAACATAGATGTAGCCCTGTGGTTCTATCAGTAGAAGCTCTGCGCTCCAATTTTATGCATTCATATCATGTAGCTCTGCCGCTCCTATAGCCCTACACTCCAACATTGAGTAGCCATGCGCTCCAAGAACTATTGCCCCTACAAGGTCAGCCTTCAAAATCGGTATTAGGTAAATGAATGTCTATGGATTGGTACAACATGCTTTCCTTCTCTTAGCTTCGAGCTTTATTTTATCTTAATTTCCTAGAACTATGTGTCATATAATTTTCCCCGAGAGGAATACATGGGAAGCTATTTGGCCTAATCATAAAAACCTTTTTCTAAAAGAAAAACAGCTTCTTTTTTCTTTTCTTTTTTTGCTTGTATGCTTGCAAACTCCAAATTTTGGTCTCTTCGGCTTTGACTTCCACCCAAATACGCCTTGTGGCTTATCTGAGTTCCTAATTTGGCTTTGCAAACATTTAAGCCCTGCGTTGAGAAAGTCCCAGTGATGAAACGATTTTCTTGTTTGCATGGTGTGGACACCACGGAAAAATCAATCAAGTTAAGTTTGAGAACATGGTTTGGAAAATATTATTATGATTTTGATTTTGGAGTCGCCACTCGGATTTAAGGACAGCACCCGAGAAACCAATTTGAAAAATGACTCTTTTGCCCTTGTTTTGGAAAAGGTTTTTACCGGCCTTTTGTTACCATGATTTCTCGGGTCCAGGAGCTAAGTCACGAGGGGGGAAGGTTTTTAAGGCACCCCCCTCGCCCAGTATTGAAACCAGTCTCTACTAGATGTTTAAGGTACTGCAAAACATTCATTTCTTAAACTTGATCCACATAAAAAGGTAAAGGAAACAAGTATGCGAAGATTATCAATATATGACGGTGGACGCTTGTGATCGTGTAGGTGATGCAACATGATGATGGAGCAACATGAATAAGAATAACAACAATTACAAACTGTAAATACAGTGGAACAAAAAGCTTTTGGGTACCCTTTTGGTAAAATTAGACCTGATCCTTCTATTTTCCCTCAAGCACCTGAAGAAGTGCTTTAGACGCCTGAAACTGTGCGTCAGGCGCCTAAAGGGGGCTTTAGGTGCCTGAAGCTGCTGCTTTCAGGTGCTTGCTCAAAACCTCAGGTGCTTGCAATTTGAACACTTTATCTAGTGACTCATTTGTGCCATAAAACCACCATTTATACCTTACAAAATGTGATTTTCACTCATTCAAAATGCAAGACAGAGACTTTTCAACTCATTTCTGCAAAGAAAATGACCTTTAAGGGGCATTTTGGAATAAAAGGATGTTTTGACCCCTTAGATAGCCATTTACTTCCTTGAAAACATGGTTTTTTGCCTTTTGAAGTGGGGAACAGAAGGTGTCTAGCTTGTTTTCGAAATGTAAAACATTACTAACATGGTTAAGGACCAAAATAAAGTGTTTTAGGACAAAAAGAAGAGAAAGTGAAAGCAGCCTGAAGCCGCTGCTTTAGGTGTCGAGCAAAAATGCTCTTTTGACATGTTTAAGTCATTGTAAGGCCTATATTGGTAGGGGTGCTCACGGTCCGGATCGGTCCGGATTGGCATGAATCCAATCCTAATCCGTGAGTCACGGTTTTTTGAAAATACAATCCGTGTCCGATCCAAAAATCTCACGGTTCGGTTCCAATCCGAACCGCGAGTCACAGATCGGTTCCGGATTAATCCGCGGATTTTCAACTTATTCGGAAAAAACAACAAACAAAGGCAATAAGGCACTAGCAAGTAGCAAATGCACCAAATAGAAAGTTCAAAGTTGGAAATCCGAATAAAAAACAACAAAGGCAGTTAGGCAAATTGTTATATAACTGAACAAACAAAGGCACAAACTTATATTACCACAAAGGATAGCAGATAGTTACTTCCGGTTCACTCACAAAGACAATAGCAGATAGTTACTTCCAGTTCACTCACAAATAGAGAATATATATAGTAGCACTTATAATACTTTACCTCCCTAGATTTTATAGAGATAACAATATTCGCACCATAACTCCTACAACAGTACAACCAAACCGTAAGTCTGCTAAATTAACAATATCTATATAACTATAATTATAAAAGTGATAAAATTATATATAATAAAAATCTCACGGTCCGGATCGGTTAATCCACGGTTTCAAAATCAAAATCCGTGTCCGATCCAAAAGTCACGGTTTTTTATTTTTTGAATCCGTGTCCGGACCATTAATCCACGGTTAAAATCCAAAATGTACGGATCGGTTCGGTCCGGACCGGATTCACGGTTCACCGGTTTTTTTGAGCAGCCCTATATATTGGTATTAAGAACCAATATGAACTTACTGACTTCCCTCAACAAGGACCTTCCAACACAGATTAGGTAGGATTTCTACCTTTTAGAGCTTTAAAGTGGGTGCTTGAGCTATGAAAATGGGTTTTGGATGGATGGTGGGTGGATTGGAATGAGATTGGTGACTGGTTTTTGGTGGTTTCTTGAGAGAAAAATGGCAGAACTTGGGTGTTTTTTGGGGATTGTAGTGGAACCTCCTTAAAGGAGGGGTGTGGGGGTTTAAATAATACTCCAAAGGTGGTTTAGGTGGCTTAAGGGCCATTTTAGGGGTCTTTTTAGGCTAATCTTCCCTTTCCTAATAATATCCTGTAAAAATGGCCACCATTGGATCGTAATGATCACACTCCAGATATCACCGCTCTAATTTTAAAATTCTGGAAAAACAGCTTCAGGTGCATGAAAAGCCCTAAAGGCGCCTGAAGGGGTGCTTCTGGTGCATGAAGGATGGTTCAAGCGCCTAAAGGGGATGTTTCAGGTGCATGTAGGGATGGTTCAGGTGTATGAAATGGGTTTGACGGTTTCTCCCGATTTTTGGTTTTGACAATGTTTTGGTAGGTTTTGGTTGGATTTCAAGCATTTCTTCAAGCTCTAAAACATTTTAATAAGTCCGCTTTATCATCGGGAAAGCTAAGAATTTTCATAGGCCCAAATTGGGATGTCTACACATGTGTTGTTAATGTAAAGTCTTTTGTTTTGGACGTCATCTTTCAAATCACCCATTTCCAACCTGTACCAACTTCATCTTTCAAACCTTACGCTTACCCAAAGCTTAGAGGTGTGAGGAATGTACATTTAAAAACCAAGCCCCAGTTAGGGGTATCGGCCGCCAATTGTCTACTATTGGCCGCTACTTCCTTCTGTCAGCCGCTTCACGCACTATGGCTGTCACGCCCTCAAATTTAAACGACAATATATTTAATAATTCCTCGTGGACGGTCAACAAGCCCACGGTCCAAGTCAAAGTTCACATACGGTATGCAATGTCAAAGTCAACAAACCACAATTTTCTACGGGTACCCGTGAGCCCAAATATAAGTCCATAAGTTTTAAGTGTTATTACAACCCAAAGTCAAAAGATGAAATATAAAAATCAAGTTACAAAATCATCTCTTCAAAAAAAAAATCTAAGTTTTAAGATGATAAGGTAACTCCTCCATTAAGCTTTCAAAAGAGAATGCTTGCATACCCTCCACGCAATCCATGTCATGTTCTATGCTGGGTACCTGAAATTATAAGGGTGAGCTCACTAGCCCAGTAGAGAAAAATCTAACAATACTAAATGCATATGAAATGCAAGTGCGGGATGGAGATGAGGAAGATAAATCACGCAAGGACATTCCAAAGTCCCATAGAACTAAACGAAATGAAAGTAAGCCCTCAAATCCTAGTTTCATAGACTTTCACCCAAAAGTAACCAATACGTACCCAACATCTCATAAGTTTCCAAATCATTCGATTCGTCGTGTCATTGATTCATTAGGGTTTGACATTTTTAGAAATTCCTAGCGACACGTCCATAGGACGACCCTAGTATCATTCTGGGCACCCTATGCCCCCGTATCATCTTCCCCTTGGCCAAGGCATAATTCCTCGTGACACGTCCATAGGACGGCCCGATTATCATTCTGGGCTACCTTTCGGCCCTGTATCACATGGTTTAGTTCACATCATCAATTATGAAGTTTCAATGCCAACCTCATGTCAAACATGACCCATGTGTCACCACGTCCCAAATGTAAAGCAAAGTGTCAATTCATGGATTGTGTCCTCACTAAATTAACCAATAGTCAAGCTCAAGTATTATCACACATTCCCCATGGCACGAGCGAAATGAATACGAAGGGTTTCCCAAGGAAAAACACCCAAAAGTGCGAAGATATAGGTGAACGGGGACTAACCGAGCATCAAGGAACGATCCAAAACGAAATAAAATTTTTGACAGATGGCTTGGTCCGGACCACCCAAATCCTTGTCTGGACCAATGAGGCAGATTGTAAAAAACGTCTGACAGATGGCTTGGTCTGGACCACTCCAATCCCCGTCCAGACCAGTGAGGCAGATTGTGACGAAAATTCGTTAGATTTTCCCCAAAGAGAGGGGATTTCAACCCAAGCCCAATTTTCATGATTCAAGACAACTTTTGAGGTTCCAAACAATTAATAAACAAGAGGGTGAATAAAACTTCAATCAATTTAGTTATTTAACCATCAAATGCAAAGATCAAGCAAGAATCAAAACCAACTAGACTAGAAAATGGGTTTCTCAACAAGTCAAGAGGAATTGATCAAATGTAAAAACACACACACCCTACACACATATACACTTAGTAGTGATAGAAATTCCCTTACCTCAAAGTGTGGGAGCTTTAGATCTAAGATTGAATTCAAACCCAAGCTTCCAAGCTCTAGAAATTTCCAACTTGAGCTTTTCCAAGGCCAATGCAAGAAGATACCAAGCTCCAATGATCAATGGTTGAAGGATTTGTGCAAGGGTTGAGTGAATTTATGAGATTTTGGGAGATTTGTTAAAGAGATGCTTGACCAACCGGGTGACTTAAAATAAAGACGCGTCCCAAGCGTAGGACTCTCGACCGATGTAGCATAATATCCGGAAGTACCGGAGTCGAATCCACAGAGACGGACGAACGTGTGCAGGACTCAAAGATGACGGGTTCACAGTTTATCTTGGCTCTTAGGTAGCCACCCCTTGTTTAATGATTAATCTACTAACTAAATTACCAGACTGAATTAACTAAAAACGGATTTAAAAAGGAGAGTACAGCCGTGGGAACCCAGCATCCGCAACTAGCCTAACCAATATTTACTCGGGCCACAATTATTCAATTAATAGATTTAAAAATATGAAAAATAATTTCCAGCAAATGCTGACTACTTGTCACCAATTTCTGCGCGCATTCGGAATTGGCAATGCCCGAGTTTGTTCGCAAAAAAAAACTTCCATATTCAAAAATTGCGCATTAATTAAAAATGATTCGGCACCGAGGTGGAACATAAATTAGCCTAGCCACGGGACACCTTCGTCCCGCGGCGGCACTCAATACGACTACTCACACATTCTTATAAGGATTGCAGGAATCAAAATAATCCTAGATCTAGACATGCTTGAGATTAAAATATGAAAACAATAGAAAACGGTACCGTAATTGCAAAGGAAGAAGCTCAAACTCAATTATCAATCCGCAAAGCAAACGAGCCACTGGAATTCTGGAAATTAAATTGAAAGCAAAGCGTTGAACGAAGAACTGAGATCTGTAGCCGAAAAAAAACTTCAATACTAAAAAACCTAGGTAAAATTCGTGGAACCCTAGCATGGGTTAAAACTTAAGTATTTATATTAAACCTAATAATCCTAATGAAATCCGAACGAAAATTCCCGAAATCCTCCGCGCATAGGCCAAACGGTGCCGTTCACTGTGTGCCATAACCAACCGGTAGCGCTACTGAAGAATGTATGTAGCGCTACCGCTCTGTTATCAAATGGCGTTGACAATTGAACCCCTGGGTTGACCGTTGACCTAGCATTCCGGTAGCGCTACACCCTTTATGGTGCAGCGCTCCTAAACTCTCTGTTCATTTTTTAGACCCTTTTGTGCCTACTTTGAGCGCTCCAAGGAATTGGGGTAGCGCTCCCGACGGGTTTTGATCACTTCCATGCAAAATCCGCTCGCCTCCAACTCCTGATCGACGTGCATGCCCCTCCAACAACTCCAATTAGCGCAAAAACACCTCTTTTTCCTGCGAATTAAGCACAAACACCAAATCCAACCACGTGCACACATTAAATGGAAAATGAGGATTAAACGCTCTAACGCGCTAACTTCCCCTACTTAGGCGCCTAAATTCACGACTTTCGCGCGCCTATCACATCCCCCAACTTGAGCGTTGCTAGTCCCTAGTAACGAACGAGACAAAAACAATAAAAGAAAGATAAAAACTCAACAGGGGATACGTAGGTTATGCAACCTGTACAAAAATCAAGTGAACAATTTAAATCCCACCCCTTCGCTACCTACAACTCAGTCACATGCATGCCCTAACTAAAAGTTCGAACAATTCCGCACCAAAACAATTGTAGAGGTAAAAATGCTCCCACAAAGTCACAATGCCACTCTCACTCACCGGAACACTCTACATCCCATGGAAGGCGCTTGGCGAAAAACGTGGGATGGAACAAGAGATCACCACGTGCCAATCAAAACAACGCCAGTTATAACAATAAAAGCTCAATGAATATAGGATACCACACATTCATAACAAAATATAAAACATGCGTGCAAGAGAGTTAAACAACGTGCATCGGGTCAACTAAGGGCTTCATTAGGCTTATAATGACCGTGGGTATGAAAGAAAAAGATAACATGCAAAGGGTGACGGTATATAGAAGCGCATGGACAGTCTACCCTGACTGGCCGCCACCTCGACTCCGGCACCACACCGGTGCTCAACACATAACATTAGTCACAAACATAACAAAAGTATGAGTTATTACACAACACATAGTATGACAAGACTCAAACCACCGACTCACATCAAACTCCCAGTACATGAACAACGTCACACCACCACATGAAATAACACATAGAATAACAGGACTATGACAAAGACACATGAAATAACACCACCCCAGTCCAGCTCTGCGTACTACTCAACACTCCTTCGTGCTCACATCCTCGAAATCATAGCCCAATTCCAGCTTAGCTTGCCTTTCAGGGTTCCATAACTTTGGTGAGTTTAGTTTTGGAAGGTTTAGAGGTTAAGGTTCGAATGGAGAAGAAGGAAGAGGGAAAAGGAGAATTATGGGGTGGAGAGAGAGAGAGAGAGAGAGAATGGGGAAAAAACGGATGGTCCCCCTCAACTTGACCGCGTATCTTTTTTCTTTCTTTTCTTTTTCTTTTTTTTTCTTTTTTCTTTTTCACGCGGCTACTATGACTTACTCTCTCTTTCCTTTTATTATGGGAAAATAGTTTATGGATGGTTTAAAATGGTTAGAAATTGGGTTTATTGACACAAGATGATTTAGGGCTAGGTTTAAGGCGGGGTTTTTTTTTTGGTTAATTAAGATCACTGCACCCAAAAATAGTTTTCAAACACTCTCAAAAGCAATAGAATTCAATGCTCCCAAAATTCAGTGCAAAGCCTCCCAAAAAGTAGTGCACAGAGCCGAACCACCAAACTAAACACCCCATCCAAACATCAGTTACCTAGGCTTGACACAGAAACTGACTCGAACTGGTTTAAAATGGGACCAAAGGGACTCATATAGTGGTCCAATCATGCAAAGATGGCCTTGTATCATCCCCTAAACACGTTACCAACTCTCACAGCATGCATGTAAAATATCCAACTATGGCATGTGGTACAAACGCCTACTATTTTATGCAAGTGCGGAAATTGATGAACAAAGAAAACATGGGATGCTTTTAAGGACACACTGCAAACTAAGTGGGAACACCTACTCAACATTGCTCATGGTGCGAATTACTCAAACAGAGATGCCAGATATATGCATGTGAACGAGTTAAACAGGCAAACATTGAGACAAAAATCTAGCATGCTCACCTAACTCATACAAACAAGCATAACAATCGTATCCCCACACACAAAAATTAACCAAAATTTTAAAAATGACCCTTAAACTACTAGCAACGCTCAAAACAAACCAGACGTGTACAAAGTACACCCCTTCCCCCAACTTAAAAATTGCTCTGTCCCCAGAGCATGGAGACAAAGAAAAGAAAAACAAAGAGAAGGAAAGAGTGAACCTGAGGTGGCAGCCAACCACCATGACCTCGGCCGATGTGCGAGGAATTTGCTGCCGTTGCATTCCTCATCATTGCAGCTGCTCCAGGGCTTGCTCCTTCGGCCCCCCAACAATGGGACCACAGCTAGTCACACAAGGCCACGCTGGGGGCTTCGGACTTACAACCGCCACACATAATGGCACTCATGTCTGAGAGCTCCGGAATGCCTCCATCACCCCATCGGTGAGGCCTAAACTACCAAAGCTAGTGTGGTAGCACGCGTACCCTGCCAAAAGACTGAAACCACAACTACCGAAAATATGCAAATGACATTAGTCCTGCCCGCTTGTAGTAGCCGAGCCACAAGGAAACTAACATGAAAAAGAAATAAAGAGAGAGAGAGAGAGAGAGAGAGAGAGAGAGAGAGAGAGAGAGAGAGAGAGAGAGAGAGAGAGTTTAGCCAAACGTGAATTTTGAACATTTAACATATCAACAAAAATTAGTGCTATGAACATTCCACTCCACTCCAAACTCCTTGCTAAAAATTGAACTCGGCCAGACCACAAGAAAAGATACTTCGAGTAAAGCAATTGCTGAATTGTTTTAAGAAATTGCAGTGCCTCGAAGTGCTCATGTGAAACCAAATTAATTTTCGAGCAGTGGACATAATTTGCGATAAAAGGAAGATAAACAAAATCGTAATCATCAACACCAAGAAAATCAATATGTTCCACTACCGTCGACTTCGACTCTTCTACCAAAGCCTCCTCAGCCACGTTTGGTTTCTCAACTAATTCCTCCTCAACAAAGTCCTGGTCCCCAAAAGTAAGAGACTCACTCGCAAACCCATACTTCCTATCTTGCTCGTCCATTAAGGACTGCAAATAATCAAGCTCAGCGTCCCACTCCACAGTAGTGGGAGATTTTTCTATCGGACCATCACACGGAGGGTAGTGAGTTCCTCGTTCTCTAGACTCATAGGAGCGCAAAAGGAAAACGTAGGCAGCGCGGATCAATAATGGGAGATACATGAGAGGGGGTTCGACCTTTACATTAGACTCAAGGGGGGAACATTGGGCAGTTAGCTCCACGTGCGCTCCCAACTCAGAAGGTTCCACCAAACCATCATCAACCCCACCCTCAATGACAAGTGGGTCAACTTCCTCTTCTCTCTCTTCCCTAGCAGTAAGCTCCTCATCCCCGCCTAATTCAGAGGACTGTGGTAAGACTAAGTTAACCTCCTCAACATCATTAACTAGACCTACTTCCTCTTCCCTGGGAGTAAACTCTTCACTCCCTCCAAACTTGGAGGGGCTGTCAGACCACGAATCAAAATCCTCCATACGATCATCAACCCGTCCCTCAATGAGAAGTGGGTCGACTTCCTCTCTTCTATTGACTTGAGGCGGAGAAGGAAATGTCTCCCACCCCTGTTGGATTTGTCCCACTGCCTCTGTGAGTTGAGTCAACTGGGACCTAAGGTTCCCAATTGCTTGGGTGGTTTCCGCGGTGAAGGTCATCTGCGATCGCACAAGAGTCTGTACCCTCTCCTCAAGCTTCTCATCATGAGGGGGATAAGTCAGCTCTGGGGATGGGCCAGTAGAATAAGGATCAAACCCTTGCGGGTCTTGAAAAAGGGAGCCAAATTGGGTCATGTGGTCCTGGGTAGGTTCGAACGACTGTATTTCTTGCAGAGGCAAAGGCAGTGCCTGTGGTGGCACTGGGGGTTCGGAATACCACCATGAAAAAGATGGGTGGTGGGACCACCCTAGATTGTACGTATTTGGATATGGATCCCACCGCTGATTAATAACACTCACCCTAGCCTGATTATTTCGATAAAGCTTCCTTGAGTGCATAAAAAGTAGAGCAGGTATAAACAGAATGCCCCCAACACTCACACATGTCACAGAATTCTTCCATTCTCACCTCATTCACCCAGTTGTTTCCCTTTTTTTTTTTTTTTTGACTCGACTCAAGACACAAAATACTTATCACTCGACTGACTCTAGATGACTCAACCTAGAAACAAGAAGATGCTAAAAACAAAAGACACTTTTTTTTTTTTTTAATTTTTTTTTTATAGACTCAGATAAAAACACAAAGATACTAACCCGACCCGACTTCTTTGAACACAGGTTGCCGTCCCCGGCAACGGCGCCAAAAATGCTTTGGTGGGGACTCAACTAAAAGACAAAAGACACGAAAACTCACACTCTCGAACACACGTCGCCGTCCCCGGCAACGGGGCCAAAAATGCTTGACCAACCGGGTGACTTAAAATAAAGACGCGTCCCAAGCGTAGGACTCTCGACCGATGTAGCATAATATCCGGAAGTACCGGAGTCGAATCCACAGAGACGGACGAACGTGTGCAGGACTCAAAGATGACGGGTTCACAGTTTATCTTGGCTCTTAGGTAGCCACCCCTTGTTTAATGATTAATCTACTAACTAAATTACCAGACTGAATTAACTAAAAACGGATTTAAAAAGGAGAGTACAGACGTGGGAACCCAGCGTCCGCAACTAGCCTAACCAATGTTTACTCGGGCCACAATTATTCAATTAATAGATTTAAAAATATGAAAAATAATTTCCAGCAAATGCTGACCACTTGTCACCAATTTCTGCGCGCATTCAGAATTGGCAATGCCCGAGTTTGTTCGCAAAAAAAAACTTTCATATTCAAAAATTGCGCATTAATTAAAAATGATTCGGCACCGAGGTGGAACATAAATTAGCCTAGCCACGGGACACCTTCGTCCCGCGGTCGCACTCAATACGACTACTCACACATGCTTATAAGGATTGCAGGAATCAAAATAATCCTAGATCTAGACATGCTTGAGATTAAAATATGAAAACAATAGAAAACGGTACCGTAATTGCAAAGGAAGAAGCTCAAACTCAATTATCAATCCGCAAAGCAAACGAGCCACTGGAATTCTGGAAATTAAATTGAAAGCAAAGCGTTGAACGAAGAACTGAGATCTGTAGCCGAAAAAAAACTTCAATACTAAAAAACCTAGGTAAAATTCGTGGAACCCTAGCATGGGTTAAAACTTAAGTATTTATATTAAACCTAATAATCCTAATGAAATCCGAACGAAAATTCCCGAAATCCTCCGCACATAGGCCAAACGGTGCCGTTCACTGTGTGCCATAACCAACCGGTAGCGCTACTGAAGAATGTATGTAGCGCTACTGCTCTGTTATCAAACGGCGTTGACCATTGAACCCCTGGGTTGACCGTTGACCTAGCATTCCGGTAGCGCTACACCCTTTATGGTGCAGCGCTCCTAAACTCTCTGTTCATTTTTTAGACCCTTTTGTGCCTACTTTGAGCGCTCCAAGGAATTGGGGTAGCGCTCCCGACGGGTTTTGATCACTTCCATGCAAAATCCGCTCGCCTCCAACTCCTGATCGACGTGCATGCCCCTCCAACAACTCCAATTAGCGCAAAAACACCTCTTTTTCCTGCGAATTAAGCACAAACACCAAATCCAACCACGTGCACGCATTAAATGGAAAATGAGGATTAAACGCTCGTCTAACGCGCTAACTTCCCCTACTTAGGCGCCTAAATTCACGACTTTCGCTCGCCTATCAAAAGACGAAGAAAAACAATGAAGGAGAAGAGAGAAGGGGGGTCGGCTAATGAGGGGAGGGGGGAGTATGTTCTCTCTCCTATCACACACCACATATACACACATATTTCACATAATTATACCCCCAGCCCTTGTATTGGCTTCCGCAATGCAAAAAGGCCCAAACTAACTCTCAACACTATCCAAAATTTAAACATTTTTATCAATTTCTCACACTTCCCCAACTTTATTTCCTAAAAAATAATTAAATTTACTGGTCTTTACAATGGCCCGCTACTCACATTGCAGTCTGCCACTTGTTGTCTGGTTCCATACCACTAGCTCGACAGTAGCACTGTCAGTCGCTACTCTAACTAGCGGCCCATGTTCATCCTTCAAAGAATCACTACAACAACATCGGCGTATCAAGACGAAATCAGGCAAGGAAATTCAATTTCCTCGCCAAAAGGTAACATTTGGCAAGGAAATAATAAATTAGTCACCAATGTAACTTTTCGGTGAGGAAATATTCATTTTCATCGCCTTCACTAGCAACGAAAATTTATTCTTGCCAAAGGGGTAACATTCTTTTTTTTATTCTTGCCAAATACAATTAAATAAGCAACGAAAATGAAGATTTCCTCGCTAAAAAAATTTATTTGGCAATGTATTATTATTTCCTCACCAAATTTACACTTTGGGTTACAAAATCGTATTTCGTTGCCTATTTTTGATTTCGGGTGATGAAATAATTTTTAGGACTACATAACTTTTGATGTATAAGTTGTTACTCCCTCCGTCCCTTTTTAAGTGTCTAGTACTGGAATACGTGCATTTTACACTCCTAAGAATATATTTCTCTGTGTAATTTATTAATTTTTTTTACTCCAAATTAAAGTACTCATAGCGCACTTTAATTTGGGGTAAAAAAATTTAAAATAATTACACGGAAATACATTTTGATACATCCACAAAAATACACATATCTCAAAGGAGACAACTAAAAAGGGACAGAGGGGAGTATTGATTTTGTACGTATATCGATATCACAATGGTGAGATAATTAAGTATATTAGCTGCTCACTACCATATTATAAGTTTTATTTAAAGAGGGAAATGATAAATGAGGAAAAAAAATTTCTCACGAATGCATTTAATTGGTAATTAAGATATATTTTGCCAAATTTCTTGTAATAAATGGAAATGAAAACTTTGCGAAGTAGTTCTGAGTTCCATTATTGTTCGTTATTTTTCTTTCGGAGAGAGCAAAAATTAAAATGATGAGAGAATTGACCCGGAAAACAAAATTAAAATAAGTTGGAATCAAAATAAGAACATTTTAAAAAGAATAGAAACGTGACGAAAAGTTCCAGTGATTTCTATCGTCGTCAATTTTTTTTCCAGCAAATTATGATTAAGGGCATCATTGTCTCTAAAATTATTTTATTTGTTTTTTGTTAGATTCGCATTCATCTTTTTTGATTAACCATTCATCGTGTTGAGTTAATCTAAAATATATAAGAAAATATGAGAAAAAATATAAGAAATTTTCAAAAAATGAAATAAGAATTAGGATTTGAGAAGAAACAAATTTTGAGAAACTGTACACAAGGATTAAAATTACTAAGAATCATAATTAAGATTAAAGGAAAAAATTAGAGAGGTGAAAAGACGTCTAAAAGGTTTATATATTTGATATATAAACATGTTTCATTATAAGCATAATGGTGTGGGGGTTAGGTGTTGTGTCAAGTAACGGTGAGGTCGCGAGTTCGAGTTTGGGTGCTAGCAAAGGTGCAAGAAACACTGATAGCTTTTTAGTTTCTAACTGTTTAGCATGGGGCGAGAAAAATTTTCCTCACTAAAACTATTGGCGAGCAAATCAAATTGTCAAGATAGGACAATTTTGTTGTAATGAATATTCCAGAATTGAAGTCGACGGAAAAACTTTCCATATTGATTTAGTTGGCCTTTTCGGTCATTCCTAGCAACTAGGGTTCGGCCCTAATGATCATTTGGCCGCAGCCATGAAGATTCGGTGTGGCTTGATTTGGTTTCCATTTCAGAATCATTTCCTAGCCTATTTAATACAAATTAACCAATATCTTGAGACATAAGATCTTATACACTTTACATAGTCAATACATCTCGCATACATTCTGAAAAACCCTTTAAAACCCGTTCTAAAGCCCGAGTTTCCAGTAGCAAAGCCTTCTCAAAATACCCCAAGTATTCTTTTCTTTTCTTTTTTGGTACTTCGGAAATATTATAAAAGGTTAATGGAGAGTAGCAGGATGCATCAGCAGTGCATAGATCAGATTACACAACAAAACCAGCAATGTAAAAGCCATAGAACTAGTCAATAATCTGCCTAATGTTGAGATTGTCCCTAATCAAGAACTCCCTAATAGAGCGAGGGGGGTCAGTGGAGACAATGAGATTTTCTTCTTGCTCGGCACCAAGATGGGCAAGGTGGTCCGCACATTGATTAACACTTCAATAGGTAAGGACAAGGGTGCATCCCGATCGGTTGAGGATGTAGCGTCCGTTATTGATGATATTCCTCTAGGGGTGGTTGGGGCTTGCTCCTTCGTTGAACAGGATGATTGCTGTTTGGGAATCAGATTCGATTTGGACATTTGAGAGGCCTTTCTCGAGAATGATAGTTAATCCTCTATATATGCCCCAGATTTCCGTCTCCAAGCTTGATATTGCTACGACTCTTCTGTGGTATCCTAGTAGCCATGTGCCTTGATCATTCCTGAAAATGCCGCCAAAGCCTGTTTTTCCATTGCTATCATATCGGCAACCATCTGTGTTCAATTTTATGTTACCTGCAGTGGGTGGGAACCAAATAATTAGACGGTTGACTGAAGGGCCAGTTATGAGGGGAGAATTGAAAGCATCCACTATTTCAAAAGCATAGGAAGTTAATACTTTGACACTCACTGAATCCACTGTATCAATGTTATCAAAGCTTTTACAATTACGGTCTTTCCAAATTTGCCAAATGTACAAAAGAGAGTTTTCCAAGGTATTAATCTTTCTATGAATAGAATTTTTTTCCTCTTTAAGTTGTAAGAAAACCAATCAGTAGTGGTGCTAACAATGCGGCCCCTCATAAGTCGGCCTGAGGGGATGCTGTCCCAAATGCTCATGGCTTTGGGGCAGTCCTCTCCTGTTGCGAAGTAGATTGGTAGGAAGCTTATCATGGAGTATGAGCCAAATGAAGGTTTTGAGTTTTCGAGGTAATTGAAGCTTCCAGAACCATTTCCACCCCTTAATGTCATGATCCTCTTTATTAAGAAAATCGTAGGCACTAGAGGCAGTGCACATGTCATCCGGGGACAACACCCAGGAAGGCTTATCCCGGCCAGTGGTAAACATGGGAAGATTAATGGAAAGAATGTCAGTTACAGGTAGCATCATCAATGATGTTCACCATGCCACTCAGATCCCAACAATCATTAACAATAATATCCGCCACTTTGGTGTAATTGGTGGTATGTGCTCCCGGAAAAGTTGCCGCCAAGGGGCCATGACCACACCACCAATCATTCCAAAGATCCACATACGAGCCATTGCCAATAGACCATTTAATACCTTTATTAAGAGTGTTTCCGGTATGAATGATGCTCCTCCAAATATGAGAAGCATCACGGCTTGCGCGGCCAAGTTTGGATGGAATGGGAGTGGAGGTATTGCTCCCTAAGGATTTTAGCCCATAGGCTATCATCCTTGCTATAGAGTTTCCAACCAAGTTTCATAAGAAGAGCCAAATTCTGAGTACGGGCTTTTTTAAGACCCAAGCCTCCAAAGTCCTTGTTCTTACACACTTTATGCCAATTTACAAGGTGTACTTTCTTTTTTTCTGGGGTATCCCCCCAAAGAAAATTCATGTTAATACGGTCAAGTTTGTCACAGACGTGAGTAGTAGGAAAGTGCATAGTTTGCATGGAGTAGCTAAGTATAGTAGAAGAAGAGGCTTGTATTAGAGTAGCCCGACCCACTAACATAAGAGTATTAGACTTCCAGCCCGCAAGTCTAGATCAAACTTTTTCGATGATGCGTTTGAAATGATCTTTATTAGCTCTTTTGTGTAACAGGTGAACTCCAAGGCAGGTACCAAGATCATTGGTGAGACCTATCCCACAATTGATGCTCTGTCTACGAGCTCTATTCCAGGGGACATTGGAGGATATAAAAAGTTCAGATTTTTGGAGATTGATAGTCTGCCTGATAAAGCACAAAACTCAGTAAGGACTTCCATAATGGCCTTGCAGTTGGAGGTATTAACTTGTCCAAATATAATCAAGTCATCCACGAAAAAGAGGTGGGTAAGCTCTTCAGAATCCTTAGAGATTTTGATGCCTTTATAACTACCTTCTCTGCACTTAATATCAATGAGGATGGACAGCCTCTCCATGCAAAGCACGAAAAGGTAAGGGGAAAGGGGGTCACCTTGTCTAAGCCCACGGCCCGGGGAGAATTCCTCAAATTTTTCTCCATTCCAAAGGATGGAAGTTTTCACATTGGTCACACAACTCATGATAAGGCTAGTTCAAGAAGGATTGAAATTGAAAACTATAAGGGTGTCAAGGAGGAATTTCTAGGAAATTTTATCGTAAGCTTTTTCCAAATCAATTTTCATCACAATACCCCCTTTTCTTCCTTTTCTTTTCCGAAGAGTATGAAGCATTTCTTAAGTAATAATGATATTATCATTCGTGGATCTCCCAGGAATTAAACTGCTTTGAAAAGGGCTAATGATTTTACACAGAAGGGGTCTAAGCTTAGCCACAATGATTTTGGTAATGATTTTGTAGCTACATTGCACAAACTTATGGGTTTAAACATTTTAATGTTGTCCGGGTTGTCAGTCTTCGGGATAAGAGAAATAAGAGTTATGTTGATCTCAACCGGGATTGTGCAGTTAGCAGAACATTTTTTGACAAGGTGGCAAACATCCTCTCCAATGAGATTCCAAAATTTTTGGTAGAAAATGGCTTGGAGACCATCTGGGCCAGGAGCTTTGTAGGGAGAAATATTTTTAACCGTATTCCAAATCTCTTCGTTAGAAATAGGGAGGCAAAGATTTTCATTGTCTTCTCTGGAGAGAACATTGTGGTCATTAACAGCAAAACAAGAACCCGGGGTGTTGTTTTGGTTACAGAAAAGGTCTCTGAAATAATTTTGGACCATGATTGTAATACTCTCCGGATTCTCAATCCAGATGTTAGAATCGTCTTTGAGCATAGTAATTTTAGCTTTCCTTCTTCTAATAAGAGTAGAGAGGTGGAAATAACGGGTGTTCCTTTCTCCCATGACAATCCATTTGGATCTTGATTTCTGAAACCAAAGGAGTTCTTCCTGGGCCAGAATGTTATTGTAGTCCGCAACAAGGTCTTTTTCTAGAGAGGCAAGGTTGTGGAAAAAATTTTGGTTTTGAAAGGATTAGATACCATTTATCCTAGCGAGGAGCCACCTCTTCTTGCTAAATGTGTTACCAAAAGTATTTTTATTCCAGGAGGAGGCAGCAAGGGAGAAATTATCAATTTTCTTCTGGAAAGAATTGCCATACCAATTGTTAGCCACGAGGTTTTCAAATGAAGGGTCTAAAATCCACGCCACTTCAAAACGGAAAGGTCTATTTCTATGGGGAGATGTGGAAATACCATGCATATGAATAAGTAGAGGAGAATGATCCGAATAAGTGCGAGGAAGGTTTTGGATCATACCTTCAGGAAATAGAGAGCGCCATTCTTCGTTGCATAGTCCTCTATCCAATCTCTTTAGAACATTAGCATTTCCCTGTCTGCCTTTTTGTCCATGTGAATTTAGGACCTGAGGAACCGAGGTCCATGAGGTTACAGGAATTGATGTTATCAATGAATTTCCTCCTCTAGCTATGGCTGGTGTCAGGAGTCGAGCTTCTGGACTCTTCAGAGGAGGCTTTGTCATTGAGATCACCAACAAGGAGCCAAGGTTTCTAGTTAGTAATGGCATATTCCTTAAGGTTGTCCCAAAGGATTTCTTTGATTCTGGGATTGGGGTTATAATAGAAAGCTGAGAACAACCATTCTTCATAGCCATTCTTTTTTATGTTAACATGAATGGCATGGGCTGTAACACAGATTGTGTAGACACTGACTTTAGCGGGGTCCCAAAGCACCCAAATGCCTCCGACTCTTCCATTCGGGTCAATAGACGTATCTCTAGTGAAACCAAGATTTCTGAAGAAGAGGCCCATTGAGGATAGAGCCACTTTAGTTTCAAGTAGTGCAACAATCTCCGGTTTGTGGAGTGAGACCAAATCACTGAAGTTTTGCTTGAACCGATTGTTTCCAGCCCCTTTACAGTTTCAGACAAGGATTTTGAAACTATCCATTAAGAAATTTGAGTCGATGGGAGGAAAACCTGGAGGATTAAGTATGGCTCATGTCCACAAGTGTTGGTTTCCTCATTCTTCTCGGATTCAGAGATAGCTTGTGGGGAAGTGAGTTTCCTAGGAAAATTTCTGTTGTTTTTAGTTTCAAATTTGTCTCCTCTGTCCACCAAGCCACACCGCATAGGTGAGTTGCTTCGATCCCTGCTTCTATCCATAGTTTCACCTTGTTGTAGCTGATTCTTGCTAGCTGCAAGTCTAGCGAACTCATGATAAGTTTGAGTTTGAAGTTGGTTCAGATCTGGTGGGTGATTGTGGGAGTTGGGTGTGTTGGCTAAGGAAGTTGGGTGTGAGGCGTCTGAAAGAATAAGGTCAGGGGGTTCTTTAGGGTGGACACCTCCAAATCAACAGTGATTGCACTAGCAGGGCTAATGGTGGGTTGGTTATACTGGGATGAAATGGGCTTTTTAAGGAGTGGGTTTATTTCGTATTTGTGATTAGCTTGGGAGATGGGTCCTCTGTTGTTGTGAGGAGGATGGCTTGAATTTTTGGGCTTAGCCATTTTGGGCTTGGCCATTGTGGGCTTGGAGTTGTTTATGGCTGGGTCAGTGGCCCGGTGCTGTGTTTTCCCTGATTGGGCCATTGGGCCTTTATTCCTATTCGAGTCTTTAGCAGCCCAGTTAGATGAAGGGCTTGCTTTTGTGTTGGGTGAGCCTTAGGCTTACTGTCCTTCTGGGCTTCTTTGTGACTAGATCCGCTGGGCTTAGTTCTGTTTGAATTTTTTCTAGTAACTAGCATCCATTCACCGTAACCCAATTCAGCTAGTTCATCAGGAACAATCAGCCTGTTGTAATTGACAGTTGCTGTGTCAGGATGGGCAGAGGAGGTAACGGTCTCCGCAGTGGTGACAACGTCATCCTTCTTCTCCGGTGCCTGGCAACAGCGAGCAAGCCTTTTTCCAGGTGTCCTACCCTGCCACAAGAGAAACATAGCAGATGAATATGCTCGTATTCTATAGTGTAATCATATTTACCCACTGCCACAAAGATTTCGAGGGGTTTGCTCAAATCAATCTCCACACAAACACGAGCATAGCTCCCGCACAGTCCATCAATGGTGTTAATATCGACCTTGAGGGGTTTTCCTAATTTCGCAAGCAATAATAAGTAGACTCTCTTCATCATAATATTCGTAGGGGAGGAATTTGAACCAGTAGCCAAACTGCTGTTTTTATGGCCGACGCCATATCCGCTTTAAACGGGGTTGCCATTTTCTAACAGTCAGTTAGTGATCTTGGACAATCCAAGGACCTCCTAGGTAGACTTTGTTGTAATCCGATTGAGATTCAAAGCGGATGAGATAGAATCCCAAACCTAAATCTATGGGCGTGAAAAGCCCTTCTAGATTCCAAAGGTTTGAGATTCTATCCATGAGGGCTTTGAATCCCATGTTCCTGCCCAATAATTTGATGATAAGGCAACCCTTGTGATTTTGCCCAATGCGTTTGAGATGTTCCTTAGAGAAAACCACTTTGATTTTGGAGACTGTTTTGGGCATCTCCTCAGTCCAGATCGACATCATCGCTGTCTTCATCAAAGATTGATGGCAGGTTCTGTGAGATTTCCGGAGTGGGGATGTGGGCATTTAGAAGGGCGGCTTTGAAAGAACGTGCCTTATCACTATTTTTTCTGAGGGAGGTAGGAATCTGGGTTTCCTCCTCAGTGGGAAAAGGTTGAGCATCAGATAGAATTTCGTCAACGTTGTTCTGGAGGGGAAAGCTATCTTCTGCATCCATGGAAATAATAACCTCTGCTGGTTGTTGATCGCAAGGAGAGCTTTTGATTTTCTTGGTACTTCTTTCTAGATGATCTTGCTCTTCTATCGATTTTGGTTCGGATGATGAGATCGAAGAAATTTCTTGGGTTTCCATTCTAGAGAGATAAAGTCTCAACAACCGTTTTTCTTTTTACCCTGAGTATTTGTTAAGTCTTTGTTTCTTTTCTTTTCTTCTTTTTCAGAACGTGTCTTACATGTTTATTGCTTTCGCCACCCATATCCGTTTTAATGGCTAATAACCGGTATTTGGAGAAATATAGAATGATTGAAGTGATTTTGGATAAACAAAGTAAAGGCTAACCGTAATGTCAGGCGAAGAGAGGTGCCTAACACCTTCCCCTTTAGTATCTTTGGCTCCCGGATGTTGAAATCTCGTTTAAAGGTCTCTTGGTTGCCTAAAACCAAGTGGCAACTCTCTCGAACTCATAAGGTGTGCTACAACAGGCACTTTGACGCTATATGGACAAATGCATTGGCCATCCTGTGTGCAAACTCGCGCCACAATGGGTGGGTATCCACATGTGGGCATTGTGCAATTTAGGGTAACAATTGGGTTTGATTGTGGGGGTCTATGGTCAGGTGGTGGTTAATCGTGGTGGTTGATTGGATGATTCGATTTGGGTTGGGGTGAGGTGGGGGTTGGGGGTGGATGGTTTGATTTTTACCTATTTTCAGTAGTTGCTATAGTGGTGGCTTTGGGTAGCGGTGGTGGTGGTGTTTTTTACGGCAATTAGAATGTTATGGCTGGTGAGTCGATGGTTTTTCATTTTTTTTCTTTTTTAATGTGGCTCTTCCAGTTATGTGACCCTCCTGTTTGGTTGCTATTTTTACAATTCAATTAGTCTCGTAGCTTACTTTTCCAAAACTAGTTTGGTTGAAACTAATAATCTAGAATTTCTAGAAAAGAACCCATTTTTTTTTGAATATTTATTTTGTTGGATACTGTTCACTGACCATCTGGAGAAAAATGATAGGAAAACATGTGATTTCAGGAGTTGATTTTGTTTTTTTTTTTTTTTTTGAGAAAGAGGTAAAAATTCATATATCTGTGAAATCGCCCATACAGACTGCCGCTGGCGAAAAGCGGAGACCTTTACGAAGCTAAGCTGTCACTACAAAGCTTCGGCCTACACAACAGAGACACAGATACAATCAGAAACATTCTAGGCAAAGCGCCACCATCGAAATAAACAAACAATCTAACCAAATTAAACGGAACAACACAAAATAAGCAGCAAAAACCACCACCACCACCACCGTCACCACACGATATACAGTTGCCCAATAGGGGAATCCACCATCGTTGTCACCACGCGACGCCCAACAAGCACAACATTAACCTTACTCCCCTCCTATGCTCAAACAAACCCGACAATAACCTTACTCCCATCCGCTGCTCAATACCTGCAAAGAAAGGGAAAAAGCCGCAAGCATCGAATATGAAACCAAGAAAGCCGATCAAAGCGAAGAACCATTTAAACCAGTTAAAACCAATTTGAAAACCCATTTTTTAGAACACTGATCGGCCAGATCCAAAAAAAGCCCAGGTAAAACCAATTTGAAAACACGTTTTATAGAACACCGATCGGCCTGATTCCAAAAAAACCAGTTAAACAAATTGAAAAAACCCATTTTATAGAAACTGATCGGCTTGCTCGATGCTAACAACAATGAAAACGGTACGGCAGGGGTACGAGCCGGAGGATTTGTGGTGATTGTTGAGGTCCGACGAAACCCGAAGACCTAGAAAAGGCAGAGGTAAGGGCCGGAGGATATGTTGTTGAATGAAGGAGGAGGCTATCATTCTTGGAAGATCGGTGGGCAAATAGCCCATGCCCAAGATTAACGACGACGGCGAAGATCAGAAAACTAGATCACACAAAGGCAAGCTGAATCGGTGCATGCAATACCCGGAAATAACAGATCCAAGCGGGTTTAGAGATTCTCCCTTGTTCCAAAGCTCCAGCAACAGAAGAAGGAGCGGCCCTGGGTCGGACGGAAACAGACGGCAAGAGAGATCAACAGCACAAAACGAAACCGGTGGTTTGGGAAGATGGCCTCTGAGGATTATTTATTAAGTAGCAAGGGAAGAGGAAGAAAAGAGGGGGGGCGGGCAGGCGCCGCCGCCGCCGCCCCCCGAGCAAAACCCTTGAGTTGTTTTCTAGGTTTGTAGAGAGAAGCGAGATTCCAGGCGATTTTTAATTTGTTGTGTTTACTAGTACTAGAATTTTCAACTCGAGTTGATTTTGTTAGAAGGTGAAAAGATTAGTGCGTTAGGGAGAAGAATGGGAGAGGAAGCGATTAAAGGGTAGAAATGTAAATAGGCAAGTTCTGTGACCATTGGTCCGTTGCCATTAGGATTTACATAGCTGAAGCTGACTTTTAAACTTTAGGGTGGTAAAGTGAAAATACATCATAGTTGAAGGGGTTTAAGATAATTTACTCGAATATCCCCAATGGGCCAAAAACTGTGTGTTTTCTACAGAGTTTTTTCGTTGTTTTCTCTAACTTTTACTAGATCCAGGTTAAAAAATTTGGGTTAATTGTTCGTCTAACCTAAAGGAATCATAAAAATATAACATTAAAGATCAAAGTTGAAAAATGTTCTCTAAAGGCCAAAAAATTCAAAAAAGACAGTCTTTCTGTCTTTTACGTCGTCTTCTATGAGTTTTATATTTTTTTGTCTTTTTCTAATTATCTCTTCAACAAGGATTATAAGATGGAGTAAAACATCATTACCAAAAACTAAAAGAAGGAAAGTTATAATTAATGCCGGCTTCTTTTTACCAAATTTATTTGGTTCAAATGGACTACTACTGTAACAATATGAAATGATAAGATGATGATGACCAAATCCAGATTTGGTCCAACGAGAGTCAAATTGCCAGCCTAGTAAATGCTATTGATTCCATGTATCATAAATGAGCATAGAAAACAGTGTATCACACACAAAGAAGGAATAATATGGATGGGTTTGAAGATAAAGCGCGTGAGATTCTCCACTCCACAAATGCCCAATACAATTTTTGCAAATCGAAATTTGGAGATAGCAGTGAAATCTCTTCAGCTTTAGCAGAATCCTGTTTGATTTGAGGACTTGGGGTTTTTTGTCAAGTCACCACACTCCATAGTAACCTCGATTGTATACCTTTTAAAATTTGTATTTAGAATCTAAATCGTTCATATTTGAAAGCATATTCATGTTGTGAATATTAGGAAACATAAGTGGGTGTGTCCTTAAAACCAAAGAGAGTCCCTCAAGCATAACTTGAAGGATTCCAAAATACGGGATTGGTGGTAGCGGACCCTACTGGCTAGGGAACCAACAGGGAAATAGGGTATGGTCTTTAAGCCGGGGATGAGTCTGGAAAAAGGTAAGCAAGATAAGTTCTACATAAAAAGTGGCCTAAGGTCCTTTTTTTAGAGAAAAGGCGTGCGGTGCGCCCTCTTGAAAAAATGGTTACAGTACACCTCTTTACGTACATTTTGATACGTGTAACGTATGATTTTAGTATTTGTTACGTATTTTTTGTTAAGTTACTGTGAATATAAACATGAATTGCGAATTTTTTAAAATCTATAATAGTTTGTAACAAGTATCAAAACTGTACATAACATGGTTACCATGAATAGTAACATTAATAGTAAAAAATTTAAAGGCCAAGACAGATTGTAATTTGACCAAACCATGCGTAACAAGTACCAATTAAAATTATACAAATTATTCACTTCATCCCAAAATGTTGCTCCTTTCCTCTCTTTTTTGGTACCAAATGGCCAATTTAAAAAGTTAACAAAGAAAAGTTGATACTTTTTTTGTTCTTTTTTAGTATAATTATATGTACTATTCATAAAAAGTTAGATTCTCAAAACAAGAGCGACAATTTGGGACTCTCTTTCTTTTTTTGTTAGCAGTCATTCCTAATATATTACATAGGAGGAGGTGGGAATATGACTTGATCCCGAGATGTAATGTGGGACATCTAAAAACTCTACCGCATAAGCTAACCACCACTTGCGTACCCTTGAAAGAAAGGGGGTCGAACCGTAGCCTTCTCCATTTAGAAAACATGGACGCTAACATCCTCTTGAAAACATGGAACCTATATACATTTACGTACCCTTTCAATTAACAAGAAACTCAATCAGTTTAGAGGATTTGTTCATACGGAAATTACCAAGCCCAAATCGTAATACAATTAAAAGTCGAACATAAACTGATCCTGATGATTTGTTTCACGGTAAACGGAGATCTGACAATTATGAAACCATACCCCTCCCTTCAAAAAGGCATTGAAAACAAAGTTAGTAATAGCGAGTCTATTATTGAGTGGCCCTTGTTTAGGGAACATGAACCCTTAAGAGGATAATTTCCATTGAGCCGCCTTAGGGCACAAAAACAAACCCTAAAAGGGGAGACCATTATTAGCATGAGATAGGGCAGTGTTGGAATGGAAGAGAAGGGAAGAGAAGGGAGGGGAACTATTACCTGGGGAAGGGTGTGGCGGGGGGTTGTGGGGTCCACACGACCAACGACAAGCCTGAATTACCCCATATGCGTACTCTCTCGTACTCCTATTTATTAATATGTCCCTCCAAAAACAACGCTTCCTCCCACTCAAGAGCCACCAAATCTTTTTGCCAGTTTTACCCCAGTTGGATTCCATTTGCTGACCAACAACGTGAAAGACAGAGAGAGAACAGATCTCTTGAGAAATCAAGAGAGACGAGGGATTTTGAATTTCAACTCATTCTCTCTCTCTCTCTCTCTCTCTCTCTCTCTGCGTGTGTGATTCGTGGTGAATTTCTTGTACTTGTTGCAATGGATAACTGGTCTCCTTCTCTGACCGTCGATGACGAATTTGAGAAACTTGTGCTTCGAATGAACCCACCAAGGTATTTCAATTGGATCGCCGATTTTCGACTGAAATATTCTCCAACTTTGTTCTAATTGTAATGGGTTATTCTGGATTTTTTTTTTCTTCCAATCTTTCCCATTTTTTTTTTTATAAAATAGTCAATTACATTGGTATAAAAGTCTAAAAGCAGTACAGATTTCATTACAAGATGTAAAATTGAACAAAAACTACAAAATCTAGACACGAGCACATACACTTGTAGACTCACTGGCACTCCTGTCAAAGGCAGACCAACAACTAAGTTGCTGGGCTAAGAACCAGTCAGCGATCCGAGATTAGAAAATCTTTTCCATTGTGAATGAACGTTTCGAGGTTTTGATAATTGGGTCTGTTTAATTGACCATTATCCTTGATCGTGTAACTTGTAGGGTTACTGTTGATAACGAATCTGACAGAAAAGCCACTCTGGTCAAGGTAATTGAACTTTTGTTGGGTCAATTGGTTTATCTTGAAATTGATTTTGTCAAAGAGAATTGCTCCGTATTTACTTGTATACCTTTTTGGGGCAATTTCTACAGGTTGATAGTGCAAATAAGAGAGGGAGCTTGTTAGAGGTGGTTCAAGTTCTGAATGATATGAATCTTACAATTAGACGGGCTTATATTTCTTCAGATGGGGAGTGGTTTATGGATGGTTAGCTTTTTTAATTTGTCTTAATACTACTGATTTTCTTCTGGTTAGTAGTTTTTTCTTAGACCAATTATATTGCCATCGGAATTGATTTTCTTGCTCTAAATGACAGTGTTTCATGTTACTGATCAACGTGGGAATAAGCTCTCCGAAGATGGTGTCGCTGAACGCATTCAGCAGGTACATCTTTTAAAACTAATCTCATTTATATAGTGATCTAGCTGTAATTTCGACGTATAAAATGAGCTTTTGTCTCAGTCCCGGGACAAACTATTCGTCTCATTTATCATTCTTATCCTTGTTTTAGTAATGCTAGTTGATTTTTCTCTCTCTCTGTGCCATGGCTTTGTCAATTGTAGATTGGACTAGTGAAGTAGTAGAAAAATACTGTAGATGGTGGATTGATTTAGACACATTCCATGAGGAACTTGGTAAAGTATATATTTTCATATTTAATACTATGAATTACTAAACTCATACATTGCCATAATCTTTTCCCTTTAAAGAATCTAAAAGAAGTACCTTCCTAAGTAAGTAGAAGTTACTACTGTACTCTACTGTAGCATATGAACGTTTTTGGTTTTTGATAACCGGATGTCCGGGCCAGCTTGCGCACAGGTACATGAACCTTAATGCTATGTACAAGGACTCCCACTGTAGCTCTGCGACCACAAAGAAACTTCTCCACACCCAGAGACAAATAGTCTAGACAGACCAAGTAGTGGTAGCTGTTTTTGCTTTGTACTGTTTTTTTTGCTGAAAATTGCAGTATTGTGTGTGGAACCATGTGATTTTCATGTCAATTTTTTGATGGTCACATTGATTTGTTGCAGTCGCTGGGACCAAGAGGACGAAGTTCTCGGTCATTGAAAAGTTCAGTTGGTGTCCAAGCGGCCACGGAGCATACGACCATTGAATTGACCGGAAGAGACCGACCCGGATTGCTTTCGGAAGTTTTTGCAGTTCTAGCTGACCTAAAATGTAATGTGGTGGCAGCAGAAGTGTGGACCCACAATTCGAGAATGGCATCTGTCGTTTACATCACGGATGAGTTGAATGGATTACCAATCGACAATCCTGATCGACTGGCCAAAATCAAACAACTCCTCCTTTTTGTGCTGAACGGGGACAGAGATAAGCGAGGTGCCAACACTGCTGTTTCTGTGGGCTTAACTCATACTCAGAGAAGGTTGCATCAGATGATGTATGCTGATAGAGATTATGATGTGGGTGAATTGAAGGGGGCAGGAGGTTCCGCGAGTGACCGGAGCAACCCCTTTGTAAATGTTGAAAACTGTGCTGAAAAAGGGTACACTGTTGTGAACTTGAGGTCTCCCGATCGGCCTAAGTTGCTCTTTGATACAGTATGTACATTGACGGATATGCAGTATGTGGTATTCCATGGCACCGTCATTGCTGAAGGACCAGAGGCTTCTCAGGTGCTTTCTAATGTCCCTGAAGTTGAAATATTCTTTTATGGCTTTCTAGTGTCAATATGAATGGAAAAAAAATTCCCCATTTTTGTGGGGATAGAGTTCTTAAAATGATCCTCCTGATATTATACATACTGTGCTTGTGCACAAGCATTCCACTTGTTACTGAATAAGTGGATATATGCCTTTTTGTTTTTACTCTTTGTTATTGGATGTCCGGGCCAGCTTGTGCGCACCTCGACTAATTCCGGGCCCCTGGAGGTAATGACCCGGTAGAACGCCCATTGACCCCCAGAGTTTGATGGCTTTTACTCTTTGTTGAGGAAAGAAGAAGTTATTTAGCGATATCCAATGATATTGAATATTTCTTGTTCTTGAACAGGAGTATTATATCAGGCATACGGATGGATGTCCTGTTAGTTCTGAAGCAGAGAGGCAACGCGTCATTCACTGTTTGGAGGCTGCTATACGGAGGCGAACTTCTGAGGTAAGACACTAAGAAAGGTTTTTGATTAATTACTTAGATTTTTACATAAGTTTGAGATATACATTGCATGTGTGATGTTCCTGTGATGGCTGTAATACATTACAGGGTATAAGACTCGAACTTTGTTGCGAAGACAGGGCAGGCCTTCTATCAGATGTCACTCGCATGTTTAGAGAAAACAGTCTTTCTGTCACTAGGGCAGAGGTCACAACAAGGGGATCCCAAGCCGTGAATGTTTTCTACGTGACTGACGCCTCGGGATGTCCAGTTAAGAGTGAAACGATCGAGGCAGTTCGAAAGGAGATAGGCCTAGCAATTCTAAGCGTGAAAGACGATGATTTCTACTCAAATTCTCCGCCGCAACAGAGTGGGAAATTCTCCTTGGGTAATCTTTTTCGTTCGAGATCAGAGAAGTTTCTATACAACTTGGGTCTGATAAGGTCATCTTCATGAGCTAATTTCTTGTAGGTGAAGTACCTGATGTCAAAATGGCATGTAAATAGTCCTTTACTAGGGACTTAATCAGAGGCTTTAGGAGTGCATTTGGTCAAAATCCCTTGTTGACCTTGTGTTAGTCATCATCAAATTTGAATAATGTTTCTTCTTTTGTATGCTTTCCTGTAAATGTACATTTCTTCCCACGCTTCTTTTTAACTTGAAATAATAAAATGCAATTGTACATCAGGATGCTGGGGTTTTATTTCTATTACGTGGGCAATAGAAGGAAAAATTTCATACATGAGTCTTGCTAACCACATCCTATAAAGCGGTGGATAACATATATGTCAAACGATTGAGAATTTCAAATCACCGGTTATGAATATCGATATACATTCATGAATATGAATATCTTTTTTGGATATCGATACATCTTGTTCACATTATCCATTTTCCTAACAGCTGTGGAATGGTGGTTAGCATTTTCCTTCATATTTAAGGGGAGAAAGTTTACATGAGAAGGCTTTTAGAGCAAGTTCATCTGTTAGTGTCAAAATGATTTTATTAAATTTATTTTTTAACTACTACAATCTCATTTTTTGACAAAAAAAAAGAAAAAAAGAAAAAACAAGGTTGTTATACCAGTGCAACATCATTCATGGCAACGTTAGTTACCACATCCAGAAAGGTCATGACTCATGAGTTTTAACGAGTGGGACCACCCGTTTGCGACAACAGCTAGCTTCTGTCCCCCAAATCTCAGATTCCACATGATTTTGTCAGAGACACAATAACATCACAAACATTTACCCCCTTTATCGGAAGTGATAGCCAAAGGTTTTCTTAAATACCTTATTTTCCTATTGATTTTGATGATAATAAATATATTTTATTAAAGAAGAAATATAATTAAATTATAATATTCGATATTCAAATCAAGATTTTGAATACCGTATTGGCTCGAGTACCAATTTTCCTATTGATACGGTATGGTATCGGTACCGGTCAATACCAGGTACCGTATCGAATTTGCTGCAACTATATATATATATATATATATATATATATTGAGAGAGAGGGTTCAAGAGACACAAAATTTGTCATAGAATATGACATTTTCAATCTCATTTTCTTAAAAACTAAGGTACCCCCTTAAACCCACTTAATCTATGTATATTTAGTACATACTTTTTGTATTTGATGTTTGGTAGTGATAGAAGTTGAACCCATGCATCGCAAACCCTTTTTAAAAAACATACCCTGTTTTTTTATAATCTCCCCGTTCAGAAATCATAGTTTTTGGGTCACACCAATGCCAAATTAGAAAAAGTATGTAACTACAATGTTGTAGATCTTGAAATCCTCTTAAATTTTGATATCTAACTTGCCTTGATCGGAGTTCGGGGTAAAAAGTTATGGCTAGAATACGGTGGCAGATCTGTTCTGTCCGATATTTGCCCGGGATTTTCCGGCACCAGCCGGTATTCCCGATATTTGCCGATACGGCCGGTACCCAGCTGGTGCCTCCCGGTATTGAACACGGTACAGTATTGAGGGTCCTTGGTACCATTTTTATGCAAAATCGGTACGTACCGGCCGGTATGGCACGGTATTCATAACCTTGATTCAAATAAATAAATTGTGATATTTGATACTCATTTGAATAAATGTTATTTTATAGGATTTGGTTTGAGGTACATAAGGAAATATCATACACCAACTTGCTATCTCCAATAGCTAGGACATACATGAAGGGGAAGAAGGTTAAGGAAAAATCTTACTCCCATATTTTAGTCGAATGCAAACGCTATCAAGAGTTCAAATGGAAAATTCAAATTAAGGAAATTATTGGCTACATGATGGAAGTTCCTAACAGCTAGTGGGATGAGAACAATTTTGTTCACCTTCCTTAAAAGAGGGTGAACAAAACCTCCCCATATTAGTTGAAATGTGTGGGTCCCATCACAAAGTGATGTCATGTTTACCAAAAAGTGTATTGCAGAGGTAAGCATGACATCATTTTGTTGTAGGATCCACACCAAATCAACCAATAGGAGGGAGGATTTTGGTCATCCTCTTTTAAGGAGAGTGAATAAAATTGCACTCTAGTGGGATTCAAATTTCTAAGTTGCATTTGGCTTGCAAAGAAATGAAAAGTAAATAATTGATGACAATCAATTTATTGACTAATTAAAGACTAACGGCTAGTTTGGGGTTCAAGCATATGTACAAGGCCAAATGAAGGAAAAGAACAAGAAAAGAAGAGAGAATTGGAGAAAAAAAGAAGGCTTTCATATTGAGCTCCAAGTTCATTGTTTTATTAAAAAAAAAAAAAAATAGAGCTTCATATTGTTTTTATCTACACTTATGAGAGTGTTCAATTTGTGAGATTCTATTGCAAAAGGGAGTGTGACCACTTGGATATCTATTGTGGAGGTTATCTTTTGTGAGTGATTTTTGTGTGAGAAAAAATTACTCGCGTAGGTGTGACTAGCACCAGAGTCAAAACTAGTTGGAGTGATTGGGGATATATTGCTTGTTGTAAAGGTTTCTCTAGCACCTGCGAAGCTAAAAGTGTTACTATTAGAGATAGTGCAGCAAATCCCGAGTTGGACACTTGGGTAGTGGACTAGGCCGTGAGTTGCAGACCGAACCACTATAAATCCTTGCGTTCGATTTCTCTATCCCCTTACTCCTTATTTACTGTCATATAATTACTGTTTGTGTGTGCTTAAATCTATTTAATTTTATTGGGTGTTGCATTTAGTGTTTGTGTGCTTAAATCTATTTAATTTTATTTGGTGTTGCATTTAGTTATTTAATGCTGCATTATTTTTTGATATACACAATTTACCCCCCTCTTGTGTTGCTATCTGGGCCAACAGGAACGAAAATTTTAAAGTCAGTCTGATGTGATGTTATTAAAGTTTAAAAAGTATATTGAAATATGTAAAAAGTGTATAGAACGTATAAAAATGTATAGAAAAGTTTGAAAAGTACTCCCTCCGTTCCAAATTTCTTGTCCACTTGTATTATTCATGGCACCTCAAAAAATTGTTTGCATTTTCAAATGTATAATGTTGTACATGTTCAATATAGATCTCGTTTGAAAGTTCTTGATGAGTTCTATTAAACAAAGTTTTCCAAATTTAAGAAAACCTTACAAATTGAAAGATATAAGCAATTGAAAATTGGCACGTATGTACGTAAATGAACAAGAAAATCGCGACAGAGAGAGTACACTGGAGTGTGTGTGTGTGCGCTTTTGTATTCTTGTTGTCACCCAGTGAATTGTTAATAGAAGGACCATTGTCTCAAGAAAAATTCTAAAATCAACCCAGTGGGCTGTCATTTGATGGGCAATGTTTTAGACAAAGTTTTCAAAATCATAAAAAAAAAAAATTTAAATATAAGTAATTTAAAAACGACATGCAAAACCGGACAAGAAATTTCAGCCAGAAGAAATACTGGTTAATACTCCCTCCCTCCCAAAATGATATTCCCTTTTGGGATTGTGTTTCATTTTTAACGGCTTATATTTTTAATGTGAACCTAAAAAAATATGCATTGTCGATTTTGTTTGACAGATCTTAATTAATTTTATTATACAAAATTTTTAAAATCGTAAAAACTATTATAAATTAAAATGGGTACTAATAATGCCAAAACTGTTTTTGATTGTGCCAAAACTCCAATGCATAAAGAACTTGTACTTTACACACGAGTACAAGCATTTCATGCACTTGAGTTTTGGCACAATAAAAAACAGTTTTGGCATTAACACTAGCCATTAAAATATATAAATCATTGAAAATGATATGCAGTCCCAAAAAAACTATCATTTTGGGATGCAGGGAGTAGGTACACTTATCATTAATCTCTTATACTATCTGACAAGGTGGCAATAAACTTTGTTTTCCACATGGAGCGCTGTCAAAACTTTTTTGATAGGCAATGTATGGATTGCGTCTATGGACCAATGCTGAGAAGTGAGAACCTCATAAACATGTATAACAATTTAATAGGCTCTATGTGTATGTAAAAGGGTTGTACATGTAAACTTATTGTTTTATAAGTATCACAACTCTAGATATCATTATTAGAGCATTTCCAAGTCCCAACACACTAGGCAATTGGACTCTCTTAGCTATAGTAGCTAGCCTATTCATTTTTTCAATGTCCTAATAGGCTCTCTATTAGGCTCAACTATTTGCCTTGGTCTTTGCCCTCTCTACTAGTAGCTAGTCTATTTCCCCTCTCTACTCCCGAAAGGGCGGCAACAAGAAGTGGGAAAACTAGGAGTTCTTTTTTATTTTGAGTTTCAGCCCTTTATTTTATGACACAATTACCATTAAGGTATGAGAATAAATATTTATTACCATTGAGGTCAGTCACTCTTTTTAAATTACCATAAGGCCAGTCACTCTTTTTTTTTGGATTTAGGCACTTATGGTATCATACGATTACATAGGGTTTTAGAAGTTTAGGCACTTTTATATGGTTTTGAGGGTTTAGGCACTTTCATTAGGGTACCCTAGGGTTTAGGTTTGGGGTACACTTTCCTATTATAGGGTTTTAATGATTTAGGTACTTTCATTAGGATACTCTAAGGTTTAGGTTTAGGTTTAGGTTTAGACACTTTCATAGGGTACCCTAGGGGTTTAAGCACATTCAAAGAAAGTGAAAAAAATATTGGGAGTTATGGTAAAGACAAACTTCTTTTACTGATCAAAAGTGGAGCAATATGGAGTTACCCGTGCATTTAATGAGGCGGGATGGAATTGTCGGGAAACAGCTCATTAAATGTGGAGCGGCTTGTAAAATGCTCTTATTTTATTAGATGGAGAGGAAAATAAATAGTGTGGTTGGAATACATAAATGAAAAGTGAATAGGCAAAATAAATATTGTACATTAATTACCCAAAAAAAAAATATTGTACATTAAAATTGTGTTCTTGTACTTTTCCTATATGAATTATTAAAAAGAATAATTATGCTAACACCGAAGGATGAAGCTAGGTTGGACATGTAGTAGCAGCTGACACTACAAGATTTTCAAAAAAAAATACAATTATTATATAGAAAAAGAAAATTTATTTCAAAATTATATAGACTAATCACCACAAAGATAAAATTCTGATTTCATCCCTGATTAAACTCAGACGATGAATGAGTTTCGTACAATCATTCCACGTCTTATCGTTTGATAATCATAGCCATGACTTTCAAGTAGGGGTGCTCACGGTCCGGATCGGTTCGGATTGGCATGAATCCAATCCTAATCCGCGAGTCACGGTTTTTTAAAAATGCAATCCGTGTCCGATCCAAAAGTCTCACGGTTCGGTTCCAATCCGAACCGCGAGTCACGGATTGGTTCCGGATTAATCCGCGGATTTTCAACTTACGGGGTGTTCCACTAACTAGTTTTTGGAAAAAACTAGTTTTTCTCAAAAACCAAGACAAGTCATCCTCTCACAATACATCACATAACACAAAAACCAAGGCAGTTTTAAAACAAAACTACCTTAGTGGAACACTTTGGAAAAAACAACAAACAAAGGCAGTAAGGCACTAGCAAGTAGCAAATGCACTAAATAGAAAGTTCAAAGTTGGAAATCTCAATAAAACAACAAAGGCAATTAGGCAGATAGTCATATAACTGAACAAACAAAGACACAAACTTATATTACCACGAAGGATTGCAGATAGTTACTTCCGGTTCACTCACAAAGACAATAGCAGATAGTTACTTCCAGTTCACTCACAAACAGAGAGTCTATATAGTAGCACTTATAATACTTTACCCCTCCAAATTTTAAAGAGAACAATATTCGCACCATAACTCCTACAACAGTACAATCAAACCGTAAATCTGCTAAATCAACAATATCTATATAACTATAATTATAAAAGTTATAAAATTATATATAATAAAAATCTCACGGTCCGGATCGGTTAATCCACGGTTTCAAAATCAAAATCCGTGTCCGATCCAAAAGTCACAGTTTTTTATTTTTTGAACCCGTGTCCGGACCATTAATCTACGGTTAAAATCCAAAAGGTACGGATCGGTTCGATCCGGACCGAATTCACAATTCACCGATTTTTTTGAACAGCCCTACTTTCAAGAGTCCAATTAAATTGAGTACTAGTAAAAATTTTGGGATATGAATTACTCAAAAGGTGTACAGACAATCGGGACACAGAGTAAAACGGAATTTACGATTGAAAGAAGAAGGTTAAGCTAATTATGAAATTGAGCCGGCAAAATTGACTTTCAGTTGCAATGATCACTCTGCCACGTTTTCTTACCTGCATAGAATTGGAACTATACTGGTGGGGCACAGTCTACAAGTCAGCAGATTCAGAGAGAGTCCCATAGATTGCTACTTGCTAGCTAGGAACCTTTCGTGTCAAAACATTCCGTAAGGAACACCTATTACTCCTACAAGATTAATGTTGGTTTAGCCAAAATTTTGTTCTACTAGGTACAAACCATAACAGATGACTCAAATCATCTGCTATCCCTATTTTACCGAGAAAAGATTAAAAAAGGGGCCACAACAGATGACTCAAACAAGTTAACAAAATACAAAAGTGTATAGTGGGTCTCCAAATCCCACTCCATTCGGGAGGTACTGTTTACTCCCTATCCTCTTTTTTTTTTTTTATTCTTTCTCTCTCCCTCCCTCTCTCTGCGGTACTTCTCTTTTTTACTTTTCTTTTTTTTATTCTCTCTCTTGTGTCTCTCTCCTACTTTTCCCCCATATATCATAATTTATTAAAATAGGAAGGGTAATAAAGAAGATTGCTAGAGACGTGGATTGATAAAATAAAAAATGTGCATTTTTCATTATTTTTTTTAGAGAAAAATTTAGGGAGAGTGTTGGAGATGCTCTAATGTTTACTAGATATGCGTTGACTTTTTAAAATTGTGTAAAGTGCATGTCTTTTTTGCTTTAAATTAATTAAATTAGAAATATATTACTCCTAAAAGTTGGAGTATACAATATCAAAGTACGAAGGATCTATTGGAGAAGGATCCGTTGGAATGCACCACAAATTCTCACCCTTCAACTTTTAAAGTACGATGGCAAAGTGCAATTTCAATTTGAATGCTAATTTTTGAAAAATGCTTTAAAGCCATCTTAGGGTTGAGTTGGGTTTGCCCACTGCTTAATAATTCTAGCTTTATCCCTGGCGGTTGTTATGTTGAATACTAGGAAAAATAATTGACGTACACATATGTACTTAAACACAATTACAAATATTTTCAAGTATTTGTATTATTCTTTTTGCGCGTTCGCAGTTTTAAAATATCTATGAATATGATGTCTCTATGGAATAGCTTCTTAAATTCTTATAGTACATTCTAATTTGTCAATTTTTTTCATAAACAAACAAATAAGCATGTGAATGTTGTCGTAGCTTAAAGAAATAAAGCAAAGTGATTCTTACTACATTACCATATGATAATATCAATGTCCAAATGTATTATATAGAAGAAAACAAAAATTCTATGGTTTAATATGTTACGTGAAGACAAAATCCCCTCAGACCAAAATCCTAGCTCCATCCACTGCATGTTCGTTTTATGTTTTTTGTTTTTGCCATTTTTTATACATCAGTGGAAAGTAAGGGGAAATTGATGAGTTAAAATTGAAGGAAATTCGACGTCTCTCCATAACCTCAAACTCCATCCATAACCTCAAACTCCATGACCTTTCCTTCAAAACTAAGGGGTACAACGTAATGGTTCAATACCACATCTAAAAATTTAATTGTAGCCCAATAAGATGCGATTTGAGTTCTCGTTGATATATTAGTGTTAAGTGTGATGATTATGGAGATTAGTGTAAAAATGAAGGTGCAAATTTGGTTGGTAGTTTTGAAATAAATTTTGGAGATATTATAGTTTTTCTCATCTATAATCAATTTATTTAATATTTTAATAACTTTTTTTTACTTCTTGATAAAAAAAATCATTAAAGAAATTTTGAAGGCATTAATTTAATAAAAAATCATTTAAGACGAAAAAAACACGAACGATGAAATAATAAAACATTTGAAAAATAATTTTTCAAAATTGGAAACCAGAAGCCGATAACTATGATGATTTACGAAAGGGCATTCAAAAATGAGTTGTAGACGTGGCAAGATCCTAACCAAACAAACCCACCCCGTGGTACAAGTAGCAGAGTGAGCTTTATTCTGTGGGGGAAAATAATGGTCCCCACATTTCGCTTTCCTTGTCTGAATAAGGCCCCGTTCCGCTAAAAAAAAAAACAGTTTTATTTTAACTCAAAAACTCTCATTCTACTAACAAAAAAACACTTAGTTTTTTTGCAAAACTAAAAACCAAAAAAACAAAAAAACTAGTTAGTGGAACAAGTTAGTTTTTTTACAAAACTAAACATATAAAAAACTAGTTTAATGGAACAAATTAGTTTTTTTGCAAAACTAAAAACCAAAAAACTAGTTAGTGGAACAAGTTAGTTTTTTTTGCAAAACTTATCCAAAAAAAATCAAAAAACCAAAAAATTAAAAAAACCAAGTTAGTAGAACACCTCTTAAAAGCCCAAGTTGGGATCCGACTCATGGTCCAGTAACAGTGACGGGCCCATATCAGATCCTACTGAGGGGGTGTTCCACTAACAAAAAATTGTTTTTTCCAAAAACTGAGACAGGTCATTCTCTCACAATACATCACATAAAAAACTGTGAAAGACCAATTTTTTCAAAAAACTACGTTAGTGGAACACCCCCTGAATGGAATCTCCCTGGAAAGCACGTTCCAAAAGCGTGTGTTGAATTTGAAATTTATTTTTGTTACCCAAAAAAGGCCTCCCAACTTATTGGGCTGCAATTAAAACACGTCGCTAACGACCACATTAAGATGAGACACGAAGAACAACACACAATCTTTCCTATCCACACCACCACGTCCTTGTCTTTTGATCGGACCACTTCGCAATTCTTTAACATCACAACTAGAGAGAGAAAGAGACAAAGATACACAGAGAGAGAGAGAGAGAGAGAGAGAGAGAGAGAGAGAGAGGGGGAATTGGGGAATAATGCATGCAGTTCTTATCTGAGTTGTCTATGTTCGGCGATTAACGACCCAGATTTGTTTAAACTCAAACATATCAGCACCGTTGATTGCCGAGCTGATCTGGACCGTTGATCGCCAAGCACGGACGACTTAGATGGGGACTGCATGCATGCTTCCCCCGGGTGCAGGAGAGAGAGAGAGAGTGTGCGCGCACGCCAAAAAAGACTTGTCTTGTTTTATCATCCTTTTTTTCCCATCCTTGTTGAATTGTTGTTGAGCATGTTGGCTCTATTTTTCAGGCTCGGACCATACCACAGGATGGGCCTCAACAAGGAGAATCACAACTGAGGAATTCAGAAAATTTTGGAACTGTGACGAGCTAGGATTTAAGCCCAATGCACTTATCATGCGCTTAGGGTTGTAAACGAGCCGAATCGAGCCGAGCTTTAGAATGTTCAAATTTGTTGATTAAATTTTTAAATGAACTCGAGCCGAACTCAAACTCAATGAAAATTTGACGAGCCGAGCTCGAGCCGAACTTGCCTAGGTTTAAGTCGAAGTTGAAATTGTTCACGAGCCTTAACAAGGAAAAAATATTAGATATTTATGCTCTAATATAAGTCTAGAACTTCAAAAAAAATCTATTTTGTACATAAATAAGTTCATATATGTATAAAATTATAAAAACATATTAGTAAAATTTAAGTTTATAATACTTTCATTGGTTTATACAAGTACAAGTTATAAAAATTTCATTATGTATATGTAAAAGTTTATACATATCCAAGTTTATATAAGAAATTCTTATGAGATATACATATATTCCAAGTTCGCGAACCTAATCGAGCTGAATATTGTCAAGTTCAGGTTCGGCTTGTTTATTAAACGAGCTTAAAATTGAGATTCAGGTTCAGTTCGTTTAGTATCCGAATCGAACTCGAACGAGCCTTTATCGAGTTGAGCCTCGAATAGTTCACGAATGGCTCAGTTCATTTACAGCCATGCGTTGATCACTATGGTTATTGGTCGTAGTCCAGCTAGCGTAACTTTGAAGCGTTTTAACTAGGTGAGCTCAAGCTCTAACAGGAGCCTAAACAATCAATTTTGAGTCAAACAAATATACCAAGCAGAACTCGAGCTTAAATTCAAGCGCTCCAAGGAAATTTTAATAGAATATACCTTGCATAAATTACTTAAATATAATGCACAAAAAAGTCATAAAAGTGGTATTTCCTTATTTTGGCATTCAATTTACTCCCGGGGGGGGGGGGGGGGGGTGAATAGGAGTTTTGATAAAAAATTACTAGTTTTTAAGAAGAATAACCAATTAAAAATTATCAAATAAAAAGCTGGTTAATTGTCTTGATTAATTCAATTTAACCAAACCACAAGTAGTGCAATGAAAATAAAATTGAGACAAGAAACACACGATTTACGTGGAAAAACTTAGGGTCCTTAATAACCCTAAGCCAAAACCACGGCCTAAACCTACTGCTTTATTCTATTAATAAAAAAGAAGTACAGATTGCAAAATAGTAAAACCTTACACCAAGCATTTACCTATTCTCGCCAATCTCCGATGCTCCCAGAGCTTCTTCAAGATTCAATAGATGAACCATAGACTTCACGCCCGATCTCCGGATTCAACCGACTCTGAATCAATCTCCAAAAAGATTCGGCCACAGAGGTATACGGCACCACGAAATATGAACACCAAATGGACAAATAATGTGATATGAAAAGTGCTCCTAAAAGAACTAAAATGCACAATAAATATTATAAAGTCTCCTGTCTTTTTTCCGTAAAAAATGTGCATCAGTAATCAAGGTGATGATCCCCTATATATAGGCAAACAAGCTGCCTATACATGTGCTCCTAAAAAATCTCTCCGTGAACCTTTCCAAAAGATTAAAAAAAAAAAAAAATCTTCTAATGAAACACATATAGAAAAATTGTTTCTCACGTTTCTTTTCTGTAAAAAAAATATGAGTACAACTTGTAAAAGTTGTCCTCCCTTATATGGGCATGAGAAGTGCCGCTCTCCAAAAAGATATCACTGTGATACTTTCCAAAACAAAACAAATTGATGGTATCTTTCAATGGCAAGTGTACAAAAATTTCGGCAAGTGGAAATGCCTATACATGTGAATGATAAACAAAATCTTTGATTTCTTTTCCATAAAAAAACAAATGTGCATCAGACTAATTAAGGATAGTATATATAGGCAAGATGGACGCCTATCATGAGGTTCCTAAAAAATCTCTTTTATCCTCTCCAAAAATAAAAAATAAAATCTTTGAATGACACACATGGAAAAAAAAAATTTCGGCATATTAAAAGAAAATAGTTTGTTTGAGATAAATATATATGAAAAACAAAATTTTCGGAGAGTTTTGTGAAAAGAAAAATGCATATATAAATGTAATCTCCGCATCTATGGTAAATGAATTTCTGGAGAATCTTGAAAATAATATGCATGACGTGTTGTGCAATGCTTTTACCTTGCAACAGTCAATTTGGCACAGATAATGAGAGGAACATCGAGCGAGCAACTACCCTCTAAAAAATCTACCCATTACAATTCAAATGATGGTTTTGAACAACCCCGGAAAGTGCAAAAAATATCTAACAATCTCCCCCTTTGGCATTTCCAGGACAAAACCAACTATACTAACACGAAACTGAAAATTACAACTGAAGGAAACAAACACTTGCCTAAACTAGGTCTATCCAATGAAGATTGAGTTGATTTTCCAATACCTGCAAAGACAGCTCAACAAAAACTATGTGACCAGGGATATGTTACGAAAAATAGAATGGGTCAGCATATATAATAAACTCTTCCCTTATAAATATCTCCCCAAAGAAACAGTAGCACTTGAAAATTCTCCCCCTTTTTGTCACGGAAAAACAAAGGAATTGACGGGATCAGAGTGAGACACATGTAACTAGAAATTAAAGCATACGAGAGACTTATATGATATGAAAAAACAAGAATCACATAGGCGATATGGCCATAAGAGAAATGCATCGATTGGAATTTAAGACCATAATGACCAAAGATATCCCTTTTTTTTAAAATAAAATAAAGCGGCAAGGCAACATAAAATTTGAAGAACAAGTATTCAAAGATGAAGCTCAGACAATATGACGAAATTCAAAAGTGCATGAACAAATTCGTATTACACCAATCCAATGGGTGAATTCGAAGATAAGTTATAACACACAAGATGAATCTATGACAAAGTGAGTGTGTGACACATCATAAGAAATTAAGATCACTTATCCAAATAGTCGTCAATTATCATGTACCATTGGACCGTCAAGCACTCTCCCCCTAACGAAGTCAAACTAAGCACCCATCGATACTAAATATGTCCCCCAAAAAAAATATAAACTCCCCCTCAACTAAGGAACAATTATATATATATATATATATATATATATATATATATATATATAGTATTCTCTTTTACTCCACTACCGTTTGACGCAAACTTCCGGACTGGATAGAGCCGAAGCGATCCGGTTACTAGGCAAGTGGTCCAATGCGAATATCTTCACAAGATCTATCCACCTTTTTACGCGAACATTCGGACTGGATAGAGCCGAATGATCCGATTACTCAGTGTCTGGATAGACATTTTATCTCAACCACAACAAATGTATTTTCTTTGTCTTCTCTCCTTTTTTTTCGTTATTTTGTGGAGCATGACATATAAAACTTTGTATCCAACTATGAGGCCAAAATAGTCAATCGCCTAGGTCAAAGACAAGACAAACCGAGGTGCATGAGAATCAACTTTCTTCTTTAAGAAATCTCTCTAACCCAGACGTGTAAAAGTGGCGATCATAGAGTCATAAAACATGCTACACCAAATGTCCGAATGCATCTCATGAGTGGAGTTAATAAGAACCGTGCATGCATTCCCAAAGAAGTACATCTGCGTGAGTCTCATGAATGACTACTCATCCTCAAAAAAATATGCGAAGCCCAAATTGTTTTATATGAGAATGTTTATGAATTTTTTATTTGGAGCAAATAAAAGTATCAACATGTAAGATCATGACCCTAAAACTCACATACATGAAAATGCTAAAAGGAAAACAAAAATAAAATTGAAAGGACGGTTTTTTTATTTTTTTTTTAAAAAAGAAAACAAATACTAGAAAGACATGTTCACTCTAGACTAGTATAAGCAATGTAGCACACTAGGATGACATGCAACACCAAACTTAATCAATTGAAGTTAAACCAACAGATTTTCTAAGGTACTCAAACCTTTCGGAATCTAACGGTTTAGTGAAAAGATCAGCTTTTTGATCATGCGTGGGAATAAATTCAAGTGTCACGACACCATCTTCAACCAAATCACGAATAAAATGATGACGGATGTCGATATGTTTAGTCCTAGAAAGTTGGACTGTATTCTTCGAAATATTAATGGCACTTGTGTTATCACAAAAAACAGTTATTGCACCTTGAGAAATACCATAATCTTGAAGCATTTGCTTCATCCACAAAAGTTGAGTGCAACAACTACCAGCGGCAATATATTCAGCCTCCGCGGTGGACAAAGAAACACAATTCTGCTTTTTGCTATGCCAAGCAATCAAGCAGTTACCCAAATAGAAACAACCACCGGAAGTACTCTTCCTATCATCCGCACTTCCTGCCCAATCGGCATCGAAAAATGCGGCTAAGTCCACATTAGTACCCTTAGGATACCAAAGACAAAGTGTGGAGGTGCCCTTAACATAACGAATAATTTACTTGACAGCGATCAAGTGAGACTCTTTAGGGTCAGATTGATAACGGGCACACACTCCAACACTAAAAGAAATATCGGGACGACTAGCAGTAAGATATAACAAACTTCCTATCATACTACAATAAAGCGTGGAGTCAACACTAGTACCCTCAATATCTTTAGCAATCTTAACTGTGGAACCCATGGGGGTACAAGTAATTTTAGAATCTTCCAAACCAAATTTTTTGACCAATTCTTTCGCATATGTGGATTGAGACAAAAATATCCCATCATCCAACTGACGAACTTGAAAGCCTAGAAAGTAAGTCAATTCTCCCATTAGGCTCATTTTAAACTCATGGGACATTTGTGCCCCAAATTGGTTCGCATATCGCTCATTTGTAGATCCGAACATAATATCATCAACATATATTTGAGCGATCAAAAGGTCACTCTCAATTTTCTTCAAAAATAATGTTCGGTCCACTCCCCCTTTCACAAAGCCAATATTTAAAAGATGGTCTGCTAAACATTCATACCAAGCTCAAGGGGCTTGTTTAAGGCGATAAAGGGCCTTTCAAAGGCGGTACACATGATTAGGAAAAAAGGGATCAATAAACCCTTTGGGTTGTTCAACATACACCTCCTCTTTAAGGTCACCATTCAAAAAAGCACTTTTAACATCCATTTGAAATAGTTTAAAATTAAAATGAGATGCAATGGCAAAAAGTAACCTTATAGACTCTAACCTTGCTACGGAGGCAAAAGTCTCATCAAAATCAATCCCCTCGATTTGGGTGTACCCCTAGGCAACTAACCTGGCCTTATTACGCACCACTATACCATCTACATCCTTCTTATTTTTGAATATCCATTTTGTGCCTATGACATTGCTGTGCGAAGGCCTAGGAACCAAATACCATATATTATTATGATTGAATTGTTGTAATTCTTCTTGCATGGCCCTTATCCACAACTCATCACTCAAAGCTTCTTCTGCCTTCTTGGGTTCTAGTGAGGAAGTGTAATAAACATAGTTAGCAATATTTTTAGCTTTCCTTCTAGTTAACATTCTTTCATCTAGGTTTCCTATGAAAAGATCTTTAGGGTGATTAAGTTTGACTCGAGCTGAAGGTTCTTTTGCATCTGAGGGTACTAGGTCATGTTGACCTAACTCCTCATCATGGGGTGACTCACTAACCTCAGACTCAGTTTCAGAATCTCTCTCTTTTTCACTAGGCTCTCCTCCTACCTCAAAAGTGGGAATATCAATCGGAGTGCTCACAAGTGTCTCCTCTTCAAAAATTTCCCAACTCCCCTCATCATCCTCATCAACCTGGGGAACTGACTCATCAAGAGTGGTATCGTCAACAACTACATTGGCTGACTCAACTAGGGTAGAGGTGCGAAGATTATATACTCTAAAAGCTCTACTCGTGTTGGAATAGCCTAAAAAGATACCATCATCGCTTTTGGAGTCAAATTTACCTAAGGACTCCTATCTCTCAAAATATGACACTTACTACCAAACACTCTAAAATATTTCACCGAAGGCTTCTTACCATTCCAAACTTCATAAGGTGTGAGAGTAGTCCCTGGTCTAACATAAACTCTATTAATGGTATAACAGGCAGTATTAATAGCTTTAGCCCAAAGGTTTCTAGGGGTGCGCTTGGCATGAAGCATAACTCTCGCCATCTCTTGCAAGGTTCGATTCTTTCGTTCAACAACCCCATTTTGTTGGGGCGTGCGCGGTGCAGAGAATTCGTGTTTAATACCTTTTTATCACAATATCTTTCAATGTCAGAGTTCTCAAACTCACGACCATGGTCACTACGGATTCGAGTGATAGGGTACCCTTTCTCATTTTGAATGCGTTGACAAATTATTTTAAAACAAGCATACGCATCAGATTTTTCTCTTAGAAACCCAATTCAAGAAAAACGTGAAAAATCATCAACCATAACGAGAATATATCTCTTGCCTCCTAGACTTTCAGTACGTGAGGGTCCCATCAAGTCCATGTGAATTAATTCCAAACATTTTGTGGTTGCAACTAAGTTTGTCTTTTTATGAGTGCTTTTTATTTGTTTGCCTTTCAGGCAACCCCCACACACAAGCTCTTGCCCATTGGCAAGCTTGGGCACTCCCCTCACAATCTCATTCTTGGTTATTCGATATAATTATGGAAAATTTACATGGCCTAATCATTGATGCCAAATCTCTACATCGTCAAGCAAGACACAATGACACACACTAGGACTCGCAGATTCAACACAATAACAATTATCTGATGATCAAATACCTTTAACAACACACACACCCGAGGCATCAATAATAGAGCAATTATTTTTTGAAAATTTTACTTCATGCAAGTTATCGCAAAATTGCCCTACACTTAGCAAATTAGCCTTCCAACCCTTAACATATAAGACGTTATCTAACGGAGGGATACCGGGTGTGTTTATAGTTCCTCATCCTACAATTTCACCAATATTACCATCACCAAATGTGAAACGACCACCATTATATTTTTCAAGACTAACAAACAAGGATTTATTTCTGGTCATGTGTTTAGAACATGCACCCACTATCTAAGTAATCATGAGCCCTAAAAGCAGTGTGTGCTACATGACAAACAACGTCAACTCTCTTCCAAGTTTGCTTTGTTTTAGTGTTCGCACGTGAGAAGTGATCGTGTGTGGTTCGTTTTTCAATAAAATTATCAGTCCCTCCATTATTTTTAGCCAAAATTGATAATTTTTTATTTCCTCGACGAGGTGAGAAGTTTGATTTGCCAACTGGCTCAATTTCTTTTGAAAATTCTCATCCTTAATGTTTGTGGGAGACTAGCGCACACAAATTGAGGTCTTCCCAAATTGGGTTGACCATACCGAACACTTTTATTAACAGAAGCAACAAACAAATTCCCTTTGGTTCTTTGATTTTCTTTTCTAAGAATATTGCAAAAAGGTCGAATGTGACCTTGGACACCACAGTAGTGACAAATGAAAGGAGTTTTCTTATCATGTGCATGATTACTGTTGTAGACCTTTTTAATGGTGATGGGAGATTTAGTAGAAGATTCGAGCTTATCACTCATCACCTCATTTTTAGGAGTTTCAGATTTGACAAACTTGATTTCTCTTTTTGCGGACTCATTGACCTTAGGTGTCAGGAAAGGTGGATCAACAAACCCTAAGCCACTTTTATTTCTAAAAGTACGTGTCATCTTAGGAATACGGGTTGCACCACACTCATTACGCTTTATGGCCTCAGTGGCCTCCCTAAGGTCACGCTCCAATTCAAGAATACTATCCTTAGACCCTTCAAGGCGATACACACTCTCTCTCAATTTTGGCAAACTTGTCTGCTAGATTAGAGTTATAGATTTTTAATTTTTCAAGCTCAGTGTTCTTAGAATCAATCTCACCACTAAGAGTGTTCCTCTCACTACTAATTCTGTCGATGAGACTCATGAGTTCTTTATTTTTGTTTGCAAGTTTGACACCCTTTTCAAACAATTGATTATAAGCTTCATGAATAGAATCTATATCATCCTCACTATTCTCACAGTCTTCGTCAGTTGATACATATTTACTATCATCGCTAAGAGTTGTAGAGAGATCAATTGTTTTAGGGGATGTGGGAGACTTGATATTGGCAACCAACACAGAAAATCTAGGGGCGTCACAACCCCCATCACTACTATCATCACTATCGTCTTCCCACGAAGCCTTGTACCCTTTGGCTTCTTTCTTTTTAAGAGTGTTTGCACACTCTGCCTGAACATGCCCAAAACCGTGGCACTCGTGGCATTGTATACCTTGGTGTTTCTTGGATTTATCAATTGAATATTTCTTTTCATTATTCCCAGAATTAAAATTCTTACCCCTACTAGTTGAAGACAGAAAATTTCCACATTTACGAAATTTAACAAATTTTCTGAATTTTTTAGCAAAGAAAGCAAGTTCTTCTTCATCGAGGTCATCGTCACTCTCTTGTGTCATAGAGGATTCTTCTTTGGAAGATTTAAAAGCAATGCTTTTATTAGGCTTTACTGCAGGTTTCTTCAAAAGATGATTCAATTCAAAAGTTTGAAGTTTACCTACAAGTTCCTCAAAAAGAATATCATCAACTTTATCATTCTCTTCGATTGCAACTACTTTAGCCCTAAACCTCTCGGGAAGGGACCTAAGCACATTCTGACAAACTTTAAGATTTGAGATTGGTTCTCCTAATGCATGAAAGGAATTAACGATATCACTCAATTTAGTGATAAAACTATCAAAAGTTTCATCTTCTTGCATTCTCAATTCTTCAAAACGTGTCGTAAGCATTTGTAGTTTTGAAGTTTTAACAGTTTTAGTAACCTCATGGGTGACTTGAAGAATATCCCAAGCCTCTTTTGCAATGGTGCACGCTGAAATACAACTAAACTTAGTTTTACTTAAAGCACCATAGATGGCTCCTAAGGCTTTGGAGTTTGCCACAAAACTCTCATCGTCAGCAGAAATCCACTCAGTGTCCTCCTTAGCCCTCATTTTTTTAGTTGTAGTGTCCACTATGGTTGGGGCCTCATAGCCGTATCTAACAGATCTCCAAACCCTAACTCCTAGGGAACTTAAATGTGTGGTCATACGGGCCTTCCAATACGGATAATCGTTACCGTCGAAAAAGGGTGGCCTCGAGTTTGAGGCTCCCTCTCGTGGTGCGTTCATGTCCATTTATAACCAGGATTAAACTCAGGTGGTTAAACCTAAACGGAGCAACCAGGCTCTGATACCAATTGAAATTACCAATTTTTAAGAAGAATAACCAATTAAAAATTATCAAATAAAAAGCTGGTTAATTGTCTTGATTAATTCAATTTAACCAAACCACAAGTAGTGCAATGAAAATAAAATTGAGACAAGAAACACACGATTTACGTGGAAAAACTTAGGGTCCTTAATAACCCTAAGCCAAAACCACGGCCTAAACCTACTGCTTTATTCTATTAATAAAAAAGAAGTACACATTGCAAAATAGTAAAACCTTACACCAAGCATTTACCTATTCTCGCCAATCTCCGATGCTCCCAGAGCTTCTTCAAGATTCAATAGATGAACCATAGACTTCACGCCCGATCTCCGGATTCAACCGACTCTGAATCAATCTCCAAAAAGATTCGGCCACAGAGGTATACGGCACCACGAAATATGAACACCAAATGGACAAATAATGTGATATGAAAAGTGCTCCTAAAAGAACTAAAATGCACAATAAATATTATAAAGTCTCCTGTCTTTTTCCCGTAAAAAATGTGCATCGGTAATCAAGGTGATGATCCCCTATATATAGGCAAACAAACTGCCTATACATATGCCCCTAAAAAATCTCTCCGTGAACCTTTCCAAAAGATTAAAAAAAAAAAATCTTCTAATGAAACACATATAGAAGAGATATAGAAAAATTGTTTCTCACGTTTCTTTTCTGTAAAAAAAAATATGAGTACAACTTGTAAAAGTTGTCCTCCCTTATATGGGCATGAGAAGTGCCGGCCCTCCAAAAAGATATCACTGTGATACTTTCCAAAACAAAACAAATTGATGGTTGTTGTAAATAATGTCAGAGAATGGATGACCATTCCTCTGAGAATGGATGACCATCCCTTGAATTGTGTGGTGGCCTTTAATGTTAGATGTACTAGTGGTAGCCTTTTGGCTATATAAAGATGTCGTCCAAAGAGATGTTACACACACAAGAAAAGAGTGAAAGAAAAGGCAGAGAACAAAATACCACCCTGAATAATATTTGAGTAGTCCAGAAGACTAACTTTTCTACATATTTGTGTCTAGCACTTTATTTACTTTTTAGCTCTTATTATTTGCTTGGTTTCATAACACGTTATCAGCACGAAGCCTTAACCAACTGAGAGAGGTAAATGATTTATACTTGTTGATTTCATATACACTACTCTATTCATTTCTTTTACATAATATTTATGGAAATAATTATATGAAAAAAGGAAGGGGGGAAGATTGTACCTGAAGTACAAATCAGTATAGAATCCTGAAGTATTCTACTCTTAAAATAAAATAGAGTAAATGGGAAAATACAAGAAGAATTTTACCCAACAAATTCTCATTAAAAAAAAGGCAAAATACCTGAAGTATTTTTAGCAACAAGGTGGATGGGTTTTCAAAATTTTTGAATCCACCACGCCGCCTCGAACCCGTGACCTCCTTAAGGGAAACCACAAGTTTGGCCACTGACCTAACCCCAGTGGTTGAGTAGAAACTGACAAGTTTATTTATATATAACATCTTGTTAGTAAATTTAGTATCTCTGACTACAATTACTAAAATTGTGTAGAATTCTTGTAACAGTAGCCTTTTATTATGTTCATTTGGAAATTGATTCAGGGAGCAGATCCATACTTCTTTCTTTTTATCTGCCAATTCACATGGCAATAAACCATTCCCTTCAATGCATGATAACCTCACATGGCAACTAGCCATTCCCTAAGTAGACTTTAATAAGCTTGTAACTTGTAAAAACTGTTGGCTTTTCCTTCTATAAAAAATAAAAAATAAAAAAAGAGGATATTTTTCTTCTCCAACAGAAAGTTCTTACATATGCACTGGCATTTTCAGGGTAGAATTTGTCAAGTGAAATTTCATACTCTGATTTTTTAATTATGTCACTTCATAATTATTTGTCTAATCAAAGTATCTTGTTTTTATAGACAATGTCGAACTACACAAAATTGGAATTTGCTGCCCTTGACATTTCGGGAAGAAATTATCTGTCATGGATCCTTGACATAGAGATTCATCTCGATGCAATGGAAATCGAACAAACGATCACAAATGGTAATAGTGCGTCCCTGAAGGATCGCGTAAGGGCCATGATCTTCATCCGATATCACTTCCACGAGGACCTGGAGTCCGAGTATCTCACTGTCAAAGACCCACTAGTTTTGTGGAACAACCTGAAAGAAAGATATGGGCACCAAAAGACAGTCATGTTGCCTAGAGCTCGTTATCATTGGATGCACCTAAGAGTTGAAGATTACAAATCGGTTAGCGAGTATAATTCTGCCCTATTCAGAACTGTTTCACTTATGAGACTGTGTGGGGAGAAAATTACTAAAATGGATATGTTAGAAAAGACATATTCCACGATTCACCCCAGAGACATGAATCTGTCACAAACATATACACAGAGGGGCTATGAAAAATACTCGAATTTGATATCCTGTCTCCTGGTAGCTGAACAAAACAATGAATTATTAATGAAAAATCACGAGTCTCATCCAACCGGATCTATACCGTTTCCAGAAGCAAATGGAGTTTCATTCTACAGTCAGGGAGCTAGCCGCGGTCGTGGTTGAGGTCATGGGCGCAGACGCGGACGGGGGCATGGTGGCCATAACTACCAAGTCCGTGGAGGACACATCAAGAAGCCCAGCAAGAAAACTGATTTTCCCCGGAAGTGGAATAAGTGGGATAGGTCGGATGTATCCCAAGGAAAGGGAAAGGATTTTCAAGCTAAACCTTTTAAGAATACAGAAGATTCATGTTACAAATGTGGAGTGAAAGGTCATTGGTCGTGTACCTGTCGTACGTCAAAACATTTAGTTGATCTTTTCCAGGCATCAATCAAGAGGAAAGGAAAAGAAGTTGAAACCAATTTTCTTGATCAAGTTAATCAAACTGACCCTTTTGAACCTTTTGATTTGTCATCTTTTGATATATCTGATTTACCTGCTGGACCTAGTGGGACAAAAGTTGATTTCTTTGATGATGGAGATGACTACCCTGATTGGTCCATGCATTTGGACTAATAAGTATCTTTGCTTATGTTTGAAATAATAGTCTAAGGACTAATCTATCTTTTAATAATGTTGTAAGAGATATGTCATGTTGTATTTGATTTTGGAATAAAAGTTTCAAGATGTGTTTCAGTTACTTATTTGTGAAATCTTTAAATTTGTATTTTTTGCATTTAGGAGCATGGATACTAATGGGACATTATCAAACGCAAAGATAAATGGTGAAGATATCTGTCTGGTAGACAGTGGTACGACACATACTATTCTTCGAGATAACAGATATTTCAAACATTTGTCAAAGATAAAAGCTTATGTCAATACAATATCAGGTTCTGCAGACCTAATTGAAGGCTCTGGAAGAGCAAATATTGTTCTAGCAAATGGAACAATTTTAAATATTGACAATGTTTTGTATTCTAACAGATCCAAAAGAAATCTGTTAAGTTTTATGGATATACGTCATAATGGTTATCATATTGAAACCACAAACGAAGGCAGAAAAGAATATTTGTATATCACTTCTAATGTGTCTGGCCGGAAGCTAGTATTAGAAAAAATTTCTGCATTGTCTTCTGGATTATATTATACGACGATTAGAACAATTGAATCATATACTAGTGATGCACCAGAAGTGCTGCAACCCAAAACTTTTTATGCTATGGCATGATCGCCTTGGGCATCCGGGTTCAGTAATGATGCGTCGTATTGTTGAAAATTCACAAGGGCATCCGTTAAAGAACCAGAAGATTCTATTACCCAAGAATTATCCATGTAATGCCTGTTTACAAGGGAAACTGATTATTAGACCATCAATCTCCAAAGTGATTGTTGAATCACCATCATTTTTACAAAGAATACAAGGAGATATTTGTGGGCCGATACACGCACCATGTGGACCATTTCGATATTTCATGATTCTAGTTAATGCCTCAACTAGATGGTCACATACCTGTTTACTGTCTACACGAAATGTTGCATTTGCTAGATTCCTTGCTCAGATCATTAGATTAAGAGCACAATTCTCAGATCATCAAATCAAAACAATTCGTCTTGACAATGCTGGAGAGTTCACATCTCAGACATTTAATGATTACTGCATGTCAATTGGTGTTGATGTTGAACATCCTGTTGCACACACTCATACCCAGAATGGTTTGGCTGAATCTTTTATTAAAATACTTCAACTAATTGCTCGACCATTGCTTATGAAAACAAAATTGCCAGTTTCTGCTTGGGGACATGCTATTTTACATGCTGCATCTCTGATTCATGTTAGGCCAACTGCATATCATAAATATTCACCCACACAGCTTGCTCTTGGTCAACAACCGAATATCTCTCACTTAAGAGTTTTTGGTTGTGCTATGTATGTGCCTATTGCACCACCCCAACGTACTAAAATGGGTCCACAACGTAGGCTTGGGATTTATGTTGGTTTTGATTCTCCATCTATCATTAGATTCCTCGAACCCCTAACAGGCGATGTGTTTAAGGCATGTTTTGAGGATTGTCATTTTGATGAATCAGTTTTCCCACCATTAGGGGGAGATAGGTCGAAGCCAGAAGCTCGACGTGAAATTACTTGGAATGTTTTGGCATTATCTCATCTTGATCCTCGTACTAATCAATGTGAACTGGAAGTTCAAAGGATCATTCATTTGCAAAGTATTGCAAATCAGTTACCTGATGCATTTAAAGATGCAAATAAAGTAACCAAGTCTCATATACCAGCTGCTAATATCCCAGCACGGATCGAAATTCCCACAGGACAAATTACTAGTACAACAGCTGATGAATCTAAAGCACGCCAGAAGCGTGGGAGACCTGTTGGTGCCAAAGATAAATTTTCCCGGAAGAGGAAAATCCAAGGCAAACAAACTAAAGTCCCAGAAATAGCTGATACTCCTGAGGGGATCAAGCTAATAAATGTAAAAGCTCATGAAGAGACTAAACCCGCAAATGAAAGAATGAATTCATCAATATTTCCTCCTACTTCTGAATCTCCTGAAGAGAAATCTCCCGAAGATTTATTTCCTGAAATGGAACAGGTACCTGAGAATAATGAGATCTCAATACATTATATGAGTACGGGAGAAATGTTGGACAGAAATAAAACCGTTGTCAACAACGCGTTTTCATTTAAGGTTGCTCTTGACATTACTAGAAGTGATGATGAAAGTGAACCACAAACTGTCGAAGAATGTCGACGCAGAAATGATTGGCCAATGTGGAAAGGAGCAATTCAAGCAGAGTTAAATTCTCTCGCAAAGAGAGAAGTATTTGGACCTGTAGTTCAAACCCCTGGAGGAATACAACCGGTGGGATACAAATGGGTGTTTGTGCGAAAGCGCAATGAGGAAAATGAAGTTGTGCGATATAAAGCACGACTTGTTGCACAAGGTTTCTCGTAGAGACCTGGATTGATTATGAGGAGACATACTCTCCCGTAATGGATGCTATCACATTCAGATTTTTTATTAGCTTGGTAGTTACAGAATGTCTGGACATGCGTCTGCTGGACATTGTGACAGCATACTTGTATGGATCACTAGATGCTGACATATACATGAAGGTCCTCGAAGGATATACTATGCCTGAAGCATGCAGTTCAAAACCCCGAAGTGTTTATTCATTTAAGCTACAAAAATCTTTATATGGGTTGAAACAATCTGGTCGTATGTGGTACAAACGCCTCAGCGACTACTTGTTAAAGGAAGGATATGAAAATGATCCTATTTGTCCATGTATTTTTACTAAGAAATCAAACTCTGGTTTTGCAATTATTGCAGTTTATGTCGATGATTTAAATCTCGTGGGAACTCCAGAAGAGCTCATAAAAACCGCCGAATATTTAAAGAAAGAGTTTGATCGAGATGAAAGATCTTGGCAAAATAAAGTTTTGTCTTGGCCTACAAATCGAGCATTTGCCAACTGGAGTTCTAGTACAGCAGTCGACATATACAGAAAAGGTTCTTAAACAATTCTACATGGATAAAGCACATCCATTGAGTACTCCTATGGTTGTTCGATCACTTGATGTGAACAAAGATCCATTTCGTCCCCAAGATGGGGGAGAGGAAATTCTTGGTCCGGAAGTACCATATATGAGTGCCATCGGTGCACTTATGTACTTGGCAAATTGTACACGACCAGATATTGCATTTTTAGTCAACTTATTGTCTCGATATAGTTCAGCTCCAACTCAACGGCATTGGAAAGGAATTAAACACATATTTCGTTGTCTCCGAGGAACTGGTTGATTTGGGTTTATTCTATTCAAATGGATCGAAATCACAATTAATCGAATATGCAGATGCTGGTTATTTATCTGATCCACACAAAGCTCGGTCACAAACAGGATATGTGTTCACTTGTGGTGGTACTGCTATTTCATGGCGTTCTGTGAAGCAGACGTTGACTGCTACTTTTTCTAATCATTCTGAAATTATTGCAATTCATGAAACAAGCTGTGAATGTGTTTGGTGGAGATCTATGATACAGCACATTCGGGAAAAGTGTGGATTATCCTCGATCAAAGATAGCCCGACCATATTACATGAAGACAATGCCGCATGTATCACACAGATTAAAGCTGGTTATATCAAATGAGACAAAACAAAGCATATTTCACCAAAATACTTCTACACCCATGACCTCCAGAAAATTTGGTGATATTGATGTTCAGCAGATACGTTCTAGCGACAATCTGACAGATTTATTCACCAAGGCATTACCAACCTCAACATGCAAGAAGCTGTTAACGGTATTGGGATGCGTCGACTCAAAGACATATCATGCAAAGTTGTGGGGGAGTAATTAATGCTAAAAAGATAAACGATTGTACTCTTTTTCCTTTGTCTAAGGTTTTGTCCCACTAGGTTTTCCTTGGCAAGGTTTTAATGAGGCAATCTATAGACAGTTTTTCACTGTGTACTCTTTTTCCTTCACCTAAGGTTTTTCCCATTGGGTTTTTCCTTGGTAAGGTTTTAACGAGGCATATTTTTAGTTTTTGGTCATCCAAGGGGGACTGTTGTAAATAATGTCAGAGAATGGATGACCATTCCTCTGAGAATGGATGACCATCCCTTGAATTGTGTGGTGGCCTTTAATGTTAGATGTACTAGTGGTAGCCTTTTGGCTATATAAAGATGTCGTCCAAAGAGATGTTACACACACAAGAAAAGAGTGAAAGAAAAGGCAGAGAACAAAATACCACCCTGAATAATATTTGAGTAGTCCAGAAGACTAACTTTTCTACATATTTGTGTCTAGCACTTTATTTACTTTTTAGCTCTTATTATTTGCTTGGTTTCATAACAATGGTATCTTTCAATGGCAAGTGTACAAAAATTTCGGCAAGTGGAAATGCCTATACATGTGAATGATAAACAAAATCTTTGATTTCTTTTCCATAAAAAAACAAATGTGCATCAGACTAATTAAGGATAGTATATATAGGCTAAGATGGACGCTTATCATGAGGTTCCTAAAAAATCTCTTTTATCCTCTCCAAAAATAAAAAATAAAATCTTTGAATGACACACATGGAAAACAAATTTTTCGGCATATTAAAAGAAAATAGTTTGTTTGATATAAATATATATGGAAAACAAAATTTTCGGAGAGTTTTGTGAAAAGAAAAATGCATATATAAATGTAATCTCCGCATCTACGGTAAATGAATTTCTAGAGAATCTTGAAAATAATGTACATGACGTGTTGTGCAATGCTTTTACCTTGCAACAGTCAATTTGGCACAGATAATGAGAGGAACATCGAGCAAGCAACTACCCTCTAAAAAATCTACCCATTACAATTCAAATGATGGTTTTGAACAACCCCGGAAAGTGCCAAAAATATCTAACATTGAAGTCAAACACATTTACTCCAGTCAAGCTTTGGCTTACTAGAGGTTGGTTTGTTTCTGAAACTAGCCTAAAATTTTGCCATGGTCTCGTTTATTAACTTTGCGAGCCAAATCTAGACGAGCCCTTATCGAACCAAAATTCGAGCAGTTTTGCGAACAACTCAATTCTTTTGCATCCCTCATTATGTTAGAAAGCATGCAAGAAAAATGGCTGCCAAAATTTATATTAGTTAAAAAATACGTTCCCTCTCCCAAAAAAGTATTGGTTGCTACTGGGGCATGACCTAATACCCTCACAAGTGGGGTAGGCATTTTCAGTTGCGTACCTAGGATTCGTAAAGTGGGAACCAAGTTACGTTTACTTGTAAATTAAAACAAAACACCATCTTTATATACTAATTTAACCACAGAATTTCGAAGGCAGATTTCAAAACTTTTACTAGTACACATCAAGCCTAAAATTTAGTTCAAATAATGAGACAATTAGAAAGTGTGCAAAGACCCAAGTCCCCCAATCCGGACCCCTGCTTGCATCCCTAGGTCCGCCCCTGGGCGGCTGGGCCCATCTCAAGTACATGAGAACGCACACTCACAAGATTGTGTTGGGCTAAGTGAGCATTTATCTTTTTTCTTTTGCTCAGTATAAGGCTTTGTCTAAACCCTTGAAGCTCAAATCAGCAGATCCATTTCACAATGCACCCCTTATACAAACCATAATCCATTAAATATTAATTGTAAGTTAGTAACCAAAAAGAGAAACTTCAGGAAAATTCCGCGAATATCATCCTTTCATGGAAACTCCAACTTAATGAAAAATAATTTAAAAATAGAGTAGGAATACAGAAGCCACGCAAGAAAAGATGCCTTAACTGGGAAGGAAATCAGTAACAATATAATGATAACCCCGAACGCAAGAGACTACATGTCAGGCCACAGGAAGCATACCACAATCGCTGTTTATGATTTTATTGAACAAACAAACTCAACAAACAGGGTAAATCTTTACGACCAATAGATTGCCCTGAAAAAACCAACCAAACATGAAACCTACCCACCTGCTATGGCCTGAAAATCATTGGATTTAAGTGCCAAAAATTTACCGTCAACCTATTCTCATCAGTGGACTTGACACCACGCCAAGAGCAAAGACAAGCTCTAACTTCATCAATGATCTTATCACCTAGCATAGAAGCTGGCGTAGCCCTTCCTTGAAAAATCCTCCCATTCCTCTCCCGCCAAATCCAATATATAGCAGCTGCCAAAGAAAGTTTGTAGGTGCGAGAAGAAAGGGAATGACCATTCCTATGGTCAATGACCCACTCCATCTCCCTTGATAACCCAAAGCAAGGCCTACTGATTTGATTTTGATGAAGCACCATTTGCCAAACTTCTCTAGAATAATGACAATCAAAAAATAAGTGCTCATGAGTCTCATCTTCTCGAGCACAGAAGAAGCAGCCTTTATCCACATCCAAATCCATTTCTACATTCTATCCTTAGTGGAGAGCCTACCCAAAAACACTAGCCATTCAATAAAAGCCCACCGAGGAACATGATGTGAGAACCAAATTGAGGCAGCCCAAGGAACCTTAGGCAGATGTTGTAGATAATTTGCCATTGTAGGATTTCATAAGAAACCTTAAACCTAAGAACTCATGTCAAACCTATTGAAGAAAATAATAGTGAATGCGTACCTGTCGCCATAGAGGATGAAAACCTTGTGTGTGTGGTTGTTCGTCTTCCACCTCCAAAACCCTACTCTTGATCTTGACCTTAGTCTCACACTCAATGGGATGATATGAGAAAAGAGATTAGGATTTGGAGTGGGGACTTAACCACATATTTATAGGCCTTGGTTCCATCATAGCCCATCATAATAGATGGAACCCTAATGGGCCTTGAATGGTCTCTACACTTAATAATAGTCCGCACCACATAACGCACGTGATATAACCCAAATACGTGCTAGCAGAGATTTGTCAATTACCCGGTCATATTTATTAGACGATCACAACTCAATGGGTAATACCGACACCACTCAAACCTTATTCGACAATATACAATATCTAATTATATGATATATGTAGGTCCACCTACAGAAAATTGCTAACAATCTCCCACTTGGGCCACATAGGTCATCCAGATATTAGACATTGTAAACTTTAGGAGCGCTCAAACTTTTATTGTCGAAATTTATGAGTGCCATCTCAAACAATCTAGTCCATCAAAAACATAAATATAGGATCATGGCGGCCTTTGCCATATTTATCATGACAGGACCCATCCATGGTCACAAATATCTATGTATTCAACGACATAGATCAAGTACATAAGTGTAGCATAAAAATTACATGCAAATGTGATCCTTTAGCATGCCTATTTTCAACTAGTCCAACCTTATAACTCAACAGAGTTCCTGAGTCACGCATATATTCAAAACTTCATGTATATACCACAATTTGAAAATATGTAACTTTATTTCAGAATCATCAATAAACCAAAAGTGATCACCACAAAAGTCAAATAATTAATAACATGAGTAACACAACTCTCACTAATCAAATACTTCACTAGAACTAACCACTCCTATACGAGCTACATACTCCTTAAATACTTTAGGTGGTAAGCCCTTAGTAAGCGGATCCGCAATCATGAGTTCTATACTAATGTACTCAATTGATGTAAGATGATTCTGAACTCTTTTCTTAACGACAAGAAACATGATGTCAATATGCTTTAATTTTGACGAACTCTTGTCACAATTCAGTAGGTTTATAATCAAAATAAATCCTTATTGGCTTCTCGAGTTACCGACAGTATGAAACCAGGTGACAAAATTCTACAACCATAGCACTTACTTTGTTGCTTTATAGCAAGCAATAACAAACTCGGAGTCCGAATATCCAACAATAATAATTAGATTCTCCAATATGTGAGCATATCATTTACAAATATCTACCAAGCATTCCAACTGTGCACGCAATATCCGGACACGTACAAACTAGAGCATACATAAGACTCGCTACTGTCGATGCATAAGGGAAGTCCTCCATTTCTTTTCTTTCCAAGTCGTTCTTTGGAAAAACCTTCTGGCTGCACCATATATATGGTTTCTTCAACATCACCGTTAATAACGCAGTCTTTATATCCATTTGGTGAAGCACTAAATCATAATGAGCTACAAGTGCCATAACAATCCTTAGATAGTCTTTCGATGATACCAGAAGAGAAAGTCTCTTTATAGTCAATGCCTTCCTTTTGAGTAAAGCCTTTAGCAACAAGACGTGCTTTATATCTTTCGATATTGTCTTTCAAATCCTGCTTGGTTTTAAATATCCATTTACAACCAACAAGCTTGATACCTTTAGGCAATTCGACAAGATCGCAAACGTCGTTGTCACTCATGGACTTTAACTCATCCAATATGGCATTCATCCATTTTAGGGAGTTTACACTTTGTTTGGCTTGACTGAAAGATATGGGGTCATCTTCCAATCCTATATCAAACTCATGTTCTTCGAGATGAAACATATAATCATCAGGAATCGCTGATCTCCTCTCCCTATTGGATCTCCTAAGTGGCATCTCTACTTAAGTTTGTTGTGGTTCTTCTGTATTAGTAGGAGGCAACCCAAGATCAGTTTGGTGGTTTGTATCCACATCCTATACAAGTACAGGTGTAACCACCTCAACAGTCTCAATTGGAATCATAGGAATCTCAACTTGTTCGTTTTCAAATAAAAAATTCTTTGTTTGTGCACTCCCACTACTTTCAACATCCTCAATAAATTTGGCATTATCCGTCTCAATTATGGTATTTGTGGAAGGACAATAAAATTTAAAACCTCTTGACCTTTCTGAGTATCCAACAGAATAGCAACTAATAGTTCTTGAGTCCAATTTTCTTTCATTGGGCTTATAAGGCCTAGCCTCAGTTGGAGAACCCCAAACATGGAAATGCCTAAGACTAGGCTTCTTTCTAGTCCACAACTCCTATGGGGTTTTAGCTACCACCTTATTTGGTACTCGATTAAGAATGTAACTTGCAGTCTTTAAGGTCTCTCCCCAAAGGGAATCAGGTAAAAAGGAATTGCTTACCATGCTTCTAACCATATCTTTAAGGGTCCGGTTTCGTTTCTCGGATACACCATTTTGACGTGGTGTCCCTGGCATGATGTATTGAGGTATGATCCCACATTCTTCCAAGTATCTTGCAAAAGGCCTTAGACATTGTTCACCTGATCCGTCATATTTATCGTAGTATTCACCACCACGATTAGATCTAATAGCCTTAATTTTCTTATTAAGTTGATTTTCAACTTCTGCTTTATAGGCCTTAAAAACGTCCAGTGCCTGTGAGTTTTCATGTATCAAGTACAGATACCCATAACAAGAATAGTCATCTGTAAAAGTGATAAAATACCGTTGACCATTCCAAGAAGCCGTAGGAAATGGACCACAAATATCGAATTGTATCACTTCTAAAATGTCTAAACTCCTTTTGACACCAAATTTCATTATGTTTGTTTGCTTCCCCTTTATACATTCAACATAGATTTTGAAATCTGAAAAATCAAGGCGATCAAGAATTTCACTTGACACAAGGCCTTCAATTCTCTCTTTCGAGATATGTGCCACAAAACGGAGGAGTTCTCATTAATTAATTTTCGCTTTGTACCATAATTGTCAACATGTAAAGTTTTATTAAACTTTAAGTGTGAAGCTCCAAGTCTAACCTGTATAGATTATCAACTAGAGATCCAGTACCAATAATATTTGAATTTTGGAAAAGACTGAAACCTTTGTTACCAAATGAACAAGTATAACCGGATTTGTCGAAACAGGAAACATAAATTAAATTCCATCTAAATTACGGTACATAAACAGTCTCATCCAGATCCAAATAAAAATCAGATTCTAATTTAAGTCTATAGACTCCAATTGCCTCAACACGAATTTTATTTCCATTCCCCATATAAATAAACCTTTCGGCATCACTGGATGTTTGGCTCCTTAGACAACCATTCATAGACACACCTATGTGAATAGTGGCACCCGTATCTATCCACCAAGTGTTGGGTGGTACTTCAGCTAAATTAAATTCACAGCAAACAAAATTAAATTGGTTATCTTTATTTGCGAGCCACTTATGATACTTAGGACAACCTTTCTTCACATGACTATCAGCCTTTTTGGAAAAGAAACAGGGAATAACTGTATCTTGATTATGTTGCACATTTGTCTGTGAAGTCCCAGTATGTGAAATTCCCTTACCCTTATGATCGAATTTGTTTTTCTTAGTGCCCAAATAACCGAGAGAATATGTTGGAATGTTGTTGAATTTGACAGATATAGAAGATGTATCTACTATAACAATACAAAAGATAAGCTCACGATCAACCAATATCCATAACACAATGATAAAAATAAGAAACTTGATTATAATTATCATGCAAAAAATTGGTCTAATTGTAGGGGCAAACAATTTAGACAAATAGACATAAAATAAAATTCACAAAGAATATGTCTTTGGTGGTGGGCTTTGTCGAGAAACCTAACGCATCATCATAACCAAGTCTTTGGACAGTAATTATAACGTGCAAGTGGTCTTCTCAAAAATAAATAAGGCTAGTTAACATGAATAATACAAAATTAGACCTGGCCAATCAAAAGCCTTCCTTTGGGCCGACTTTTGAACGCATAGGTAAATTCTAAAAATTATATTATTCAAAAAATTGACTACCTTATACCGTTTAAAATACGGCCAGATAATTACCTTCCTTTGGGCCGATCATTAACCGCATAGATCTAAACGTAACTTTATGCAATCCAAAACTGTTACCTTGAATTTTAAGAAAATCTCCATGACAGAGACCACTTTGGCGGCATATCACTTTAATTCTCATAAATCCTAGGTATGGACCACAAAATAATCTTTATGCCCCAATTTAAAATTTCTTAAGTGAAACAAGTAATAACCATGAAATTTAATTCTCGTAGTCGCTCCGTATTTTCTTTATAGCGGCATTAAATAAAAATTGTTGATCTTTTTATCGAAGTTCAATCTAGCCATGGTTGGTACAAAATATTGATATTGCAAGTACCCACCAATATGTTACAGAGTAAATTAAAAAAAAAAATTTTTGATTCACATAACAAGGTAACAAAAGTTACCATCAGATTTGAAACTGATACTAAAGTTTAACGAACTCCATGTATCGATAAAAAAAGTTACCATCATATTCACTCAGAATTCGAAACTAATATTAAACTCTCATGTATCGATAATAGAAAAAAAAAAAAAAAGGAAAAATAATGCTGCACTGTTGCCATGCAAACCGTGGCAATAGTAGAAGTAATACAGAAGGCATATTAGATCAATTGAATAAAAATATGATGACCGAAGTAATGATTTAACAGCAAGAAAACGAGATTCGAAAATCTGTCTGGGAAAAACTAAATTTAAGTTATTACTAGTTCCTTGAATAAAGAGAAAAAATAAACTCTATATTTTCCCCAATAATCTGACAAGGGGCTCTGATACCACTTGTAGGATTTCATAAGAAACCCTAAACCCAAGAACTCATGTCAAACCATTGAAGAAAATAATAGTGGATTCGTACCTGTCGCCATGGAGGATGAAAACCTTGTGTGTGTGGTTGTTCGTCTTCCACCTCCAAAGCCCTACTCTTGATCTTGACCTTAGTCTCACACTCGATGGGATGATATGAGAAAAGAGATTAGGGTTTGGAGTGGGGACTTAATCACATATTTATAGGCCTTGGTTTCATCATAGCCCATCATAATAGATGGAACCCTAATGGGCCTTGAATGGTCTCTACACTTAATAATAGTCCGCACCACATAACGCATGTGATATAACCCAAATACGTGTTAGCAGAGATTTGTCAATTACCCGGTCATATTTATTAGACGATCACAACTCAATGGGTAATACCGACACCACTCAAACCTTATTCGGCAATGTACAATATCTAATTATATGATATATGTAGGCCCACCTACAGAAAATTGCTAATAGCCACCACTAGTCAAAGTCCACTGGACAGAATCTGACCTGGAAGGATTTGGAAGGAGATTAGGAGAAGTATGGGTCACAATGTCTTTAGTCACACCACTGCGGGGTCTTGGCCACCGCCATGAATCATGATCTATAATAGATGCAACTCAAACATGCAAAGACCTTCCCAAATTAAACACAACAGCGTCCCCAAATTTCAAGTCTAGAGGCCCCAAATCATGCCAATTATCAGTCCAGATTTAATCCAAGGCTGCACGATGCGCCTTAGCTTGAATATTTTCTGAATGGTCCCAGAAGCCTCATTAGGAATCTTAACCCTCCACAAACTCTAGTCTTTGATGATATATGTATGAACCCACCTTATCCAAAGCGTGTCAGCCTTCAAACATAAAGCCCACGAATGCCTCAACATAGAAGCCATGTTCCAATCATCAAGCAAACGAAACCCCAACCCTCCTTCACTCTTTGGGGCACAAACTAATTGCCAAGCCACCTTAGCACCAGAAGTTTTAAGGTCAGTACGAGTCCAAAGAAAGGATCGCAACATAGGCTCAATGTCATGCAAGACCTTTTTAGGTATAATAAAGATAGAGGACCAATACATCTAGATACCAAAGAGAACAGATTGCACCAATTGGGCTCGACTACCATAAGAAAGGGATTTGTTGGCCCAAGACTGAATTCGATGAAGAATCCTTTCCTATAACTGAGCACAATCAGCTGCCTTAAGCCTAGTAGAGATAAGAGGAACCCCCAAATACTTCACTGGAAGACACCCCTTAGGAATGGGAAGAATAGCACCAAGACTAAGTTTAGTCGCATTATCCACCCCAACATAGAAAATTAAACTCTTATTCATATTTGGACTCAAACCAGAAAGCAAGTGAAAATCAGCCGACACCTCAGCCACTAGCTGAAAAGTCTTCGCCTCAGCCCCACGAAGAACAAAAAGATCATCCACAAAAATCAAATGAGAGATTTCCAAATTCTTGCACCTTGGATGAAAAACAAAATCCTCACTTCGATCGATACGATATTGAAGAAGAGAAGTAAAACCTTGCAAAACCAGGAGAAAAAGGTACGAAGATAAGGGGTCACCTTGTCTCAAACCCTTCTTACCTAGAAAGAACCCCTCTAGCTCCCCATTGATCACTACTGAAAACATAGGGGAACAAATACAAGCCTGAACCCATTGAATAAACCTATCAGGGAACTCCACGGTTCTCATAACACTCAACACAACATCCTAATTAACAGAATCATAAGCCTTCATTAAATCCATCTTGATAGCACACCGCGGACGACCTTGTTGTCTATGATAGTTCCTTACAAGCTCTTGCATCAGGAGGATGTTGTCCATAATTGATCGCCCTTTGACAAAGGCAGACTGATTTGAACTAATAATGGAAGGAAGCAATGGTTGTAATCGATTAGCTAACACCTTAGTAACACATTTGTAAACCACATTGCAACAAGCAATGGGACGATAATATTTGACGAAAGTAGGAGAAGGAACCTTTGGCACCAATGTTAGCGCAGTGCAATTCCATTGAAGAGGCAAAAACCCATCTTGAAAGAACAGCTGAATGGCCTTAACCACCTCATCCCCCACAATGTCCCAATTTTGCTGGAAAAAATCAGCACTATAACCATCTGGACCTGGAGCCTTGTCCTTCTTAATAGACCACATAGCATTCTTGATCTCCTCTCAAGAAACAGCCGCAATTAGACCCATCCTCATATCATGTGGCACCCGTTGACACACAGCCAACCTTAATACGTGAGAAGCATCAACCTTCTGAACAAAAGGAGTACCTAACATCCCCTCATAATAACCTAGAATTGCCTTTTTAACCTCCACCGGGTTAGTAATCCTAGCCCTAGAAGCATCACATAAACTTAGAATTTTACTTCCCAAACAAAGAGACTTCATTTTCTTATGAAAAAACCTAGTATTCTGATCCCCCAAAGCAAGCCATTGCACTCTAGATTTCTGTCAATTGAAAGATTCCTCTGCTAGACTTAAATCAATAAACTTGGCATAAAAATCCTTCCCCTCGCTCGCCAAAGAACCATCAAAAGGATACTTAGCACACTGTTCCTGAGCGAAAGCAAGCTCCTCCCATGCGTGCTAGACTCTTTCCCCAATCCGGGAAAAGAAATGCATATTGAAAGACCTCAGCACAGGTTTCAATCTTGTGAGCTTCTGATACAAGTGATAACAGCTAGGGCCACTAATAGGCAAACCCCAAGATTTTTACACCTCAGACTTGAACTGGACATGCTTCATCCAATAATTAAAAAACTTAAAAGGTATCCGTCTTGGGAAAGAAGACAGAATATCCACCCATATGAAACAATGGTCTGAAACTCTAAGAGGCAAAAAAGTAGTTTCAGACTCGGGAAAAGAATCCATCCAAGAGGAGTTACTGAGAGTTCGATCTAGTTGGCTCTTAACATCCCCTAAGCCACCCCTCTTGTTTGACCATGTAAACCACATACCTTTGGAAGGCATATCATCCATATCAATACTATCAAGGCAGGTATTAAACTCAGCAGCAACACCCACATCAAAGCCCAGAACCCTCTCCGACCTCCGCCTAACCACATTGAAATCACCAATCTGGATCCAAGGAGTATAACCAATAGAGGAAGCCAAGGAAATCATTTCCCCCCATAAACTGCGTCTATCCCCTATTAAGTTTTGCCCAATCACATCAACCTTCAAAAGCTGAGAATCCCACCCCACCAAAGTTCTAGCCACCCTACTAGGAATACCATTATGGGCATAAGACCACTGAGCAGGGAAACATCTTCTAACTGTTTTATCAACATTCTCAAGTTGAAACTTAGCCTCAACAACACCAACCAATCCCAATTTATGAGTTCTAATCATCAAAAGGACCTCTTTCTGCTTAAGGAGATCATTTAAACCTCTAATATTCCAGGCCCCCAAGCTAATTTTGTCTATTAATGCTAGAACTTTGGACCACCCCCACCCTCCTCCTTGCCTAGAGGGGGATCAGCTTTACCCTTTCCCCTACCATGACCCTTCTTAGAGGGGGCAACCACAGGAGCAGAAGAAAAAATGCTCTCATCCTTGTCCCCCTCGAAGGCCACCTTATCTAGCTCAACCTCTACTTGTTTTTTAATAAGCATAAAGACTTCATTACCTCAAAGATAAAAGCTAAAATGATTACAATAGAAAAAGAAATGCATTGAGATAGTTTTGAAGAGTATAAAACTCTTCTAGTACTGCAACGGTCAATGTTATTTAATAGTCTAGAAAGACATAACAAAAAAATGCACCAAAAAAAGAAGTAGCGGATAAGATACAAATGGAAAAAGATGATCGAACCCAACCAAAATACACCCAATACAGGCTCTTACACAATGGCTCTTCACATATATATTCCTAGTCCACTTTGGAAAATACAAACCCTAGACCCCTTCTTCAATACTACACTAGCTGACCACCCGGATTTAATCCCTGTAGTCTCTGTATGATATTGACCACATGACTTTGTTGCTTTGAAATAGAAAACTCACTAGCACGAAGGGCGTCCGTCTGGCCTCCTTCCCTCGATTACCTCTCCTCTCGCGAGTCATTCAGCTTAACCATGTCCATGCCCTCCAAATATTACATGCCATTGATCCAGCCATGGGGTTTGTCATTCAGCAAACATAAACAAGGACAATTAGCTCACATCATCAATCCAAGAAGCTGAATAAAAAAGCACAACACTCTGATTCGTAGCCCTTCAAGATTTTGATCATTAAAGCATTGCCAACATGATCACTCAGTTGAAAATGAAATCACATCATCAGCTCAACAAGCAAGTCAAAGAGTGTACCGCCCACAAGTCGACCGGCAGAACAGTTGGCGAATGTCTGAGGGTATTATTTTTCTACGGCACGAAGGATGGGGGCAAAGCAAGTTTTGATTCTCCACTAATGATCGCCTTCCGAATCAGAGAGCAAGGAATATTTGGACTGCACATCATCCTGGGATTGGTGTTGAGTCATCTTCCCCTCATCTTTTGGCAGCATTTCCCCCTGGCTAGCATTTGTGAGTTTCAACTCTGAGTCAAAAGGATGGCTTGGCATTAGCAATTTAGAAGAGGTGAGATATGAGGAATAGTCACCTTTTGAGGAGAAAATGGAAGGGGGAAAATGTCCCCAATTCCTACAAAAATATCACTACTGGACTTACCTTTGTATTCTTCGTCGTGCTCCTTACCATCCTTGCCAAGGTCATCCATTTTAGAACTATCACCAGCTTCTGCTTCAGAAATAACCTTGGAGGTGGGAGTGTCCTTCCTAGTTGAAGAAGGAACCTCTATAATTGAAGCATCACGAGGGGGAGATGGTGTTCTATCTCATAGAGGAGATGAAAAAGTTGTAGCAGCTTGAAATTTTTTCTTCAATTTCTTCTTCTTCTTCCTCGATTCAGAGCCACCCTCGGCGAGATTTATATCAAATGGAGGAGGTTCTAGCCCAGGAGACCTCGTTGGAGATTCAATTTCCTTCTCAAGCTTTGCATTCATGCACTCTGTTTCTTTGTCAAAACCTTCCACCTCCTCTATTTCTTGCATCTCTGTGGGTTTAGCCTCTGCAACACCGCCAGAAGTACCCCTCACAGCATCAGAACTTTACCCACCAGTGCCTTGGCGATATCGCTCGCAACATCTAGAGCGTTAAAGGCATCAATCTATCTAACATTTGAGCCTGCAATGTTGTCTACATCAGCACTTGAATTTGGAGCATTATGATGTTGTCCCTTAGCAGGGCTGAGATCTGCTCCTTCATTTCTAGAACTCGCATCTACTTTAGAAGCTCCCTCTAGAGGGGAAACTTCTGAAGGAATAGCAGTGGCTGCTTCAGTTGAAAAGGGAAGAGGAGTGGTAGAAGCACTAGAGCCGCTAGCGTCCTTGCCTTTGCTCCCAGGGACAAGGTCAACGATGGGAACCTCCTTATCATCTGTCGCGGTCGTTTGAGCTCCCTCTCCTGGTTTAAAATAGCAAACAAAGTCATGAGGATTTAATACGAGGAATATAAGTGAAATTGCAGAAGAAAAATATTAATGTAAACACTTACCTTGGTCTAACTGTGGGACTGATGATTTTGCTAGGGCTTGGGGCTTCGCGATTGGGAAAGAAGTTTGTGTTATGGCGCGACCCCTCCGCGAAGGACCCTGAAAGCAAGCAACAACAAGTCGGTAAAAATAAAAGAGAAGTGACGAGGGAAACACAAAAAAAAAAATTTAAATGAATAATGGAGAAAAGAAGCCTCGCCCTTGCTCTTTTGGGAGCTTGCTCTATTTGAGGGGGAGAGAGATCTTTTGCCTTTCTCTTATCTTTAGCAGTGGAATGTCGCGGTGTAAGGGCAATCAATTGGTCCGCAGGACGGATCTTTTGAATGGGAATGGCATCAATCACGTTCAGAGGGGCCATGGTTTTATTGGCCTAGCATGATTGAGGTCCGCGCCAATTGGAGTGTTTCCCCAGATTGAAGGTGTGAAGGGTCAAGTCCTTCTTGGAAATTGGCTTCACGGAAGGCACCACTGCTGAGGTCTGGAAAAAGTCTGAAAAAGATTGAAGATTCCTTACCCAGTACACCCTGTTCTCTGGGGTGAAGGCCACTTTGCGCGCAGAGCTGGGAATGATTCTCTCTCCCCTATAGCCAGCAATTAGCTCATTGTTGAACATCTTCAGGAATCTGCGTATACCTGTGAAGAAGTCGTTGGGGGGAGCAAGAGGGTCGCTAGGGACGCCTTGATCGTACCGAAACTAGAGTTGGAGCCTGTCTGCTTGATACAACACCAGAATGGGAACCTCAGAGGACAGAGTGGGAAGATAGCAAAGAGTGACCCATGTAAGAATGTCTAACTTGTGGGCTCGGATGCTCTTGCTCTGAAAATCTTCAATAACGTCCTCTGCGAAGACCGATGGACCTATGGAGCCATCGATAATTTTCTGATAAGGGCGTGGATTAAACGAGGTCACCTCGTCGCACTTGTTTTCGAAGAGCTGGTCGGGGCTAGTTTGGCTCCACCTCATTATTCGGGGCAGCTTGTCGCTGACAATCCTTAGTATGGGTTTGCCCTTGCCATCGCGGATGATGTCTCTCGCTGCATTTCTCTCCTCGATAGTCTTCAAAGGAGGAAGCTCCCGGGGAGTGGCTGCGACCTTCGGGAAGTGTTCAAAGAAGAAACCTAGTAAAAAGGGGATATGGATCATTGAAATGATCTCATATCTTCCCATGGACCGCTCAAAGTCTTGAGCAGTGCGGTCCATCTAATTGAAGAAATGACCCAAGAACATGGGGCCCAGAGGAAGTTTTTTCTCAGTGGCGATGGTGGCCATGAGAGGGATCATCTGACGACGCAGTCCCTCGTGCGGAAGGTCAGGGAAAAGGAAGAGAGATAAGAACTCCACTAAGAAGGCCGTCAAAAATAGCAGACCCTCATAATGAGGACTCATTGTCATCGTGATCACCCCATCTACTGCAAAAGGAGTGACGTCGCGAAACTAGAACCGCTGCTAAGATGACCAGGTGATTTTGTTATCTTTAGGGGATTCATGAAGCCTTCTTTGACTGTTGTAACGAGATCCAAACTCACCGGCAGCCTTAAACTCTTTCTCAACATAGCCACGGTCTTGACACCACCAGAAATATCGTTGGGGTTATAGTGATACTTGCTGCGAGTAAGGAGGCCCATCAGAGTCTTTGTATCTAAAAGAGTAGGCCCTGCATCTCCAAAAGGGAAAACAAAGTATGGGTGGTAGTGCTCCAGCGAGACACCGCGAAATCCAGATCGCATTGAGGGCGGCTCGTGGAGAGATCTCGCGAAAGGCGAACGGCCTTCAATAAACCTACCTTGTCCAGAGTTTATCTGTACTCCTTCTTCTCGAGCATAGTAGATACCCAATCTCCCCACCCCTTTGGGGGTTGAACATTGGCCTTGTACTAAACTTGGGAGAATGGGAAATCTCCTCTCTCTGTCCTAAGTCGTACCAACGAAAAGGGATCAATCATGTCTGCTTCTGAAGCACTTGGTTCATCGAAAAAAAGGATGTATTGCACTATAGCATCACCACAGAGGGGAATGTAGTTCTGAATGTTGTCCTAGAAAACATCGTTCTTAGACCTTAAGAACGGAGCCCTTCTCCACTCGCTGGCTAGAGGCATGGAGGTCGTTGCAAGAAGAGCCTCAATATCCGATTCTGACTTCCTCGTTCTAGCCATAATGGATTCGAAGAAAAAAACTAGGGTTTTTAAAGGAAGTTTAAGTGGTGGGACTTGGAAATCTTTTGAGATAAGCACGAAAAGAGTTCTGGAGAGAATAAAGTGTTTACTCTACCTCTCTAATGATATTTATAGGCATAGCCTCATTGTCATCATGAGAATGAGCTGTTGAGACGGCGTCAGCAGTCTAATCGGCCTACAACTTCGAAATTGGGAATAGCCACCTTTTGGAGGGAATTGTTAAAGTGACGGACTCTGCTGACGTCGCATGCGCGCGATATAGTGCGTAGAGCACCACGCGCCCGAAATCACGCCTGCGCGAGGGGCATATGTAGGAGAGGTCAGCGCATCTAGTGAATAGACATTTGACTGACCCATAATAACTTGCCATGTGGTAAGAAAAGTTACAACGGACACGTGAAAAAAAACCATCGCGAAGGGGGGATCCTCGCAGAAGAACACAACAAAATCATAAATACCCTAAGTAAGGGATACCCTGAATAAGGGAACCTCACTGGATGAGGATTCACCCGTCGCGACCCCTCTGAAAAGGGAATTCGCGCGACAGGAAGAAGTTAATACTTACGCATATATATATATATATATATATATATATATATATATATATATATATATATATATATATATATATATCGAGCTCACGACTGCACCTGGCCATAAGGCAAGGGCAGGGAAGTCACTTCGAGTCTCGAGCAAGAATCTGGCGCTAGCCAAAAGGCTCACAACAATACCTAGTACAGCGGGAATAGGGGATATATAAGTGGCTTAGTGGCTTAAGGGATTAGGGTTCGCCGCGAGGGAATGGCGTGCACTGGATAAGCTAGAGGAATCTTTATAATGGCCATTGATGTCACCCACGTTGCCCAGGTATATAGAGAGAGCACGTGTCATCATATTATTAGGGAAATGTCTGTAGTTCAATGATTGGGTGCAGATCCCTACAAATATGAGACACTCCTTCTCAAATTTCATATAGATTGATTCATCCACAAGGCATGGAAACCCTAGAGAAAGAAAGTGATTCAGAGCTCTGGAATTAAGAACATTGTTCTGGCTGGTGCTTGTGAACCCATATTTCTTCTAGAGCTGTGATATAAGGATGCTAATGATCTAGGTAGAGTGGACTGAGTATTGATACCTTCTCTCTTTGTGTATTTGGCCTAATCTTTCACCCCTTTACACACTCTCTTACTTCTTGCTTAACCATTAGTTATTGTTTGCCTCTCCAAGTTGAATTTATATGACTGAAGCAAGAACCTATCCTACATCAATATTTTCAGATTCTTGCATGAACATTGAATTGGTCTAATATGTCAAAGAAAAAATATGGCAGAAAGAGCAAAACATGAAATGACATGATGATAAAAGATCACAATCGTCGTCTAGGAGAAGTAAGATTCTTCTCAACGATGATTCATCATGATTTCTGAACACCTACTTCTAGTTTTCCCTTCTTTATTAATTTAGTTGTACAAGAATATCTTAGTCGGGTCCTTGAATGGATGGACTAAATCTCAAGCAAATCTGACATAGGGAGTGGAGGAAGGATTAGCTAATAGTAGAAATTCTCGTCTTTTAATGTACAGCCTTGCATATATTTTTACTGCTAGTTCTCTATAGTACAGATCCAACATCCAAGAGACCTTGTTTGGTTTGGTTTTGGGGGTAATGATTGGAAGGAGAAATGATGGTAATAATTGAAAGGGAGCTTCTTTGATAAGGACATACTATAGGAGTTAATCATGTAAATAGGACACAAAATAAATATTTAATGTCAAAAGGACAAATCAACCCCACATTCCCCCCTGATGGCACATGAAAGTGCCTAAACCCCAAAATCCTATGAAAGTGACTAAACCCTTAAACCTAATGAAAGTGCCTAAACCCATAAAACCATGTGAAAGTGCCTAAACCTCCAAAACCGTATGAAAGTGCCTAAACTTCTAAAACCATATGAAACCGATAATACCCTGAGTGCCTAAACTCACTATACCCTACCCCAAAGAGTCTAAACCCTCTAAAATTGAACCCTAAAATTTAACCCACCTCCAAAATTGATGAGATTAATTAATTTGTCCGACCCAACAATTACTCTACACCCAATGAAAGAGGAAAAAAAGGAGAGAGAGAATTGAAAGTGACATTTATCAATTAGAGAGAGGGGGGGGGGGGGGGGGGGGGGGGGGGTTGAAAGTGATAGGGATGCTGTCAAAAAGTTGAAAGTGACGGGACATGGGGCTGGGGTGCGCAAGTGTCCGGCTTTTGCTCTTTTTTTTTTTTTTATATATATATAGCAGTGCATAAAGGAGGCGGGAAAAGAGTTCATTAAGGGTATTTTTGTCCACTGTTGTCCTTGAGCCTTCAAAAAAAACAATCATCAATGTATTAGAGGCATTAAAATAAGTTAAGCTGAACTAAACACCCTTTAAAGCAACAAAGTTGTCCTTTCGGACAATTGTCTGTAATTGAAAATAGGGGTAGTGATTGGAGAGAGATAAAGAGAGAAATGAGAATAATAATTAAACATAAGGTTAATGATTGAAGAGAAATGTGAATAATGATCGAGTAATAATTGAAAAAACCGGTCTAAAAATCCAAAATGAACAAGGTCCAACCATGTCTGATAAACAGCCTTGACCAAGTAGAGTACTAATCTTCACATTCTGGTCCAGAGAAGTAAATCAAGCAAAGAAAATGAAAAGATATACTTGTACATGAAACAGCATACAAACTAGGAATGTCATTTAATACAGCTTTTTGCCGTTCGAAAAAAAAAAAATTTAATACAGCTTCTCAACATAGTCGGTGTGATTTTTGAGAGAGAGAGAGAGAGATTCGTAGATGGTCAACTGATTTCATCAAACACAATGACAACTATATGATCACACAATTCGGCAAGAAATCATAGAATGGAGGTATTTCCAGGTTATCGTAGAAGTATCATGAGCAAAGGCCAATGTATAGAGAATAGCCAATTCAATGGCTTACCATTTTTTTTGCCAATTTTCCCGATTTTATCCTTCAATTGGAGACGATGGCAGTTGTCCTAATTGTTATTTTGAGTTTTGACCATGGTCAATTCTGTCTTTTAAAGTAATTTTTCCCATTTTCCATATTTACCTCCCATGCTTTATTTTTTTCTCTTTAGTCCCCATTTGTCTTTACTGCATTACCTCCCATGTTTTATTTTTTTCTCTTTTAGTCCCCAATTGTCTTTACTGCATATGTTAAGAAATTCCTTCGGATAAAAAAAATAAAATATTTCTCCGCATAATTTTAAATTTTTGTTCACACCAAATTATACTACTAATAGAGATCTTTAATTCTATACAAAAAAAAAAATTGAAATATTTTATACTTTGAAATTTTACATTGTTGGCATGTTGAGTTACTTTGCAATATCATTCAGATCAGAAAATAAAATAATTCCGCATATAATTTTTTATTTATTTTTCTACCAAATTAAACTACTAATAGAGATCTTTAATTCGATACAAAAAAATGAAAATTTTAATACTTTAGAATTTTATTTATTGCACATGTCGAGAAATTCCTTCGGATTTAAAAAGTACTTTCGCGCATAATTTTAAATTTTTGTTCGCACAAAATTATACTACTAATAGAGATCTTTAATTCGATATAAAAAAAAAATTGAATTGAAAAATTTTATACTTTACAAATTTGCATTGTTGGCTTGCTTTGCAATATTCTTTGGATCATAAAATAAAGTACTTCTGCATATAATTTTTTATTTATTTTTGTACGTACCAAATGAAACTAATCATAGAGATCTGTAATTCGATAAAAAGAAATGAAAAATTTTATACTTTAGAATTTTACATTGTTGGCTTGTTGAGTTGCTTTCCAATATCCTTCGCATTAGAAAATAAAATACTTGAATTATGTGCGGAAGTATTTCAATAATGGGCATTAAAATTATGTGCGGAAGTATTTCGATAAAAAATACTTCCGCATATAAAATACTTCCGCATATAATAGTCAACTAAAGTTGTAGTGAATCTATTCATCATCTACTTCGGCTATTTCAATAATGGGCATTAACTTCGTGAAGCCTCGTAGCTAGAAGTTTTAAAGATAAGTTGCCTAATACTGAATGCAAAATTAGGGTAATATAAATAGTTAACTAACATCAATACTACATATCTTAATGGTAAAAGCCGCACCAGACAAGCTGAAGTACCACAAAATACAACTATCCGATCTCAAGTACATAAGACAACGCGGATTCATTTGTTTGTTGTTAATATTGTAAACCCAATTGGCCCAATACATTCCGAAGAACTCATATGTGAACACACATTAAGGCTTTGTTTGGAAGTTAGGGAAAGAAAGAAGAGAAAATAATTAAGAAGGAAATTGGAGAGAAAATGGGAGGAAAGTCAATTTGATTATTTTTCTCTCTCTTCTTTAAGAACCAAATAAAGGAAGAGAAAATTTTTTAATTTTCCCTTCCTTTCTATTTCTTTTCCCAATAACCAAACAAAGCCTAAGCTTTTCTCCAACAAGTGGACAAAAATCAGCAAATCAGGCTCAACAATTCACCAAAACTTAGTGCTACACTAAATCATGATTTCTTCTTTTCTTTCATTTTGATATTATTTTTGTCCTTAAAGTGCCTGCAAATTCAAGACTCTCTTGCTGATATAACCTTATGAACTCGGGCCCAGGAAACTATTGTCGGTAATCTCTCGTTCCCTCACCCCATCCCGCCCCTACCGCCAATATGCATGCACCAAAAGAGCCACACAACAATTAAATAATACCTCAGAAATTTCTTCAACAAAAGAGCATGAAAATGATCAAAGACATACGAGTGACATTATTTTGATAGATTCATATGAATGTACGAATTTCTCATACGAACAAGATATCACAACAAGGAAGCAAGATCAGGTGAAAGATAACTCCATATACATACTCATAAGTACTGAAATACCATATCAAACGATTAATAACGACCAAAATATGTATCTCTATTTATTTTACATGAAAAATAGACAAATTGTCGTGAATGGATTTCACATTGAATAGAGAAATTGCATATTTATTGATCAAATCAATTCACACCATTGTCTGCAAGTTCTTTTGAAGAACGGCTTATTTGTACAGATGGCCCCCAAAGTATTAGCGAAGTGTCACTTTGGTCCCCAGAATGTATTTCGTATCTATTGAGTCTCCAATGTTAACAATTCGCGTCTACATGGTCTCCTCCTCACACACCGTTTGTTTTCCGTCAGAGACACAAAAACAAAAAACAAAAACACCCCCTTTACCCTGGCCTCTCTCTCTCTCTCCTCCCTTCATTTCCTTCCCAGCGCTGCTACGAAACCCAGAAATTGATCCCCAAACCTCCCAGAAATTGATGTGGCAATCTGGGTCAAGGAATGAGTTCCACGGCTAGCCTATCCAAAGTCAGCTCTCTCTCTCTCTCTCTCTCTCTCTCTCTCTCTCTCTCTCTCTTCCATCAGAACAAAATCAACAAGGCTTAAAATTGTTTTCGTCAGCCTATAGATGTACTGCTATCACAAAAGAGAGAGCTGGACATGATCACCCAAAATCTTGAAACTGAAAATGTCCCAAATTCCTAAATTTTAAATCAATTTCCCAATGGTTGAATTTGATTTACTGGGTGGGGGTAGAGCTAAAATTCAATTCCCCTTATGGGTTAGTGAAATGAAAATTACTCCTGCAGTAGTTGATTTCGAAGCCCAGAGGGAACGGACCAAGACCATATTCAGAGATCTCAAGTCTCAATCCTCACAGGGATGAGAAGCTCGAATTCTTTGTTCACGACTCCGTCTCGTTGGCCACTGAAATCCTCGAACTCAATCTCTACAATAAGAAAACCACCGCTAAACAGAGTACCTTTCTCGACAAAGTCAAGATCTCCGCAACCAGTTTTTCCAAATCTGAAATTGTTGATCTCGTTTACTAGCCTCTAGAAAAGAGCAGCGTTTTCTCTCATATTAAAAGGCGAGATCGGACTAAAGGTTGGTGAGAGGATCAGACTACTCCGCTGCCGCCGCGGAGGAAAAATGACCGGAGAAGGAAGAAAACAAAACCGAGGAGGAGAAGGAGAAGTGGAAAAATCAGGGGAAGAGACCATGGTCATGAGTTTGATACGAGAGAGAGAGAGAGAGAGGCACTGGAAAGGGAAAGTGGGGTTTGAGGGTAAAGATGCATTTTTTTGACGGAAAACAAACGGCGTGTGAGGAGGAGACGATGTAGACAGCGAATTGTTAACATTGGGGACTCGATAGACACAATTTACATTTTAAGGACCAAAGTGACACTTCGCTTATACTTTGGGGACTATCCATACAAATAAGCCTTTGAAGAACTGATGAATCGGAGGAGAATAAAGATAGAGTCTCATTCTACATGTCAATTCGTAAGCAAGGCTTAAGGCAAAATATTTGTGTTACAGGAAAGAAAACCCAAATGCCAGATTTTAGAGACCTCAAAGAACTGTAAATACGACACCATATATGATTGGCGTGCAGGGTTGCCTTTTTCACCTCATTCCAGATATATCTAAACGTGCTGAGACAAGTTTCAAGAAATCAAAAATATCAAGGCTCCATCTGTTTCAAGTTTCAACATAAACCACTTCCCGAAAGCTACTCTGAGATGGTATCCTACAACCTTTTCAGCATTTCCAAGTGTTGGAGATTTTCAAAATAATAAATGATTTTGGTTTAGTGATTTTATAAAAAGATGTTGAGGGAGGTTTATGTGAAAGGGTGCAACACCTTTTCACATAAGTTGTGAGTTTATTAAATGGTTATCGCACCCATTAATATTGGGATGTGTTTATTAGAATAGATGTGACTCCATTAGGAAGGGATACAATAAATGGGTGCCTCCAAAAGGCATGACCCTTCCTAATGAGTGTCTAATGAAAAGACACGATTGTTCTAATGGGTGTCTTCTAAAGACATGATCTCTCACAAATGGGTACCTATGAATCTATAAATAGGCACTTTGTAAAGCCATTCGATATACAAAAAAATACCGAAAAATTCCTTAGCGAATTGTTCTCTCTCTCTCTACACACTCTATTCCTAGAATTTTAGGCATACTGATATTCTGTTATTCTGCAGAAATAGAATATCAGTTCTTGGTTCTCTTATACTTTCATAGCGGATATTCTGTCTGTCTTCGTTTGCGTAAATGCAGTCAGAAAGAACCTTGAGTTCGGTTTCGTTGTATCTTGAAGGCGGATTTGCTCTTAACCCGTTGCACACCAAATTCACTCGAATTGGTGGGGGCAAATACTGTCTTTAGGAAAGCGTTGTTACAACGTGCCTCGAATGTAATTTATTATTCTTGATTTTTCTATGGAGACGACGCCATCAACATTCTTGAAGACTGGATTTCCAACACCAAGTTGTCGTTTATAGAATGTTTACTAGCAAAATACAAAAGGAAATGGACTTGCAGAAACTGGTTCCCCAAGAGCACCCACAAAATAAATGTGTGCCTACTAACATATATGGAGAATCCTATTACCATACATGCATGCACAAGTATCTGTACATTATGTACTGAAAATGCAAACAAACGTTCAAGCAAAGACATTGTATACTAGCGACTTATTTCAAATATTTTTGCAGCTACATGCATGCTTAAATAATTATCCACGGATTTGGTTTGTGTAAGGCAATTGGCAACAATTAGGATAATTTTTCATATCACCAATAACATTTCTTCTGTGAATGATTAAATGAGAAAGCTCTTGACACTGATCAAATATATGGCATTCAAACGCACAGCTACATATCAATTTGAGACTGAGGAAACATGAAAAAACTGGAAAAGTAACAATAATCTACATTTCCTTTGCCAAAGTCTCCTCCTTGAATCATAAATCCTTGAAAACATGACGGAATGCAGAGCAACTGTAGCAAAAACGTTTCTCTCCTGATTAAATTGTAAAGCGAATCAATACAAGTTCAAAAACTCAGTTACTTAGAGAATAAGGAGCACTATTGTCATACCTTTGGATGTTTACTCGTGTAGTATGGCAACATGATGCAACCTGTGCAAGGAGCGCAGAAGTTCTTTGCAGTTTTGGATGACATAATTTCCGTACAATCCTATCACAACCTTACAGCAAGCTTTCCCGCTTGATTCTCAATGCCTATATCAGCTATAGTTTGTGGGACACTTTTTTTTTTTATTGTAATTCAGCAACTTGGACTAAAATTCCAAAATAATAGTATAATACTACGCCAATAGATAATACACTCTACGGCGAAGACAAAATTTAACATGTTTTGCATCAAATATTCAATAAAAAAAACAAAATCACGAGTAGTTATTGGAATACAACAAGTCAGACACTTTGAGCAGCATTCAGAAGCCTAAGAGGAGCTCTCAAGCAATAAGGGCCAAACCAAACCAAGCTTGTGTTCCAACCGAATTTTAGGACTGGTGACATGAATCATTTTTTGTCGTGCTGCTCCGTCAAGGGCTACACAAGTTCAGTACTTTAATTGACCATCATTTGGGCAATTGTGAGGGTTATCGAATAAGCATGGCAAGAGTGAATGCTAAAATGCTTTTGGTTCATTTACTGCTGAAACTATACGCAAAAGGTTTTGGCCTCTGTAAAACTTCTGGATTGAAGCCATAAAGAAACTATGAAAAAATACAAAAGTCCTCTCTCATTTTCATTTGGTTCTAGATTGTGGGTATAAGTGTGTTAACTCTTGTGTATATGCTACCACCAAAAAGGTAACTATGAATTCGTGAGGGTCTGGTAAGCAAGCACTTAACAACGTAGCTAGAACACCTTATTCTTGTACGCTCCATGAACATTATCTCGAGGTAACCCAAAACTCATATTTGTCTTGGTTATATAATTGCTAACATGTTCAATTTAAGTTCATTGGTTCAATATATTCAAATCCTTTATGCTTTCTATCATTTAGGTGCTTCTCTCCTTCATCACTTTTGCGTGACCAAATCACATTTGTTTAGTTTCTCCGAACTTATTCCTACATTGATTCTCAGCATGAAGAAGACTGAATGCATGGTACTGTCCGAGCGATGGGTGCACACGTAATGCATGTGCTTTGGCCATTGCAGGGTAAAATCTGCAAATTTCATGGAGATCTCAAAAATTAGGAAAGTGTGGCAGTTTGACATTGGAGCCTTGGAGGAGTGGGTGATACATGAATTACGTGTTTAAATTTTTATCCTTACAGTTGAGGCATACGTAATCCAATGAGCAAATTTTGGTCATTTTTCTGTCCAATTAGGGAAAGAAAAATGAGAGCCAACTTTTTTTTCGGTAAATCAAGCTTGAAATAAAAAGAGGATAACCGGATATACAACTTACAAGGGGCATACCCCAGGAAGGACAAAATAAAAAGAAAAGAAAGAAAATTGAGAGGCCAAAAGGCTACATGGGGATAGGTTACACAGCCAGGGCATAGGTAATTAACTCTATAAGTAACCAAGTAAAGGACAAACCTTCTAATCGAAACCAAGACAATGGCAAAATTGGAGGACATCCCCCTACATGATAGGAATCCAAACTATGACTAACAAGGTAGACAGCTTCAACCGTGACAATGGCGCAATATACTGCAGTGATTGGAGGAAGAATCTGGAAATACAATCATGGGCAACCTGGAGATGTAGTCCTGCAGGTGCTGCTGCTGGACCACGACCTGCTGTTGCACCGAGCAGCTGTTGCTGTACCACACGAGCAGCACGCGGAAACCGTCTTGTTCCATATGGTACACAAGAAGGCATCATTTGCAAAGTGAACGTACTGGAGGCGGGAGGACAGCCCCCTCCCAACGGGCATCAATCGTGCCTAGAGACAGCCCCCCAAGGCTAGGCAAAACTGATTAAAATGAATAACATCTACAATGTGGAGCCAGATTCTGTGAAAAAACGGGCAGCACTTCGTTTGAATATTGACAAACCCAGAAACCGTGACTGCCCAGGTTATGGGGCAACACAACAGCATAGAAAACAATGGTCCCTCATGGAAGGGAACTAGTAGCAAATTGGTAGCAAACTGGACAGCATGAGCGCTGACCATAGGAGCAAAGCGGGCAACCTCTGTCTTCACAGTCTGGACAGATTATGTAGTAGCAGTAGTAGGAATGCTTCAACTGAGCATTATGCTAAGAACTAGAGGAGCACACAATTGTTGGAAGGGCCCAACAGATCATCAACACAATGCACAGACATATCAGCCACAACAATAATACGATGACACGGCAGCAATAAATGTAGTAACAGAAAAGCACACAACTTATAGGAGGGCCCAACTGAGAGCAAGCGCAATCACAGAGAGCACACGGCTAAAAGCAGAGCCTAACTGGTAATTCACATAATGCCAGTACAACAGAAGAAACACTATGTATCCATAAGACCAAGCCATTTAAAGCAAAAGATAATGCAAATATATGAACACTAGCAGTATCCAATGGCAATAATAGCACAAAGGTAGTGATGGTGAGACCAATATAAACTAGCAAGGAAAGGAGAAGGCTCCAGGGAATATGTACTTACACTACTTTCATCCTCGAGAACCTCCCCCTCCCACTCTACTTTTCTCACTACCCTGGAGCCCAGGACCAACCTCCCTCAGCTCACTCTCACCATAGCTCAAAATATTACCCCTCTCAAAGGATGTAGGGGCCCAAACACTCTCTCTCTCGGATACACACATATAAGAGTATGGGGGAACCTGTCTACGCAGCAGGGGTCTGTGTAATAGCAATAGTAGCAGATTCTCTCAAAATCAGCTCCAAAAGTCCATAATTTAGGAACATTCCTGCAACACAAAGTACCCAATTGGGTAGGTTAGATGACTTCCAATTGTAAGGCATTTGGATTGTAGAGACCTGCACACACAACCAACTAAACAAGGATGTTAGCAACATGGAATGTAAAACAATATAGATCAATCCTTTAATCCCCATCTAGTTAACAACCACTGAGACTAAAGTCCTTGTGGTAGTTTGTCCAAGGATAAAAGCCTGTTTTTAATCATTGAAAAAATTTTGCTAACTACCACAGATATGGGACAAGAAGTGGTTTGGAATTTGCGAGCATTTCTTTCAAGCCAAATCTGGTATATTGAAGTGGTGAAGGCAAGTTTTATGATTAAATTCCTAAGTGTTTTCCCTCTGAAAGTTGACATTAGATTAATCCAATTAGCCCAAGTCTTAGAGGGCCAGTAGATATTGATGTGGGCAAGAACCTGGGACCAGACCTGGGAAGTAAATGGGCAGTTAAAAAACAAGTGGTTATGATCCTCAGTCCCCAAACAGAAACTACAACAAGAATTAGAAATAGTGCCAAATAGCACCAATCTATCTCCAGTATAGAGTCTGTTGTGAATGGCAATCCATGAGATCATACTACACTTGGGGATATGGCCAGAGAACCAAATAGATTTGTGCCAAGATACTTTAGGGAAGTGAGTTCTAAGGAGATCCCACATAGAAGAAATGGTGAACTCACCATTAGCATTTAGAGTCCATTTATGATGGTCCTCCATTTCCTCATTGGGTTTAGAGAATGATGAAAGCCCATTTCTAATATCATTTAGTTCAAAAGTTTGGGTTATGGGAGGTGCCCATTCAGAGTTCCTAATTATGGCAGCCACTGTGGCCTCCTTGGAGAGGCCAGAATCATAGATAACTCTGGGCCCAATGGGGTGTCAGTTATCATACCAAAGAGAAGTGGATTTGCCATTTCCAACAACGATTCTGATGTGAGGAAGTACAAGAGGTCTAAGACTGAGAAGTTTCCTCCACACCCAGGAGGGTGAGCTAGGAACCTTGACCTCCCAGAAACTCTTCCCTTTGAGTAAGTATGATTTAACCCATTGACACCACATGGATTGTTCCCCACCAGAAATGAGGAACCATATGTGTTTTGTTATGGCAACTTTGTTCCAAACAAGGATGGACTTGAAGCCAAGGCCACCTTCATCTTTAGGACAACATAAATGCTCCCAAGATACCTTAGCTCCAGTCTTCTTGAGGTCAGGACCAGACCAAAGAAATGACCTAAGGCTAGCCTCAACCTCTTTGATCACTTTCTTAGGAAGTATAAAGAGAGAGGACCAATAAGTCTGCATAGAAAATAGGACATTTTTAATCAGTTGAATCCTACCAGCATAGGTCAAGTCTCTATTGGTCCAAGATTTGGTCCTTGCAATGATTTTATCAATCATAACTTTGCAATCAATATGCTTTAATTTGGTGGACAACAAAGGAACACTGAGAAACCTAACAAGCAAGGTCCCTTCTTTGAACCCCAACAAACTTAAAATCTCTCCCCTGGTAGAATGTTGAACACCAGAGAAGAAGACATTACTCTTCCCCGGACTAGGGGACAAGCCAGAAAGGGATTCAAACTCAAGGAGGGAGTTTTGAATGTGCCTGACTGAATGTACATCACCATTGCAGAAGATCATAAGATCATCTGCAAAACACAAATTAATTATTTGGGTTTGACTGCACCTCCAATGAAATTTAAAATGATGGTGACAGGATTCTTCCTTAAGGAGGCAAGTGAGGACCTCCATGACTATGACAAATAGATAAGATGACAGTGGGTCACCTTGCCTAAGACCTCTTTCTCCTTTGATGAAACCAGTACGTTCACCATTGATACTCAAGGAGTAATTAGCTGTGGTAACACAAGCTTTAAGCCACATGATCATCTTAGGATGGAAGTTCATAGCGGTAAGAATGTCCCAAATTGGAACGACTATTTGACGGAGTGGTTAAGAACACGACGTGACCTGCCTAAGGCAGGTCGCTAAAAACCCTCTCCGGTGATTTTGCTCTCACATCATGAACTGCTGCTTAAGGGCATCCACAATGGACTCTCAAAATGGCTCCTAAGTGAGACTCCTAACATTTACCTAGCAATGTGCTAAATTATTGTCTTCAATGGGCTCCTCATACAAACTCCTAAGGGTGGCTCCTAAGTTTGGCTCCTACCACATTAGTTAAATTTAGGTAGCTTTCTAGCTAAATCCAAGTGGGACCTAAAGTCATTGAATCATTTTTTAATGTGAAATGTTCAAGGAGGAGAGAGAACATTTTTTAAATATCAATTATCAATGTATGGGTCCCAAACGCTTTTTGAAATTTTTTTTCAAAAATTAGAGAATGCTCTTGTTAGCCCATTGATTGCAGGCTTCGTTTGTTTCGAGCGGAAAACGTTTCTGGGAAAACATTTTCCGTAGAAAACATTTTCCAATGTTTGGTACGACGGAAAAATAAAGACAACGGAAAACATTTTCCAAAGTCAATGGAAAATGAACCATTTGGGCTGGAAAATGATTTCTGGATTTTAAGCCCGGAAAACATTTTCCATGAGCTATCGCCTATCAGTTGAACCAGCCCCAACCCCGACAATTCACTTACTCTAGTGACCTAGTCGCCTCTCTCTCTCTCTCTCTCTCTCTCTCTCTCTCTCTCTCTCTCTCTCTCTCTCTCTCTCTCTCTCTCCAATACCATCGTCACCGGTGGCAGCTCTCCCCACCATCTCCTTCTGTCCGAAGTTGTCGCCGTCGCCTCCCAAATCAACACCACCGCCACATATCCTCTGCCGTGTGCCGTCGTCGTCCAAGAAGACATCTCTAACTCCACATTTCCGCCGTCGGTCATGAGAATGTTGCCTGAAGTTTCGGTAGTCGCCGCCCTGAGACGATGTATCAGAATCAGACATTGGCATTAGGGGTGTCAAACGTGATTGTCGTGTCGTGCCGTGCCACTCAACTTACGTGCCTACTGTGCTTCGTGCTGTGTCGTGCCTGTTTACTTTATTGTGTCGCGGCGTGCCGTGACATACCGTGCTCATGTGGTGCCGTGCCGTGCCAATTTACTTTACCGTGCCGTGTCGGGTCGTGCCATTTTAAAGTCATGACGTGCTGTTCCGTGCCCGATTTAATTACTCGTGTCGTGCCGTTGACTAAATCGTGTTATGTCGTGCCGTGCTTTTTTATTGTCGTGGCGTGCCTTTTTAATCTTGTCGTGTCGTGTCATGTCGTGTTATTTTGAATCGTGTCATGCCGTGCCGGCCCGTTTACTTTGGTGTCATGCTTTTTGAATCGTATCGTGTCGTGCCGTGCCGGCCCGTTTACTAAATCGTGTGTCATACCGTGCTTTTTAAAATCACGTCGTGCCATCAATTTTCAACTTACATAATTGAAAAATATTACAAGTTACATAATTAAAAAAAATTGAAAGCTATTAACCTATTAATACATACAAGAATTCCAGAAATGTACACAAAATTGAAAACTATTAACCTATTAATACATACAAGAATTCCAGAACTGTCAAATGTACACAGCCAAGGAATGTCTCCTTCCATTGGAGACAGAATAACTTAATAGAGCAAACAATTATAAGAAACATCCAAGAAATGCCTCCTTCCATTGGAGACAAAATAGAGCAAACAATAATAAGAAAATCCGAGGAATGCCTCCTTCCATTGGAGACAAAATAGAGCAAACAATAATAAGAAAATCTAAGGAATGCCTCCTTCCATTGGAGACAAGATAACACAATAACAATATGAAGTTCTTGGTCACGTAAGACGCATGTTGTTCAATTTGTATCTTTGCCTCAAGAAGGCTTGAGTTGAAACCACATGCATGTAATAAAATGAGGGAATACAAACTTAAATCGTGCTCAGCAAGCATCATTGCCCATATAATTGAAATTCAAGTGCAACAAGTGCAGCAAGTGCAGCAACAGATGCAGCAAACAAGTGCAGCGAGCAACTAACAGGAACAGCAAACAAGTGCAGCACCTAGGTGCAGCAAACAAGTGCAGCAATGACAGCAACAGGTGCAGCAAACAAGTGCAGCAAGTGGTGCAGCACACAAGTGAAACAAACAAATGCAAGAAACAAATGCAGCCAACAGGTGCAGCAACAAGTGAATCAACATCGATCCACCACCACAACACCACATCCACCACCATAACACCACCAACAACACAAGTCAATCCAATCCACAAACCCTAACAATGCTAAAAAGAGCTCAACCAACACAACTACACATACATGGCCTCATCATTGCCTTCTTTTTTTTTTTTTTTTACTTTGAAATGGGCTCAACAATCATCATTGCCCCAAATCAATAACTATAACATACAAATTCAGGGCTCAACAATCATCATTGCCCAAATTCAGTCACTATAACACATAAATTCAGGGCTCAACAAACATCATTGCTCAAATTCAATCACTATAACACATAAATTCAGGGCTCAACAATCATCATTGCACAAATTCAATCACTATAGTCTATAACATAAATTCAGGGCTCAACAATCATCATTGCCCAAATTCAATCACTATAACACATCAATTCAGGGCTCAACAATTATCATTGACCAAATTCAGAATTCACAAACTGAAAACGATGCAACATTATGTTGCCAGTTAAGACCATCATAAGTTACAAATCATAATTCATGTGTTATTTTAAGTTTGAACATGGAGATAAGGGGTTGTGTCTGGTGCTTATTCATTTCAGACTAAAAGGAGACATACACACACACACACACACACACAAGTTGTCAAACCCACACACAGTCAAACACTGTTTGCTGCACTTGTTGCTTCACACACACACACACAAGTCATAAATGAAGTGGGGGCAACATCATGTTGCCATAAGTTGTCAACCCACTTCAGTCCACTTACTGAAATGAATAAGCCACAGACACAAGCCCCGCATAATTAATAAATATTAATCACTATCTACATCAGAGTCTGCAAAATAACCTCTAAATTCTTCTTTACTTGAGCCTTTTTCAATTCCAATGCGTGCATCCTCCCAATCTTTCAAGCAAATGAGACAATCCAAAATGTCTGAAGCTAGTCTGCTCCTCTTCTCTTCCAACACTCTTTTACCTACACTAAAAGCAAATTCGGAGGCCATTGAAGACACAAAAGCTGTTAGTAGATGACATGCCATGATTGAAAGAAAGGGATAAGTTACAGAGCTACTTCCACCATACTAAGATATCAAAATTAATCATGTCATTCGCACTAACAGATTCTAGGTCCAAATATTTAAGAAGTTCAGTGTGTGAAGTTACAGAGCTACTTCCTAATCTTAAACTTGAATTGAGCAAAGACCAAGATGCATTATTGCTTGTAGAACAAGTTAAAAAAGAAGCAGAAATGTTTCATATCTAGCATACAATGCATTCAATAAATAAGTCAGAACATCAGAAGAAGGTAAAGTATTAATCCCTAAATTGGTACCAATCTCTCTTAAGAGAACAGAAACACCTGCTAACTTAATCCTAGGGTCCATTACTGCAGCTAACATAAATAATGGTGGCATGTCCTCATAATATTTTCTCAATTTTACTTCCATATCTATACAAGCATGTACAAAATTTGGTTGTGCCCTATGATTACGAAAATTGAGACTAATATTGTAAAGATGATTAAGCACAATAGAAGAGGTAGGATAACGAACACCCGAACAAGCTAAGGTAGCAACATAAAATACTTTCAAAAATTTCATGAACTCGAAAGCAATATTCCAATCAGCTGGAGTTAAAGGAGCACCACCACGATACCTCTGGTTAACAAAAGCCGATATTTCATCACTATATTTTCTACAAGACTTTAACATAAGATAGGTCGAATTCCAACGAGTAAGAACATCAGAATTCATAGATTTGGACTTCAAATTATACCATGTAGCACACAATTTATCAAATTCATGTTGCCTAGATGAGGAAGTACTAATAAAAAGAACAGCAGCTCAAATTTTTGAAATATGCGAGGAAACTCCACTAAACGGAAAGCAATAAATTTTTTTCGCAAAGTCCAAATAGAGTCTATATAATGAGCAGTCACACAAATATAACCACAATTATTTATACCAGACTACATATCAGAAGTAAAAGAGATTGCACCAATACCGGCAAGTTCAGAAATCAAATATTTTCTAACTTCAAAATACGATTTCTTCGTACCACTACGGGTTGTATTTTGAGAAACTTTAGAAAATGGAGGATAAAAACAAGTTTTAATAAAATTTTCAAATCTAATATCATCACCCAAAGTAAATGGTTGTTCTGCTGATGCTACGTAACGGGCCAATCCATCTCTCATTTTTTATTTTGTATACACAAAATTTTGTATACTACTATCAGATTCACCACTCACATGCACAACTTTATCTGGATGTTTAGCGTGAATGTGCCTACCATGCTGCCCTACACCGTGTAAACTTTTGCAGACATATACTATGCCACAATAATTGCATATTGCCTTAGGCCCTAAATCAATACCATTTTCATCTTTGTAGTTTTTATTTATAGAGAAATGTTGTCATACCCATGATGTGCGTTTCCTTTTTGAACCACTAAGGGTTGAATTTGTAGGAGTTGAAGCTGCAAACGGAGTAGAATGCAAAGGTCCTGTTCCAGTGGAGACAGCTTCACCAACAGACTCCAAACCCTGTCCCTGTGTTGCAACATGAACGGGGACATGGTTTCCACCATGTTCATCATCAGAAGACTCAGAGTGGTGGTTAGGATCCCTCACTCCAAAATCAAAATTACTCGCATCCATCTACTAATCTACGAAAATTCAAACACAGATCAAATCAAATCAATGGTGGAAAAATCAACAAACCCAAAACACACACACACACAGTCTTACCTTTCAGTTGACCACAATCTATAGATCGGTTGAAAACCCTAGCCACAACCCTTCGGTTGACTGTGGTGGTGAATCGGTGGTGGTGGTGGTGGTGGTGAATCTATGGACTGTGGTGGACCTGTGGTGGTGGAGGTGCTCGACTGGTGGTGGTGGTGGACCGGTGTTGGTGTTCTGGTGGTGGTGAGATGAGAGAGAGAGAGAAAGAGAGAGAGGTCCGTTGAGAGAGAGAGAGAGAGAGAGAGAGAGAGAGAGAAGACCGTTTGAGTTCAAAAACATATGAGATCGAAGAGAGTGAGAGAGAGAATTAAGGTTAGCACTAGTGGTGGTGGGCTGCAGTGTTTATAGTGGGGTATTTATAGGCCCCCTAATGCCTAGGGCTACTGGCTACAAATTCGTGCACAGAAAATGGCTTTTAGGCCCCACTTTGTGGTCCCGCATGAATAATCCGAACTGTTAAATGATTTCAAAATAACGTTTTGTATGACCTTGCAAGAAATCACGTCAATTGGATATGCGTAAATGATAGATCTAAAATTGCAAGTTTTGAAATCAATTGGATGTGCGTAACTTGGATCAACGAGTTACGAATATCCAATTGACCTGATTTTTTGCAAGGCTATACAAAACATTATTTTGAAATCATCTAACGGTTCGGATTACTCATGTGGGACCAAAAAGTGGGTCCTAAAAGCCATTGTACAAAATGAATAGTGAATATCGTCATAATTGTGTTGCGATGAAGAGCCTTTCAAAATTCGATAGGCGAAAAAATTGGGGAGAGTCATTGAAACACCAACACAAACAAAGTGAACGGTGTGGATCATCATAGTTGTGTTGCGATTGTGTGGCTATCGTACATTATACTACAACATAGTAGCTTGGTTCATATAGAAGCAAGTTCGATGTATAGAATTGAAAGGTAGGTGCACACTCGTTATTCCGAATGTTCGATCTAAACCGTTACGATTTAATATCTTATCAATTCTATCATTCTAGCCCAAATCGATGATCATCCGATATCAGCAATCACACGATCAAAACACATTTAGTGCATTTCGTGGAATTTCAGTACTATAATGCACCACTTCAACGCCACCTAATCAATTTCTCCAAAATCAGAACCGTTAGATGTGTTTAGAACGTGTTTTTAAGGTCCTATGCAAGGATTTGGGGAAAAAAACTAACCAGAAGGGCTTGATCGAACAAGGTTTCATAGTAGTTTTACGAAAACCTACTCCAATCAAGCCTTTCCGGGTGCTATTTTTTGCCAAATCCTTGCGTAGGACATTGAAAACACTTTTAAACACATCTAATGGTTCCGATCGTCGAAATTTGGTCCGGAAAGTGGAGGTCCATTATTGTGAGTCTGTTATAATTTAATAAATGAATTTAATTCCTATAATTTGAATTTCTATCATTTCTTCATAAAACAATTTGTAACTTTTTTTTCCTTTTTTTTTTTTGTCTAACTCTCTCTCTCTCTCTCTAAAAAAATTTATTATTATTATTTTTATTTTTAAATTTTTTTTATATTTTTGTTCATGACTTACTTACAAAACATAGATTTTTATTTTTTTATTTTATTTTTTCACAAAAACAAATTAATATATTTTTTGAAAATCTTTATTAGATAAACTCATAAAAGGCAATGTATATGAGTATAATATCAGTATATGTAAATATGTAATATGTGCGAATGTGCGGTATGCCGATGCCGGTATACATTTTTTTCCATGTTTGAATTTTGATTTAAAATTTATTAATCATATAAAATTTTTTAAAAGCTTATTTATTTATTTATTTATTTATTTTCTCTCTCTCTCTCTCTCTCTCTCTCTTGAAAAATAAAATAAAAAAAATTGTAACTTATTTTTCCCCCCCCCCCCCCTTTTTTTTTTTAATTTTGTTGTTCATGACTTGACTTCAATTTTTATTAACTTGATATAAATATATAATTCACTAAAACAACCAAAAATTATTTCTTCCTTTTTTTTAGATTATCAAAAAATACATACAATGATAGAAATAAAGTATTTAACAATTTTTTTTTGCCTCCTGTTGTGCCTGTGTCGTGTCCTGCCAACGTGCCTTGCTAAAACCGTGTGTCCGTGCTGCGATGTGCCCGTGTCGTGCCATGCCTGTCCTACTTTCGTACCATGCCAATTTCCGTGCTCGTGCCCTTGCCGTGCCGTGCCGCGCTAGAATAAAGTCATGCTGTGTTGTGCCTCGTGCCCCGTTCACTTCTTGTCGTGCCCGTATAAGACCGTGACGTGTTGTGCCATGTGCCGCCTTAGCCCATGCCGTGTCCGCTCAATTCCGTGCCTGTATCGTGCCATGTGCCAACTTACACCATGTCGTTCCGTGTCGTGCCAGGTTTTTACCGTGCCTCTGGCATGCCGTACCACCGTCGAACGTGTTGTGCTCATGCCATGTCCGTGCCGACCCGGCCTGTTTGACACCCCTAATTGGCATGGGTGGCGATTCAATTTGCTATTGATTCACTTTTATTCTATCTTCTCTCCCTGCTCAATCTATTGAAATCAAAGAACTTGGGTTAACAGATTTATAATAAATCGTAATGATCAAAATCCAAATGCTAGTTTTCTAGAGAGGGAAGGGAGTCGATGGAGAAGGAAGTGGGCGGAGGAGCCTCCTCCTCCTCCTCCTCCTCTCTCTCTCTCTCTCTCTCTCTCTCTCTCTCTCTCTCTCTCTCTATATATATATATATATATATATATATATATATATATATATTTCTATGTCTAATTGTTTATATATATCCCATGTATGTATCTATCTAAATCTCAAGCAATTTGGGAGTTTTAATCCTTCGGTTTGAGTTTGATTGAATTGGGGCTTTGGATTCAGATGCACCAAATTTTACCAAGAATCTCAATTTTTGGTTTGAGTTTTCTCATTAGTGTAGTATGTGTTATATATATATATAATGTCATTTTATCACATTAGTGGTTTTCTTGTCAACCAAACGATAGAAAATGTTTTTTAGAAATTGTTTTCATCTCACAACCAAACACTAGAAAACGTTTTATTTTCTAGAAAATGGTTTCCAGGGAAAAGGTTTTCTAGAAAATGGTGTCCGCGTGAAACAAACGGAGCCTAAATTTAACAAGCTTTAGGAGTTAAAAGTGGACCCCAATTATGCTTACGTGGACACCTTAGGATACAACTTAAGAACAATTTTTAGGGAGTCCAGTGTGGATACCCTAAGGCAGGTCACTAAAAACTCTCCCCGGTGATTTTGCTCGGGGGGAGAGAGAGAGGGAGGGAGGAATTAGCAGGGCCAAAACTTAAATGAGCAAAAAAGGTGGCGTCGCCCGGACTCGAACCGGAGACCTTCAGTGTGTTAGACTGACGTGATAACCAACTACACCACGACACCTTTGATGGATCACTTGGCTTTTATTTTGACAGAAAATTATAAGAATAAAGATCCGTGGAAAAAGATTGCGCAATGTTTGCTGGGAGAAGAGAGAGCAAATAGGAATAGGGTTGTATAATAATCGAGTGGAATGGCACTGAAGTTCAACTCCCTGAAGCCTCTGATTGCGGGTTCGGTACATTCTTGGTCTCGCAATTCAGGGCAAATCCTTGCTTCCATTCCAGTAAATCGTGGTGTTCGAGTCTCTGCAGCTCAAATGGCGACTACTGCTAATAATAATTCTACTGCCAAAGTTATCGATTCGCATTTGCATGTATGGGCGTCTCCTCAGGAGGTATGTGCTCCTAATCAAAAATTAAATCCACCTCCTTATGTCTACACATGTGTGTATGTTGATGCATATTTTGGGTTTCTGTTTTGTTGATTGAAGGCTGCAGATATGTACCCTTACTTTCCTGGTCAAGAACCCACTTTACCAGGTCATGCAGATTTCTTGCTTCAGGTATTTTTCTCTTTTATTACTCCTGTTGTGGAACCATTTGATTTCTCTGGAAACACTGGAGTAGAATTTAGTCTGCTTTATACCCTAGGATCTGTCAAATTTGCAATTATATATATACTGCTGATAAAAATTTGGAGTAATGTATTTACCCAAAAAAAAAGAAAAAAGTTTGGAGTAATGTTAATGATAGAATTGTTACCGAGGATGGAAGCATATGGGTTAGGAGCTAGGCCAGAATACTTCCTGTAAATTTCACAGGTTGAAATTTCACAATTTAAGGGTATCATCATTCTACAATTTCACCATTTTACTTATCCATGAATCAAAAAGCAGAGGTCGTATTCCTTGTCAATTGTGTCATTGCCTTGAACAATCTTTGAGTATGCTCCAATTTGGACCGCTTAGGAAGTCAATCTTAAGCAAACACGAAATTTTGGTTCACCAGGGTTAGCAATTGGAAAGGCAGGCGCTATTTGGCTAAAGCATTACGTATGGATATTACTTTTTGGCCTTGTGCTTAGTGTCATTTTAATCTTTGTAACTTGTTTCCAAAGATTAATAAATTGCTTTTTTGCCATTCAGAAAAAAGATACTACTTTTTGGGTTTGATTTGATCAATTTGCCAACCGTTCAACCCTTTTGATAATTAGGTCTCTATTTGAATGAGAGCATTCCACGTTAAGTCCAGTTGTTCCATATTTCTTTCTATTCTCCCAAAAGTGGGTTCAGGAACCAGTTTACTTTTCCATTTTGAGAACTGGGTTCAGGAAACAATTACCCGTAGTCTTCTCGTATAAAACTTGGTAGCTTTCCGTGCAAGTTTTGAGTTGACTATTAATTGCCTGTTTGTTTATATGATTGTGAGATGACATGCTACCTCTATGTCTTAGAGCATCAGTGGTACGCTTGCAACGTGGGAACTGCATTACCTAGTAAAACCTTAAAACATTGCTGTATCAACCTCACTTGAGAATCAACAAATTTTACGATTGCTACAGTTCCTGGCCTTTTCCGGCAAGGCACTGCTCATCTGCCAAGCATTATTTTTTGTTTTGATTCAAAGATTGGATGTGTCACCTTCTGATCTCTACGCTGCATTTAGCTGGCACCACATCTGCCCCAATCACAGGGCTTGTTTGGTTGCAAATAAAATAGTTCCCATCCAAAAGAAAGAACGATAAACAATGTTTTTTTTTTTTTTTTTTGAACAGCAACGATAAACAATGTTTAAATAGGCAATATTTTGATAACTTTTCTCCTCATTTCATGTTAGTTTGTATGGGTCTTCTACTTTTTAGCAATTTTTTAGCAAGAAAAAAATGAAACCATTGAGAAAGGCTTTCGGTTGCTGTGGTTTTGTGTAACAACTGAGCTTTAATTTTAAACCATAAAATTTTCAAAAAGAAATAAGCGAAACATATAGATCTTTATGAAATTCAGAAAAAATATGATCATTTTAAAAGTGTGACAATTGAAAAACATGACTTTTAAAAAAAGATTATTTAAGTAAAAAAGAAGAAGGAATAAACAGATAATTTTTAATAGAATAAAGTTAGAGTAGATAGTCTAATGCAGTGGGGCTTAAAAAGCTGACTAGCTAAAAAAGAAAAGTGGCTTTTGAGTTATACTTTAGTCTAAATTTCTTGAGCTAGTGTGGATGCTTTAGTTAATACGCATGTGTAGTAGTTTAGTCTGATTCCTGGATATCGAATACAGTAGTGAACTAGTGATTTTGGCAACTTCATAAGCGGTGATCCTCTGGATCGAAATCTAATATGCGGTCTATAACATATTAGCATCTAAGGTCTTCAGTTGTCTGTTTAATATTCCATGCTGAATATATGTTGTTCTTCAGTTGGAGTTGCTTGTCTGTCGTTGATTACCACTTTGTTTACTAGGGAGTTTACCGTTATATCCTGTTCTTGTAAGATGTGGGAGTTTTGGTTACTTGTGTAAGTGAACTCCGTCCGCTATGGTTTTAAAATTTGAGTCATAGTGACACCATTTTTTATTGAAATAATCAATACCCGATACACTGTTTTCAGTGCATGGCAGAAGCAGGTGTAGATGGTGCACTCATCGTCCAGCCAATCAATCATAAGTTTGACCATTCCTACGTGACAAGGTCAGTTAACTTGATACATATCTCTCTCTCTCTCTCTCTCTCTCTCTCTCATACAAGAGGCTAGGTGTGAAGGGAAAAGTTTAATGGTTAAGGGTCATTTGCTCCAAAAAGAAGAAGAAATTTGTGAATAAGAAAAATAGAAGAGGAATTGGCCATTCAATTGCATAGACTTGTTGCCCGTTGGACCAAGTAGTTTTGGGTTCTTATTACTCTGAATTTTGGACGATAACACCAAGAATCAGCATTTTGGTTGGAGTGACAAAAGCATGACGATGGAGTTCTCATGACTTCCAATAATAATAATAATAATAATAATAATAATAATACTTGGCATGAGGATAAGCTGTGGTAAAAGTGCTGGTGGTTTCTCATTCTTAATTTCTTATAGGCCATTTTGTTTTCAAGTTCTTCGTGTGGCTACTTGAAACTGGTATTGTCTTATGCCAATATAGTGGCTTGACAGTGTGTTAAAAAAGTATCCGACCAAGTTTGTCGGTTGTTGCCTGGCAAATCCAGCAGAAGATGGAAGTGGGGTTAAGCAGCTTGAAGATCTCATTCTGAAGGTCTCTAGAGAATCTTAAGCTCTGAGATAAACTACTTATTATCTTGTAACAGAAAAATCATATAATGAGAATCTATTCCTGTGGTAGGATGGGTATCGTGCAGTTCGCTTCAATCCATATTTGTGGCCTTCCGGTCAACAGGTATTGATCTTCTTGTCAAGCATATTGCTGCTGGCTAGTTATTGATTATCTTTGTTTCCTGAAATAAAATTTTTATAGCATACAATACATAATACTAAGTTTTTGGTGGATTAAATGGTATAATGAAAGAAGAAAGGGAGGACATATTTCTTCTGACCTTCCACACATGTTGAACTCATTGATGGTAGCTGACCACTTCGTAAGGAAAGAAATATACCATGCAGTAACAATTTCCGTCCATGGATTTCTATGAAATGATGAGTCTTAGTCTCCGCAGAGATGTTTCCATCAAATATTCAGCCCTCGGGCTACCACATGTATTTTAAGTAGGCCCCATAAGTTTTTTGTCCTCCTGATTAAGTGTTTACCTTGTTTAATTGTATGTGTAGATGACAAATGAAATTGGAAAGGCACTGTTCTCTGAAGCCGGGAAGCTTGGAGTACCGGTGGGTTTCATGTGTATGAAGGTATGAGGTTATTTTTTAGCTTCACTCCAAGAAGCCTTCGGATTCTACTGCTTCTTTGTCCTCACAACAAGAATCCCATCAGTGGCAGCAGCTCCGGGATTCTAATTTAATATCATTGTCGATTTATTTGCATGAGCGGTTCACTCACTTGATTGTCACAATTTTAATTCTACCAAACCATGTTCACTACTTGCAGATTTGATTGTCTATAATATTGATGAAATAGACCTCTACAGGGACTTAATCTTCATCTGTCAGAGATTGAGAGATTGTGCACAGAATATCCCTCCACTGTTGTGATACTTGATCACTTGGCCTTCTGCAAACCACCAATGTAAGTGCCCTAGTAATTGGTTTGTATAACAGAAGCCTTCTAAATTGCAGGTGGACTTTTGTTAAGTGTTTATGATCTTTCTTATCTTGCAGAAATGAAGAGGAAAACCAAACTTTCTCTGAGCTTTTAAAGCTAAGTAGATTTCCACAGGTAAGACTATGCAGGCACCCCTCACGGACTTTTGTCTATAATCGAAAGATTTGTTTCTCGACTTTGACTCACACACCATCTAGCATTGTTCTATTTGTTTTTCCTCATGATATCTAAATAATATGTTGGCACAAGCAGAATCCTGGAACTGATTCCACTATAATTGATCATTACTTGGAGTCTCTGCGGATTAGGTTCCCCTATTTCGAGAAGTGTTTTGTAAAAAAAACAGCTCTAATATTTTGAACACTATCTATGCTATTAAAGTCGAATAAATATCCAATGGTTTTCACATTTGCTTTTGTGATATGTTGGGATCTTAACTTGTTGGCTAATGTGACAGGTTTATATAAAATTTAGTGCCCTATTCAGGGTATCACGAAAGCCATATCCATACGAGGATTTATCTGAACTTCTTTCCCAAGTAGTCTCCAGCTTTGGTGCCAACCGTGTCATGTGGGGCAGGTAGAAACACTTCTAAGACTCTCTCTCTCTCTCTCTCTCTCTCTCTCTCTCTCTCTCTCTCTCTCTCTATTAAAATTGTCACATGAAAGAACCATGTTCGAAATTTCAACTCATGACTGCCATTCTATATCCAAAAGTAAAGCTTGACCCGCTTCTTTCAATATTTGATCAGTGACTTCCCATATGTTGTTCCGGAATGTGGATATAAAGAAGCTAAAGAAGCAGTATCTATCATTGCAAATAGATTACCTCTAGCATCTTCTGAGTTGGAGTGGATCATGGGAAGAACAGTTGTGCAACTCTTTCAAGGGCACTGGCTGTCTTAAGCAAAGCAACTCTACACCTCATTGCTCGCAATGTGGTGTATGAAACTTTGCGCTGAAGGTAGATGCAGATTCGCAGCCAACTATTAGTGCAGTACATGAACTTCATCAAGAAATTGGGAAGAATTACGGGATACTAGATACCGCTTGTCTAATATGGATATGGCTTGTGATTGTTTTACATAGGACAATTACAAGTTCAGAATGTGACATTATTGGGAAAACAATAAAACTTTTGATACAAACCCACTGCACAGATTGAGTTAGCATGCAAAAAAATAGCTTAATCGAATAGTTGTAAGTGCTTAGTCAAATTGTTTAAACAATTATCAAATTAAACTGATTTTTAGCAAGACAACTTGAAAAATTATTTTAAGTAAATGAAGAGCTCAGATCATTTGTGTGGGGTCCCAAAGTGAGCCCCTCACCTATTTGTGCACCAAAATTGTTTTTGGAAAAGGCTCAGGAAGCATTCGAGCTTACTCGAATTAATAATTTGCCCAAAAATTGGAGCAGTTTTTACCATGAAATGAAGATTCAGCTCAAGTCGTAGGCTTTGATTTGGTATGGAGAAAAACTGAAGTTGTGTTTTGTGCTCATGTTTTGCAATAGTTAACTGGGTACCAAGGCATTCAAGCGTGATAAGTCAAGTTTTGAGATCAATGTTACCATTTTGTGAAGATGAACTTTAATAACTAAGCAGTGACTGTAACCTCTACCGTAACAGCAGCCAGCCATTAAAACTATGCTAATTATCAACTCCTTCCCTACGCAATCAAGATCTTTAGCTGTTTCCCAAGCCTTGATTTGTTGTTTGCCTCTGGACATTTTGAAATTACATCTACAGAACCATCCGAAAAGATATTTAAATGATACTTGACGGGTGTTCTGGCATGGATTATTTTTTCATCTTTATTCGGGTTTATCAACACCCCTTTGTCGTCATGAATTAGAAACAAATCGGGAACAAAGACAAAAATCAAAGAATTTTCAGCTGCAAATTTTCTCTACAAAAAACTATTAACCTGTACAGTTATTATGGAACATGAACAATACAACAGAGCCACTAAATAAGATCCACTAATCATCTAACCGTTGTATTTCACCCATCATGATTCGATTGCTTGTGACCTTGAACCCAAGAAGTGCTGGATCGATTTGCCTCCCTTTTTTCCCTTTCTTTTTCCCACTCCGGCCTGCTTGTGAGCCATCCAACAACTCTGAAGCTCCTACTGTGGAACCCTCGAGTTGTGACGGCTTCTTGGAATTACTCTTAAGCATGTCAATGAACGAGGGTTCTGAGACATCAGCATCACTCCCAGATGAGACCCGCCGAAAATGCGCGTCTTTCTTGCCAGATGGCAGCATGTCAGAACTTTGGTTTGCTAGATTTACTCCTGTCTCCAGTCTTCCCCCTAATGAAAATCAAGGGCTGATTACTCCGTCACCAATAGAGGAACTGTACAGAACCTTAAATTAACGTCCATATAGCATCTCCAATAGGATAGCCAATTTGGCTCGTAAAGTGTGTTATGCAACAAAAAGTGAGACCATTCTTTTGTGCAACAAATTATGTTAGTTAACCAGGAAAATTATTTACAAATATGCACAAGCTCTCTCTCTCTCTCTCTCTCTCTCTCTCTCTCTCCTACATGTGTGTGTGTACACATGTAGATGGCTAGAGTCAGGAATGAATTAGGTGTGCATTAGGAGCCATATTCAGGGAGCTTGTTCAGAGAACCCATTGGAGACCAAAATCGATCATAAGCCTTGTAACTGTTATGTGTGTGAGTGTGCTTGTGTGTGTGTGTACACATGTAGATGGCTAGAGTTAGGAATGTATTAGGTGTGTATTAGGAGACATATTCAGGGAGCTTGTTCGGAGAACCCATTGGAGAGCAAAATCGACCATAAGCGTTCTAACTGCGCCGTATGGAAGCCTCCATTATGAGCAACTGTAGTATTCCACAGGAGATGTTCAAAAGATAAAATGAAACACTCTTCCTCTAAACAAATAGTTTAGGAGCTGACCCACCAAACCAAGGAAATGCAGATGAGAGAGAGAGAGAGAGAGACAGTAGTGCTGAGTCAGAGACAATGGTGCACCATTTCCCACAAACAGGAGATCATTACACTAGCACGCCCTCATTTTTTGGCAAAAGTGGAGAGCTGTTCCATCCGTGTTACTAATTTTTGTGATCGATAAAGCTTCCATTTGCAGTTATTAAAGGAAAGCAACTTAAACAGAGGAATTAATACCTCAATCTGGTATATTTCAAGTTTAACATAAGACGTCCTAAAAAGTGGCATACCTTCAGAAGGAACTGAAGTCGGAGGATTTTTGCCTCTCAAGAGTAGATCGGAGGCCAGATCAGGCAAACCTTCTTGAGATGATGCATTCAGTGAGACAGGTGGACGTTTCAGCAAAAACTTGTCCACCCCTTTGGATGTAATGACTGGTACACTGTCAACATTAAGGAATACAGGTCACATAAGATGTGCAGGCTATATGAAGCTGTGATATTCTTGTTAAAAACATGCCTATATCAAGCTATGAAGAGAACTATTTTGAATCTAATGTTATATGGGAAAAACATGCCTTTGTCTCAAACAGAAGTTGGGACACAACAGCCATGGATAGTCGGCTATGATAAGAAGATGAAAAGTGGACTCGTTAATCGAGAGAACCTAATTTGAGATTAACGATCCACATATCCAACTCCTGCAAGAAAATCGAAGGAAAAAGGCAGAAAATGGCATCTATCTTAGCAAAATAGACCAAGAATAGATCACTGAAAATGATCCATCGTTCCTCAATTTCAAAGTTAAAAATGGAGATTTTGCCCAAGGGCTCTTCAAGACCTCCAATGTTCAATTGTGTATGGTCGAGTGAGTGTGTCCCATGCCCTAGGGATAGAGTACACTATACGGAGCTTTAGAGAACAGAATAAGATGAGTAAAGTAGGTATTCCTTTTACTATAGCTTTCAGATACCCCGCCATTTCCTTCAAATACCTGAAGCAAAAAGCGTAATATAGAAGGAATCCTTACCGGTCCTTGGCAACCTCTTGTGTAAGAGAATCATGGAGACCAATCTTGTCATTGTACAAGGCTGCATTCCCACCTGTAACCAATTCTCAGACACCACAACTCACATGAACAAAACAGGAGCCAACAAAGAAAAGATCTAAGAGAAATTACCCGCAATGTCAAGTGAATTATGCCCACTAATGACATTTATTGACATTTGTCCATGGTCTATAGCAGCCAATCCTGTGCGTTCAGACATTCCTCCTTTAAGCTCTGAAGCCGGCCCCCTTATCATCCCAACATCACTTTTGAATCCTTGCCTTCTCATTTCCACACTTAAGAAGTCTCTTTCCACAGGTAACTCAGCAATCATGTTGGAATTTGGGTAATTTGCTTGAGAAGTTCCACTGATGCCTGGCAAAAATCGGTCTCCTTCAATCAATACTCCAGAATTGGATCTATGAGGCAGTCTTTCGCTTCTTTCCAAAGCGTAAGGCTCCTCATTAGCCAATCGAACTTGTAAAGGTCCACCAGAATTAGAGCCATAAGATCCTACAGTATAACAGGGGTTTATATCTGCTTCTGGATCTGGTAAAAGGCTGAAGGACTGATTAGAAGAGCTTGTACCAGAATGGCGACCAGAAGGTGCCCTTCTGTCATATGATACCGTGTTGCTCGAATCTAGGGAATCATTTGATTGATGGACTGATTTTTTATGTAGCAATTCCATAAGCAAACGTTTTGAACTATCATCATTTGTCCCCGCTGACATCCATAAACTTGGATCTTCGGACGCCAATTTAACTTCTGACTCCCTATTTTGTAGCTCAGCATTAAGATGCAATTGTCTCATCCTAGATTCCATCCAGTCATTTGGCGGCTGACCACTGTCCTCAGACCAGTGGCCCCCGGTTATATCAGAATGTGGATCGTGAAATTGGTTGGCAACCAAGGGTTGGTTAGAGTACATACCAGAGGAGAACCCAGAGTGCATTTGTGCACTTGGTTCCTGTATATCTAAACCTTGACCACGAGCCATAGCATTCACAACATCCAGGCTCATGCCTGGCCCACCAACAGATAAAGACATTGACCGCTCAAATGCTGATAGACCAGGATCATAGAGGCCCCGCTGAAACCGATCTTGCATTGAAAGATTCCGCTCAAGATGACTCCGTTGCTCTTCAGGGGATGGTCTCCTCTGTTGCTGATGAATTCTGAGGAACTGATTGGTTTCATCAACAGGCCAAAAAGAACCATTGTGTCTCTCTCCTTCCATTTCCACCATCCGCTGCCTCAACCCCACAGGCAACTGTTGCCTTGCATGCAACTGCTCTTGCTGAATAATCTGATGTTCCAAAGAGCGCATCTGTCCATGCTTTGAGCGCGATACAAGCTCCAATAGATCACTTTGATGACCTTGATGTGGAATTTGACCAAATTTTGCATTTTGAATAATATGCTCAAGGGACGGATCAACATGCCTAGAAGGATGATGTGAACGCTGATGTAGTTCATGCAAAATTTGCTGCTGTAATAAAGCCTGATCAAGAGCGTTCGTTCTAAGAGCATCAACACGGGACTGTCCACGCCCAGAATCATGCATTTGACTTTGCATCAATTGTTCAATAAGAAGCTGTCGTGCTTGAGATTGCTGTTGCTCTTGCAATAGAATTTGCTGTTGATGAAGTTGCTGCTGCTGCTGCTGCTGCTGCTGCTGCAATTGATGATGTTGCTGGAGCTGGTGCTGACGCTGCTGCTGTTGCAGCTGTAGGGTTAAAAGATGTTCCAGATCTGGCCCTGTTTGACTGGCCAGCTGTTGGTGGTGAATAGAATTTCGATTTGGCACTTTTTCCAGAAGTGATTCATTCAAGTGGGGATGAGAAGATAACAGATTACGCTGCCGGAGCTGCTGTTGCAATTGTTGTGACAATAGCTTCTCTGAAGCATCAAATTGGTTGAAATCTTGATCCAAATGTTGGAACTGGCGACCATTCATGACATCTTGATACAAGTGGGGGCCAGGAACTGCATTTCTTCCATAACCATCAGACCATGTCTCCGCAGCATGAGTAGATTCAGCCAAGGCACCAAAGGAACCAACTCTTCCAGCTAAAGAGTTGACAAGTTGATCCTGCACACCGCCGCCAGAGGGAATGTTTGAGGAGTGATTATGCCTTGCATGAGTGCCTTCGAGCTCAGACCATAATAATCCAAAAGGATGCAACTTATTATTATTCTGATCTGTAAATCCGGTTGGAAGAGGAAGGTTGCCTCTAGGATTCGCAGAAGAATCATTTAAACTCATTGAAGTTTTCCCAATTGAATTGCCACCACTTCCGGGTCTACCTGGAAATACTATTTCTTCACCAACACAATTATAAACATTAGACCAGATCATACCAAATTATATGGAAAGTACAAATAAGGTCACAAACAAGAGAACTAACCTTCATCATAACTTTGACCCTCGGAAAAAGGAACTTGAAATGGACTTTCATGCTGCATTTGGAGACTATCAAACCCAGACAATTTCCAGCGTTGGTCATTTAAGCCATATGTATGAGTAATTTCAGGACCAGTAGCAGAAGCAAGTAAACTAGGCCTAGATTTCTCTTCCAAAGCTCCAGGCAGTTCTACCCTGGAACTCATGTCGGTACTACAGGCATTTTCATCTCTCACTTTCAGATGAGGCATGACCTCACCCAACTCTAGAAATGGTGTTCCCTCTGGAGCATCTGCCAAGCGGACAGGCAGGTCAGTCCCAAAAAAACCTTGTTCAAACCATGAAATGATGTCGACCCCAAGAAATGGACCCTGGATCTCTCCTTGAGGATCACAATAGCACAAACTCATCTCCTCTGGTGTGATACCCCCTCCTAAAAGATATTCATCTTGGGTTCCCTGAAACTGCAGCAGATTGCCACCCCAACTCTGCTCGGAGGACTTGGAAACAAACAAAGAGTTGGAATCATCTGGATGCTTGAAATTCATATCAAATGCGACAGCAGATGCAATGTCAGGGAAAGATGAATCTTTCGTGACGGCAGGATCTGAAAGTCTGTGATGAGAAGCTTTAAGGGGATCGCCACCAATCTCTTGGACATTGGAAAATTCATCTACATTCCTCACAACAGTAGACGTAGGAGTCCTCATAACAGTAGACGTAGGAGTTTTCCCTTCCCCTTCAAGATTAATATCTCCTCCTGAAACAAAGTAAATGTAGTTGTGTTCAGAAGATGCCAAAAAATTAAGATAAGATAAGCCTTCCTGATTAGGGTGTCTATTACTAACCATCTATCAAATTCATTTTAAGACCCTCACTGGTCAATGCGCTAAACACATCAGCTTGACGAGCATTAACGTTCCCAGCAGCTACTCCATAGCTATCCACAACCTCATCGGACATTATTAGGGGAAGAATATCCTGTCTGCCGTTGGATGGTTCCAAGTCTCCAAAATCTGGGGAGGAACATTTCAATAAGGTTCAGCAAGACAACATGGACAAAATAATGTGCAAACAACAAACAACTAAATAAAGAGTGATAAAAAAAATAAAAATAAATAAAAATGCATTTTTAACAATGCCATAAATTGTAGTGAATCCCTTTTAAACAATGACAAGCCATAAGGAAAAATAATGGCCTTTCTTAATGAATCACCTGTAACGTTATCAGATGATCTGCCCTTTCTAAAGGAATTGTATGACACCCCGCTACTGGTGAGCTTTCCCTTGCATATATCACTAAGTAAAGCCTGAAAAATTGCAGAAACATCAAAATTATCAAATGGAAAATATTAACAACGATGAAACCTTCCTGCAGATTAGCTAGCATAAACAATATAAAAATCTTACCTCCTCTTCAATATCAGGAGTGACAAAAGCCAGTGGCTCAACAACAGTAACTTGTGTTATGGGAGATACTTCATCCAATAGATCAGGCATCACAGCAAACAATGGATCCAGTTTTTGCCTGCGGTAAATATCAAGAAGCTTCCCCCTTGGGTAGCAAAATGTATCACCAAACGAGCTGGGTCTCCCAAGGACACTTCCCGTTCTGCCAAATGGAGCAGCACCAGGGGAACCTGCAGATGGAGGTCTTACCACTGCTCCGCTAGATCTTCCCCTTCCTAAAGTAAAACCAGCATTAGAAACCTCTGCCTTTCCTCTCTCAAGTCCAAAACCAGGTGCTGCACGATGGGAACCTGGCCCAGTAGAATTTCCCTCAGTCCTATGGCGGGGCCTCCATTTGTCACGGGAATCTGAGTCACGCTCAGGAACAGAACGGGAGTTGCTACCTGGAAATGACTGATTATCACCGTGAACATCTTCCTTCTCTACATCAGTCCTTTTTTCAGCACGGGATTCCTTGTCCTTGTCATCTGGACCCCACCTAGATGACCACTTGCTATCACGCCGTGTATCATGTGCAGAAGTGCGATTATTAACATCGTGCCACTTATCAGAGGACAAAGTCCTGTTCTCAGCGTTTTCTCTGACAGCAGAAGTGTTGTCAACACGACGATCAGCCTTCCTGCGATCTCTTCTACCAAGCAAGCCAGTTTCCCTTTCTTCTTCACGCCAACGGCGACCATTATCAGTCTCAGCTGCAACTTTTCTCCAATCTCTTTTGTCCTCAGGGGCATCTGGACGCCAGCCCTCCTTCTGATTGGGATCGGCAGGATTTCCGAGAGATAGAGAACTCGGTGCTCGCATTTCCTGTCATACATCCGGATAAAAAAAGCATGTCAGAATAAGCCAAATGTGAATAGATGCTTATGAAGTAGAAATTAAGACAAATAGATGCGCTAGAACATCTCGCAACATTTGCAAGTTATAGTTCAAATAATGACCTTTAAGTCACATATATGCTACCTATTGTCTCGTGACTCAATTGTTAACTCACAAAGAGTATGGTGGAATCTAGTAACTGGCCATTTGTAAAACTCTGATGGTGAGTGCGACGCTGACATAAGGTACTTATACAGGGTAATCCAACAACTAAAGTACGATAATAATGCTCAGGCAAAAGTAATCCAAAGAAACTTAGTTAATTGGAAACTAAGAAGTGAAAACAGAACTACAATTGGCAAATCATAACCCACCATCTTAGCCTCACTGGGTTTGGTATATAGCCATTGGGGGGACAGAGGAATGCTACTTTCCAATGCTGCTTGATCAGAAGAAACTGCCAAAGAACACGGACAATTTCATTAGTGCAGGGGTATGCAGGACAAAAGTAACAGCAAGTGAAACAGATCAACCAAATTTTCTTTCAATTGAGAAAATTGTCGGTGTTACAACATAGCAAAATCAAACCAACCTTTAGAATCATCAAGTAGCGCTATCGCCACCTTTTCATCATCATTCCCTGCTGAAACTTCCACTGTAGTGGCATCGAAAAACATGCCTGTTAGATACTAAGCAACACAAGGGAAAACATAGATGCCACATGATAATTAAATACCCAATAGTAGCCTAACGAAACATACAAGTCCTGCAGTACCACTTAAGTCTGTTAATCTGTTACAGCTTACATAACCCACCCCCTGGCGCCGCCCTATGTTACACAGATACAGGTGCGAATATCGGGTGAGGTTGTATATCTAGGGGTCGGATTCCTAAAGTTTAAAAATTGGGAATACAGGGATGTTGATTCAGATTTAGACTCGGGTTCGGGGATACGTTAAATGATATTATTTGTAATTTATTTTTTTATATCTTTGGAAGTTTATGTATGAAAAAATAGATCTTTTGTGTATTATAAATACATTTATTCTTTTGTTTTGTCAAAGGATAACTTAGCCCATTTTGATACCGTTAGCAACTTGGCCCATTCTTTTGTTTTCTAACATTATGGCTTAAAATGGGTACAATCTTTTGTTTTCTAACATTATGGCTTAAAATGGGTACAATCTCGGGTCATCATCATTCATCAATTATTCTCTGAAACAGAAGTATACGGAAAAAAAAAGGTAGCCGCACCCGACACATATCCCACACCCACACCCTTATCCTGTCCACCACCAAAAAAAATACAGAAACGGGTTTACAGAGATGAACATAGTTGCGCAAAGAACAAAAACGAGAAACTCCTGACGAAAATTTGGAGAACTCCTGAATTCCAATGTCTTGAATGACTTAAGAAGAGAGCAAAAATACAATTAAAATGACAGCTACCATTGAGAAACCACCAGGACGAACAAAGCCACTATTAAGAACTTAAGATTAACACATCAATATGAACTTAAGATCAACATATCAAAATGTTCTTTAGAGATGAACATAGTTGCACAAAGAACAAATACGAGAAACTCCTGAGGAAATTTTGGAGAATTCCTGAATTCCAATGTCTTGAATGACTTAAGAAGAGAACAAAAATACACTTAAAAATGACAGCTACCATTGAGAAACCCCCAGGACGAACAAATTCATGGTTAAGAACTTAAGATTAACATATCAAAATGAACTTGAGATTAACCAGAAGTATACAAAAAAAAAATAGCCACCCCCGACACATATCCCGCACCCGCACCCTTCTAATGTCGTGTCAGCACGGGTACTCCGCCAAAAATCACGGATCCATGTATCCTAGGCGCCGCCACCAAAAAAATAATTACAGAAATGGGTCTACAGAGATGGACATAGTTGTGCAAAGAACAAAAACGAGAAACTCCCGAGTAAAATTTGGAGAACTCCTGAATTCCAATGTCTTGAATAACTTAAGAAGAGAGCAAAAATACACTTAAAATGACAGCTACCGTTGAGAAACCCCCGGGACGAACAAAGCCATGGTTAAGAACTTACGATTAACATATCAAAATGTTCCACCAAAATAAAATACTAATCTACCAAGAATCAAGTTCTTAAAATAGCCATCCTCACAGGCTAAGGGAATCAAGAATCTCAGAATCGCGCCCTGGGAAGAAGTGGACCAAATAGATAATGATAGCCAATCGCAAGACAAGTAAACTAGTTGTCAGGGAACAACTAGGATTTAAGACATTCAAACACAAATTTCACAGATAAAGTAGGCCAGGCCTTTCCCAAAAAAAACACCTACACCAGTAGACATCATGGCAGGAAGACTGAAATGTCACTAAATTACTCGTGCAACATATAAAAACGTCAATTTGAAGCCTCGATAGTAAGAGATTTATACAAACCAAAGCGCGCCCTCATTATTTGCAGCAAGAACATAAACAAGATAGACTTAAGTAACAATCCAAACCAATGTCCAGTTTGATAACTATTTCCAAATAGTACCTACTAAAATCAACCAACACACGAATTGCATAGTAGGGTTCAAACAAAAGCAATTAGAAAGTAACTGAATACAAACGCGCAGATCACAACCAGAAGACAACTGATCCGAGATACTACCAAGAGAAGATTCAGGAAAAAATAATAATTCAAGCCCTAGAATTCAAACCCACAAAATGAAGTACCAGTACCACCACGGAAAGAGAAATATATCAAGATCAATAATTCTAACAAAAAATGACCCACACATTTAATCAAATTTACAAAGCAAAACCAGTAATAATTGGAAGAGAGAGAGAGTACCTTTGGCGGTCCAAGAGCGATCGGACGGTTTGGATGAGAGGAGATCGTCGGGGAGATCGAGGTTTCCCTGGGCCATCGGGCAGTCGCGAAGATGGTACTGGTTAGGGCTCGAGGAAACGGAGAATAGAGCCGAGAGGAGAGGAGAGAGAGTAATGGGGACGGTGATGTACAGAGGGAATGGAGAAGAGGAATGGGAATAGAGATTTGGGAAATTGTTAGGGTTTCTAGAGGTTTGTCGGAGAGTTGCAGAGAGGGCAAGAGCGAGAGGGAGGGAGAGAGAGGTGGAAGGAGAAGTAGAAAAGGGTGAGGGTTTGGGTGGCAGTCAGAACTGCCAAATCAACTAATTTCATGTTGCTTCTTTGCAAATTAAATACTAATTGTGCTTTGGCAAAAAAATAAGCCCCACCATTTTCACCGATTTTTCTCTGAATTATTATATTGTGATGAGGAATCTAAAAAAGTCAAAAATTAGAAGTATAAAAATATTTAAAAAGTTCATTAAAGACAAAAATATCTAAATTTTTGTGAATTATTAGATTATTTTGTCTTTATTCACAAAAAATTAATTACAGTTAATAATGTTTTACTCTTTGAATTCCACTCATCGAGATGAACTGATAATCCACAAAAAAAAAATTGATGCAAAACTAACAAATGTAAAAAAAAAATGAATAAAGACAATTTGCCAAAGCGCTATTATCTTTTTTTTCCCCTTTTGATAAAGAATATATTATTGGGTTATGAGAAGCCTAAATTTCTCTTTTATCCCTCAAATTATTTAATTTTGTCTATTTTATCCATTATTTCTCAAATAACCTCTTGAGTTTTTAAATTTTTCAAATTGATATTTACTTAGTCTAATTTTAGATTCTCAGTCTATTTACTAGACAACAACAAATGTTTTTCAGGGTGAGTTCTTGAATGAATTTTATCAAAATCTGATAAAATCAAGCCTTTGATTTTATCTATTCGTGGAAAGAGTTCATAAAATCTTAGATTTTTGCATTAAAAAATCTAAGATTTTATCAACTCTCTCCACGAATGGATAAAATCAAGGCTTGATTTTATCAAATCTTGATAAAATCTAGATAAAATATATTCAAGAACTCACCCTCAGTATCAAACAAATTGTTGTTCTCAATTATAAACAATTATTAATGAGAAACAAATTTTTTTTCTTAGAACAGTGTTCTTTTGATTATTTGTGTTTAAGTTATGAAATAATGTTCTCAACTGTATTATAAAAAAAATAAAATTAGATTTTAGGTAAATTTCACTAGCCTCTGAGATTTCTCACAAAAGCAAAGGCCTCCCTTGGAGGTTTCAACATAACATTAAACTTCCTTAATTAACTTCATAGTAATATTGTAGTTCCCCTTTTTTGCTTAGTTATGTTTTAAAATCATGGTGATCAAGAGATGTCTTTGAATCGGTTTTAGCGTGAATATGGCATAATAACTAGCAAACACAATGGGGTCGCTATAAATGAATCTTAAAAGAATGGAAAAATCGAAAGACTTTTTATGTGATTCTCAAATTTAGGGTACCTTTGTCATTTCAGTACTATTTTTAACTTCGTTGAAATTAAGGTTAACTAGAGGGGGAATCGTGATGCTGTTATGTAAAGTGAGGGAGGTTGTTGACATCACAGAAACATTGAGGGAAATCTCTATTTTTGTCCAAAAATCTCGGGTAGGTCAGTGAAATTTACCCATATATTTTTTACTAACATCTTTTCCATATATACAAGGTAAACAATTGGCGGAAAATATTGCACATTAATCACCAAAAAAATAATAACAATAATGAGCCTCAATGTCGACCCTAGTAACAGAACAGTCGCGGTCAAGCAGTATATAGACTAGGAAGTAGGATCCCAAAATTAGATAAAGCGGATATATTTGGAAAACTTAAAGACTTAATTGGTCCACTCATTAAATTATGGACAAAATAGAAAAACATTGGATAGAAAAGGAAACAAAATTGAAAGGAGGCAATTACCGGCCAGTACAAATTTTTGGGGGCGTGCATGCCCAACAAACCAACACCCACCCACCCACCACCCCCCTCTTTCAAATGCACCTAGGGCTGAACAAAGGAACCGGATGAACCGAACCGAACCGGAGAACCGAACCGAACCGATTTTTTTTCCGGTTTTCCAGTATACCGGTTCGGTTCTCGGTTCTGGAAATTTCTGAAATTTAGAAACCGGTTCGGTTCCGGTTCTTAAGATTTTTGTCCCGGTTCGAACCGAACCGGTTTATATATTATATACGAAATATATATTATATATTATTCTCATAACATAAAAAAGAGAGGGGCTGGGGATCGAACCCCGGCTAAACGCTTGGAGTTCACTCTGCTTATCAACTTGGCTGGACCTCCTTTTGTTTGCAACCTAGCAAATAATAATAGTTATTCCTTATCACAGATTCACTTGTATATATATATGTAATCACAAATTCACGCACCATTTCCCAATTTCTTTTTCTCACATCGTGTGAGAGACCCATGAGTCCAGATCCTCTCTCTCTCTCTCTCTCTCTCTCTCTCTCTCTCCTAGATCAGATTTCCATCTTCATCTTCCACACTTGACTGCAGTCCAATGGTTCTCTCACCGCAGTGCATCGTCCTCTCACCGCAGTCCGTCGTTCTCTCCTCGCGGTGCGTCGTCGTCCGAGATGGCTGTCCGGCGGTCGATCGATCGAGAAGGCAGTCCGTCTCCCTACCACACACCATTTTTTGATAGATTGCAGAACTTGAAGGCTGTGAAAGTCCGGTCGCCGGCGATCGAGGGTTCAAAAAAACTTTGTATGTGTGTATATATATGTAGATCTAGTGTATATGTGTGTGTATATATACAGATATGTTAATTTTTGTAGATATGTTCATTTCTGTAGCTTTGTTCGTTTGTGACTTTGTGTAGATCTGTTGGTTTGTGCTAATTGAAGTCCCAATCTCATCTGTGTCTCACGAGAACCGAACCGACCATGGAACCGAACCGGATGAACCGAACTGGAACCGAACCGACCATTCTAAAACCGGTTTCGGTTCCATATGCTCTCCGAACCGGTTTTACTCGGTTCAGTCAAAATCTCTCCTGAACCGGACCGAACCGAACCGAACCGGTTACAGCCCTAAATGCACCGAAAACTCCTGTCAGAGAATCTCTCGCGCGCCTCACCATGCCCCCCCCCCCCCCCCCCCCAACGGGCACAATCTTTCTTTCCTAAACCCTCAAAACCGTAAAAAGTTCCTAAATTTTAGGGTACCCTATGAAAAGTGTCTAAATTCTAGGATATCCTATAAATGTGCTTAACCCACTAAAACCCTATAGTAGAAAAGTGCACCCTAAAACCTAAACTCTAAGGTATCCTATGAAAGTGCTTAAACTTAAACGTTAGGGTACCCTAATGAAAGTGTCCAAATCCTAGGGTACCCTATAAAAGTGTCTAAAACTAAACCCAAGGGTATCCTATGAAAGTGCCTAAATCACTAAAATCCTATAATAAGAAAGTGCACCCTAAACTTAAACTCCAAAAAAGAGTGACTTACCTTAATATCGGCTATCAGTCCCTGGGCCTAATTTTGAATAAAATAGGGAGGAATACTTGGGCCGGTACAGCCCAATCCAACAAATTACATCTAGGTACAACCCCCCACTTTAAAATGCACCGCCCAGGACACATGCACATCACAACGCTTTTTTTGTTTGTTCCGTCACTCTCTCTCTCTCTCTCTCTACCCATACCACGTGGGTACTCCTAAGTGCCTAAATCCTAGGTACCCTATGAAAGTGTCAAAACCTTAGCCCCAAGGTACTCTATGAAAGTGTCTAAACCACTAAAACTCTATAATAGGAAAGTGAACCGTAAACCTAAACCCTAGGGTGTCCTATGACTATGATACCATATGAAAGTACCTAAACCCTAGGGTACCCTATGAAAATATCTAAACCACTAAAACACTGTAATAGAAAAATGCACCATAAACCTAAACTCCAAAAAAAAAGAGTGACTTACCTTAATGGTAATTTAAAAAAATGACTTACCTTAGTGGTAATTAGATATCTAGACCTAGCTAGAGGTAAGAATCTCTAAAATAGGAGTAATATCATCTAGAGTCCACGTCCCTCGGCAATCTTCTGAATATACTGGAATACGGTCCACGTCTCTGGGCCTTCTTAATATCAGAAACTGGACTATCCACGTAAATGGGCCTTCTTTTGAATATCAGCAACGGGACCAGAGTCCAGACCACAACCAGGATATTCCCCATTTGATTTGAAGAATTTAGGGTGTGTTTGGACAAAACTTTTTGGTTGCTCTAGCCGGGGGAAACGTTTTTTTAAATATAAATATTCCTTTTTTTTTTTTTGGTTGCTCTAGCCGGGGGTTGTTCAAACCCGAGGGCTTGTTAGGCTCACTCCTGGGCCGGCCCTACTTGTTACACTCAAGACTTGAATTCTAGCATTTTGACCTGCATTTGTCATTTATCTATAATTCATAGAGGGCTCACAAGAAAAAGTTCCAAACCTATATAATAAGTATTTTCGTTGAGGGGGGAAAATTATTCTTCCAAATTTCGGCACCCCCAACCAAAAGTTTTCAAAGCACACTAAAAAATAAATCCTGAAATGCGTGTGTAAGCAAGCTAAATGTGAAAATCATTTTTTTCATTTTCTTATCAGGAAAATACTACTATAATTGTTTTGTGAAGTAATCATTTCAAGCAAAATATATTTGTATTATTATTGCCCTGTTAATTATACCGTTTTCTTTACATAAAAGTCGAAAGCTTGCCGTGTAATTGTAGTGAAAGCACTACTGTCGAATTTCTGCTACCCAAACAATACACAACAAGTAAGTTAATCGCACAATTAGAAAATTAAAAAGCAATTAAAATGAGGCAAGTTGTTCCATTTGAGCAAATTAAGTCTTCTAGTTACAGCACCACATCTCAATAATTTTGTTAGTTTTTTTTTTTTTTTTTTCGTGGGGGGAGGGGTGGGAACCTGGGGATGTTGTTGTGTAGCGCGTGCAAAGCATTGTTCTGTGCACGTCTGGCCCTCCATTGTTTGGATAGACGGCTTAGATTTTATCTTACACGCACGACATCGAACAGTTCAGATGCAAGGTGCCGAGGTGAAATTTAGATTGTTCATCCAAACAATGGACGGCCTGCATGTGCACGAGGCTGTACAGCAGCAACCCGGGGCGGGTAAATCACAATAATTTAATTTTTAAAGTTATCCAAATTTTGTAAGACGTGAGAACGTGAACAACTTGAAATTATTGTCTGCTTTGGCCTAGTCCAATAGCTGACCTCACGAGTTTGTCCTTTTGGAACTTAAGGCTCAGAAGCCACCTCTAATGGAGTATATCCGCAATATTGCCCGAATGGGCCGAATCCCATATCCCAGCCTTTGATTTCTTCCATGTGCTTGTCAGTAATTTTATAGAATCAACGGGTATCTGTAATCTTAACGTGGGGAGATTAATAAGTATTTAATAACGTGGAGCTCGAAATATAATCGAGATAAAGATGGGAGTGCAATTATAATTCTTTAGTGGTGTAAATTATAATTTGTGAAATAAGAATAGAATCTGGGTGAGATTAGGTTTTCTTATTTACACAAGGAGCCCAAATTTATTTCTCCTCAGGTCCCTGCTCTAGCCCTATAAATATATAGTTATGTTCTCTAGGTCTTATAACAGTCATTCAGAAAATTAAAATAGAGGCTGTGAGAGAGAGAACAAAGAGATCACGTAGAAATCCACACTTGGCTACATGATTGAGATATAAGAGAATATGGCAGAAGATCATAAGGTACTGTCGAGCAAAGCTTGTTGCATACAGTAATCAAGTCTGTCAAGTCCTAAAATAAACAAGTCAACCAGCGTTCGTGTCTACGGATGAGAGGTAAACCCTAATTCCGTTTTGTAGGGTTTGTGTTTATTTTTGTTGTTTAATCTGTACGCGTAATTACTGGGTTTTGGGATTCGTTTCCCAACAGTGCTGATAGATGGCCCCATGTGTTGTTGTTGACGAGGACGAGTATATTTTTTTGCAGGTGAGATTTGACATCATGGTGGCTGATGAGTTAGCTATGCCTTGTTCTCCAATAGATTTTAGGTACATTTTATGAAAATCTCATAAAATAAACATTTTATGGAGGGGTGATAAAATGGAGTTGTTTTCCCAACTGATAAAATGTAGTGGTTTTCCTATGGATTTTAGGAGGATTTTATGAAAATCTCATAAAATCACTTTTACATTTTATGTGTTGAGATAAGAGTGTCATAAAATGTGAGATTTTATGAAACAAAAATTTGTTGAAAAACGAAGCCCTAGATGCACCAGAATTTTGTATGCGTCTATTATTTTCCCCTGTTTTTTTTTTTTTTTGGGTGATGGGTAAATTCCCCTGTTTTTTTTTTTTTTTATCAGCTACAACTCCCTTTCAATAATTCAATGGATTTGATATATAATCCAGGAGGCATGCATATCATTTGAAGTAAAAAAACCATCACGCATGAGGCGGGACAAACCTTTAGTTTTCCAAAAGATTTTAGCACCCAGGTGCTAAAATCATGATATTTCAAATCAAAAAATGAAGTGATTCCGTGTATCGTTTTTCAATTTTTTTTGGCATCAAATTAAAGTACTCCTCGTGTACTTTAATTTGGTGCGAAAAAAATCGAAAAACGATACACGGAACCACTTCATTTTTTGATTTAAAATATTATGATTTTAGCACCCAGGTGCTAAAATCTTTTGAAAAACTGGGCCTAATATCTAGCTGCATTACCGTTGTACGTCCTTGTCTAAGAAAAAGGCTACAATACACACCCCTTATTTGGGTGTGTATCACATTCCTATAAAAGTTATGAATTTTTTGTAAAAGTTACGATTTTTTTTTATAAAAGTTACGAGACACACCAAAATGTTATGAATTATAAAAAATGTTATGAATCATATTGCTGAAAAGTTACCAAAACTAAAAAATATTACGATTGCCGATGAGGTGGCACAATCTAGACCATACAATAGGTGCATATGGTACACCCAAATAAGAGGTGTGTATTGTAGCAATTTCCCTTGTCTAATTGTATTTCATAGAGTGCAATTTTGTTCACATATCTATAAAATGAACAAACATTATCCACTTTCCAATTGATTCATGTAAATAGATGGGTCCCATCATAAACTTAACCCCAATTTTGTTTTGGATCGGCAAAAGAAATTTTATAAATCTTGAAAAGAACAAAGATATGGGTCAAGGGTACACCGGCGAAACCGCCACCCGAGAACCAACTCAAAGGGTAGCAACTAGCAAGAAGCTAACCCAAGAGAAACACCCAATGAGCCAAAGCCCACAACACCCAATGAGCCAAAGCCCACAACACCCAAAAACACCTGAAAACCGTAAAACACCCAAACAAAAAAAAAAATGCACCCTAAACCAGACTACCCACCAACCCGTTGCCACCCCAAGAGACTAAGCATCACTTCCACCCAAAAAACGCCACCAAACTAGGCGTTGCGCCTCCGAAACAGAGCACCCACCGTATCCACCACCAACAGCGGCCAGCCTTCTGGAGAGATGCCGACGATGAGAGACCCCACAACCCAAAAACCCATCATAATCGTCTACACCCAAAAAACAAACACTACAAACCATCCAACCAGACTGCTGCCTCCCAATGAATGAGCCACAGTCGTTCAAAGACAACAAAGAATGCACACCAATTGCTGCACCTCCAAAGAGTACAAGCTAATTTGCAAGCCATCACACCAACAAATACGGTTGGATACCTCCTGATAAAACGAAGAATGTTGCCCAAGAAACAACCGCCAATCACCATCCGGAGACCACGAAGACCCTTGGCGCTCCACCACCACTGGCCGTTAGGCCAACAACTGAGATCTTCCAACAAAGATCCCAACGTGGTTGGCAGTCTAACCAACTAAGCCTTTAGGCAAAAAGAGTCACAACCAACATTGCAGCCAACACTAAGATCAAACTAGAAGGAAGGGGGAGAGGGCTTATGGGTGAGAGAGGAGGGAGGAAGGGGGGAGGGAGACAGTGGGAGGAAGAGAGAAAGAGCCCGGGGGAGGAGGACGACCCTAAGGGAGGCAACAGAAACGAGAGAGAGAGAGAGAGAGAGAGAGAGAGAGAGAGAGAGTAATTGCATAGGATCAATCCAAGGAACTTGCTTAACCCCAGTTAGACAGGAAACAAAAATAAAACCACAGAAGGAAACAAAAAAGTTCCTGAACAGCTAACCAGAGTTTAACTAGGCAATGGTTTAAGGGTAAATGTGAAGTATAAAACAGGGTCCTTTTATTTATATAAACCGATAAAAAAAAGGTAGGTAATGTTCACCCATTTTTTAACTGAACGACCAAAATTTCACTAGTGTTTGAGGTATGTAGTATCTGTCTAAGTACTTTGACAATCTGTAATCTATCAATCTCAAATTAAGCTTTGTAAGAAATGGTCATGTATTATTAATTTCGTGCCGGCCACTTGGGTTAGTCGGCCTAATACATGATTTTGACAAGGGTGGCATTAATGCAATGAAACAAATGGTAGGAAATGGCTACAATACACACCCCTTATTTGGGTGTACCATATGCACCTATTGTATGGTCTAGATTGTGCCACCTCATCGACAATCGTAACATTTTTTAGTTTTTCGTAACTTTTCAACAATATGATTCGTAACATTTTCTATGATTCGTAACATTTTGGTGTGTCTCGTAACTTTTACAAAAAAAATTCGTAACCTTTACAAAAAATTCGTAACCTTTCCAAAAAATTCGTAACTTTTCGCAAAAAATCGTAACTTTTACAGGGGTGTGTATCATACACACCCAAATGAGGGGTGTGTATTGTAGCCTTTTCCTGTAGGTGCAAGGACAAATAATATTTGAAGCACAAAGTTGTCCTTGAAAAGTAAAACTCATCGACAAAATATGCCTTTTTTTCCCCTGCATCTTCTTCCTTCTGTTTTCATCTTTCTTTACCCCTCTCTCTCTCTCTCTCTGCGAGCATGAGGAATGCACAATTACAAGACGCAATGTACACGACCACCACATGACAGTTTCTCTGGCTATCACGTCCATTTTCGAACCCATATTATTGATGCTTATAAATTGATCACTATTTTGCGAATAAAGCATATGACGATTTATGGCGATTAAAAGCATACGACGATCAAAGCATATGACGACATTGGCATTGTTTCTAGCGATTAGGCAGTAGGCTATTGGATAAACTGTTTCAGCACTGCCTTTAATTTATGAAAAAAGAGAGGGCAAAGATAGGTTTTGGGGAACTGGTTTTGAGAGAGGGCTGAAAAGATTTACTCTGCTCTTCTTGCGAACAACTTTATAGAGCTGTAATTTGGTAATGGATGGCTTCATTAAAACCCCTTTCGCATAGGAAACAAAAATGGTTTAGAAAGAGAGAAGAATGAGGGGTGGCTCAGTGGAATTGTCATAACAGAGATCGTGTCGTGGAATTGGTTTTGAGAGAACGTAGAAGAGAGATTCGGATGGAGATGTATTGGAATGGGTTAGCTCGAGAGAGAACTTGTTTTGAATTAATACTTCTTCCGTACCTTTTTAAGAGTTTAGTGTTTTGTTTTTGAAAAAGTTAGTGGTTAAAATTTGATATCCATTTTGTTCTTAAAATTAGATTCTATTTGAAAAGTTAAAGGGTAAAAGTATAATAATAATAGCTTCGTAGATGTTATTGTGGCCAAAGTTGTAATTTTTATATTGTAACGACGTTGTCTTCATAAAAAATTGAATTTACAACGTAAGACACACTTGAAAAGATAGTGGCATGATCAACTAGCTAGGTAAAAGACGATTAAAAAAGGAAAAAGGAAAAAACTACTAGCAGCTAGGTAAAAGAATTACCAATCGAGATCCGAATTTTCAATACACAAAATGAAAGCAAAATAAGAATGGATGAATATCCGAATGCCAAAACTCACAAGCCAAACCCCTGAATACAATATTAAACAGAATAACTAATCTAAAATTACAATCACAAACGTAACTACAAATAGGATAAATCCTAATTCCTCTGGGCTGCCAAGTTTTGCCTTTTCTCTGCATGATCACAAGACCTAACATAAGTAGGATAAATTCTGTCTCCTCAGGTTTTACTTTCACATACAGTCCAATTCAGAATCCAATTTAAAGATTAAAACCTCCGAATACAAAGTTTAAAACCACACCGTATTCATGGACGCGAACCGAACCGAGATGGGCTGAGAAGCCTATACGAATCATCCGAGCCGTCCATTTCCACCAACACCTTAACGAAATGGTCAACGTCGCAGGGGAGTGTTAATGGCCCTTCACTGTTATACCCATACTCCGACTCTGCTTCTTCAAGTAGCATCTGAAAAAGGGGATGGCTTGCATACTCGGTCTTTATCACAAACCTCTGTTTCTTGGGCCCCACGTAAACAGGGAAGCATCCCTCCGGCGCCACCCTCCGTTTTCCGGCACTGCGCCCCTCCTCTTCCCCGCCACAGGAGAGCAGCCACCTTATGCATCTCTTCCATGTTTCTGTGATCACCCCTTTCTTCAATTTACCGTTAAAAACATCCATTTCTAAATTCTAGATGAAAATTTGTTGATTTTTTTTATTTAATTAAAACAAATAGAAATGAAGATAATAATAATAATAATAAAAAGAAAGATAGGTGTGGAATTTGAGCTTAAATAGCAAACGCATCCCCCATCCTTAGTTATTAATTCACAAGGAGATTAAATTTAAGAGGGTTTTGTAGTAATTTAACCTCTGTCATATACCAAATGAAACGTGACTTTCATTCTGGGCATCGCAGCGTTACTCATCGTAATATATGGAACTAACGAATTGGAATTAAAAGACTTGAAATCATTTAAAATTAGAAACCCAGAAAGAAAAATTTGTAAAAATCGATAGAAGCAAAGGTGGAGTATCTCGAGAGAGGAAGAAGAAATAGGGGAATTGATCTGATAGAAGCAAAGATGGAACTTGGTATCATATATAAAGGCTCATAAGGCTACAAATTTATTCATCAACTTGGCCAAAATGTCAACGCTGCTAGAATTGGCTTTTTTTGAAATTTACTTCTAAGGAGAAATCTTTATCATGTTTATCCTTAGAGAATTAAAATAATAGTAACATATAGAGGCCAGATTCTGCGAATTTGCCTAATTGGTGGACAAAACATTTTTTAGTGGGCCGTGGAAAATACTGCAAGGAAAAACTTATTCATGAAAAGCACACTTGTCTCCAATGTTCATTGGCGAAAGTTTGATCTCAGCCATGATGAAAGGTCTAATTTGAAGTTTATCATGTTCATGTATATCCGGTTCGTAAACGTAGATTCTACTCTCTTCGTTCTAAAAAAATTGTCTGTATCTTTTAATTTATAGTAATATTTTTTATATATCTCAATTAGTTTTATCAAACAAAATTTTCGAAATCATAAAAATTATTATAAATTATAAAATATAAAAAAATAATTTGAGTGGCCCGAGTACCAAAAGGACCAACGAGTTAGGGAGTAGTAATTTGTTTGCACTTTTACTTTTGGAAAAGAAATTCATCACCCGTGGGCCTTTCCACCTCCATGCAGCATTGCTCTTTCAAGCTTTTTCCAATTGCGGAAAATTCCCCGCTCCTTCCTTCGGTAGAATCTCGGCCGTGTCTCAATCTCAGTGTGGTTGATTATCCTCTCGGACCAACTACTGATCACATCCTTGATGAGCTACTGTCTCGCCAACTAGCTAATCAGATGTGAGCCCCTCTAGTGAATTCCTCCTTTTACTCCTAAGAATAATTAGCAGCCGTTCCCGGTTTTCGTTTTCCTCATAAGAGCATTCACATTGGCGTAATCAAAACTTTAAGGCTGCCAAAGTTAACAATGTTTGCATTCACATACATATGTCCAGATTCATTGTTGCTAAAATCTCCTCCCCACTTCATTTGCTAAAATCTTCCACTTGATTTTAGCAAATTCCCATTTTAGCAAATGGAAAACTACCCCTTAGCAACCCCTTAGCAACTAACAAAACTTTGGCCTTTCGATAACCAAAACTAGCAACCTTTTGCCAATAACCAAATTCAGTGGACCCCACATCTTCTAAATCAAGTACACCTATATTCAGAAACCTTCTCTCTCTTCCCTTTTCTCTCTTGTTGGTTGGTGAAACTCACTCTCCACTTTAAGTAGCTTTTGCATTTAACATTGTTGGTCACTTTTGGACGGCTTAAATTACCTGTTGGGCACCACATAGGATGGTGCCCACTTGGCACTGAAAAAATATATATGCCACAAATACTTAGACCAAAAAAGCTAAAGGGACCGACAAATTGGGGACCAACCAGCTACCGACAGGCACGCGGGGCCCACTCCGGGCCCAACATGGATGATCCGAGCCATTCAATAATTTAATAAAAAAACGAGTGGACATGTGAAAAATCAGCTCAATCTGATAAATGTAGTTGCCCGATTCAATCTTCTATTTTTTTTCATTCAAACGTTAAAATGCTACATGAAAGACCAAAAAAAAAATTTGGCATAGAAACAACTGGTTGAATGTTTGCACACATTTTCCTTCAAAATGCGGGAGTGGTTGTGTGGGTATAGTATTTATCACAGAGTTATTGATGAGGGTGTTCCTTGATCATAGTTTCCACACGGACATCTTTCAATGCCTCATTAATCATAGCCTTTGTTGCTTGCGTATATAAACTCAACAACAAACCGAGCAAACTGATAGTTGCAACTTGCAAGTCTTTGTAAAATGACGATTCCCATAAAATTAGCTGGTAGTCACACTTTGTACCCCCGTCTACTATGTAATGCCTAATCTGAGCGTAAACTTTATACTTTTGCAATTAGGTCCTTATTATTAGATTATTGTCAATATGATCCTATTAGTGAGTTACTTTGATTTATTGACTAAGGAATGGTATTTGTTTTCACTAATTTTTAGATTCAAATAACATTTTAACTACTTTTGATAATGGTTTGATTGATAATATAAACATAAGACAAAATTAAAACATCCTTTTTTTATTATATTTTTTTAAAACTAAAATTTCTTATATCGTATCTACAAAAAACAAATAATAAACAGAATCGATTAAGTTTTGGCATTAACACTAGCCAAAACATTTAGTATTCTTTGTAAAACTTATACTTCCCTATCCAAAAAAAATAAATCACCTACGTGCATAATTACTTAAATAAAGTAGTTTCTTGTAGAATTGTTTGAATTTCTTTGCACCAAATTAAGAATTTTGATTGATTCTTGGAATTAGTTCCAAAAAATTCAATAATTATGCATGAATGTATTGTACTTTTAATCCAAAAATTATACAACTTATTGTAGTTGATTAAAATTTTGAGATAAACGAAGTAATAATAACTTTGTAAAGTTTATTTGACGTCAATTTTTTTAAATAAAATCTCATAAGGGCTCCATTTACAATTTCAATTAAGGTCCTGTAAATGTCAAGGTCCTCCCCGGTGCCATCCTAAACTGAATAGTAGTAAAAAAGGATGCAGAACTTAGGGTGAGGTGGTAAAGTGTAATGCAAAAACCAATAACTAAAGGACCAAATATAGGAAATTCAAACTTTGAGCACCAAAGTGAAAAGAAACTAAATTGCACCCAAAAAAAGGAAAAAGAAAAGAAGCTAACACTTTAAGGTTGCAAAGTACCGTTTCGTTTGAAATCAGCCCTGTTACTTGTGTAGCCCACTTCACCAACATGGAGAACAAAGAATTGACGCCAACATGCCATAAAGAGGGAGGAATTATTGGAACAATGCTATAGATATTAAATTATTTATCATATATATATATATATATATATATATATATATATATATATATATATATATATGTATGTATGTATGTATGTATGATACAATACATTAATAGAATCATCCACAAATTAATATGGTGCCAAATGCGTATCTAAGGGGATGTTTCACAACCTGACTTATTAGCAATAAGTCAGTAGATGAGTGACGTTGAATTGATCTATTATGAGAGAATGATTTGTCTCATGAAGTGCAATAAACCAGTTTTAATAACAAGTCAGTTTTGAGGAACAAGATCTTAGTACATTAGTTAGTACATCAATTTATGTCTCTGGACTTTTCTTTGTGTGATATGCTTTTGATAAGAAAAAAGATATATAATCCCACAATAATGGAGCAGAGATGGCAGCCCAAACTGATTCGCGCGGGTTTGGGGAATGTGCATAGGACGCTTGGTGTGCTGTCACGCCCTCGAGTTTTTAACACAAATAAATAAATATTTCTCAAATAAATAATTCCATAATATCATAACATTCGTCCGAAATTCACCTTACAAGGTTCAAGTTCTTAATACATTTCAAGTCTAAATCGGATACCTATATCCCATAAGAAAACATAAGTGCGAGTTAAGTTATTACATAACTTAGATTGTCAAAAGGCTAAACGAATAAAATTACAATATCATCTTTCAAAAGAATAAGTTTCATGAGATGATGAAATAACTCCTTCTCGATAAGCTTTCAAAACATGCATGCACTCCAAGCATTCCACTTTATGCTCCACGTTGATCACCTGAAAATGTTAGGGTGAGCTCACTAGCCCAGTAGAAAAATCTTCTAAATTTTGATTGCAAATTTTGTGTTGGATTCTTGTTTGGCAAAAATCTTGGCCAAGCCTGTTTGAAAAAAATCTTTATTTAGGAGTTGTTCTAAAAATTGACTTACTCTCAAAAACTGAAACAAGCCAAATTGGCTTTTCACTTGTTAAATCAAGGGAAAATTTATCTTATAGCCCTTCGACTTTACACAAAAGTTCATTTTGATCCTTTTGATTTCAATTTCATCAAACTTACCTTGCATTTTTGTTATTTATTTCAATGTCAACCCTTAGTTGAATTCCATTAATTATTTGGACAAAAATGTGGCATGCGCTTACACATGACAACTTATGAGGGCATTTATGTCCATTCCCCTCCCTTCCTCCTCCTTTCTTCTCTTTCTCTCTCAATCCTCTGTTTTCTGTCAACAAAAAATTGAAAAAAGAAAGGAAGAACAGTGATCATGGCTATCGCTGGTTGTCAGAGACTATTCCATAGCACGGTCTGTTTCACTAATGCGGCAAAATCCGTCTTACGAGTATAATTCATCTCAGAACTCCAACTACATTAGTGAAAACCATTATATGAACGGTATTTGAAAACACATTTAAAATGCTTAACATGTTGAAATAATTAAAAACGATTCCGTAGATTTTATGAAATCAAGTTTTGAACCTATAAACCGATTCAAATATTAACCCTAATCTATATAGAAAAGCAAAGTTACTTAGAGTGGAGCTTCATCCACACTATTTTTGGTTGTTGACGTAAATATTGCTCACTTTGATTATTGAAAGGCTTAAATTTAGTTTTTAGTTAAATGGTAGTAGTTATATCTATTGTGAGCCATTTTTTAGGCCAATATTGTTAACTTTGTAAACCGTTTACTTTTGGTTATAGCATTAGGGATAACCTAATTTAGGGTGATATCGATTGCAAGCTGACTACCGCCTTGCCGATCTCTCATCATACAATATCAGGAGACTTACCTAGTTACCCTGCCACATTGATCATGGAAGTAGTGGATTGAAATGAGTGTGGCAAGGAAGAGACCAAGAGCTTTGTTTGGTTTCTAATGATTTTTTTGCAAATTATTTATTTATGTTTCACTTTTTAAATGTTTATTGCCTATCTCTATATATATATTAATTTTTTGTTATTCGCCGTTCCTAATCTATTCAATGGGGAGGGGAGAATGGGACTCAATCCCGGAATGTAGTGTGGGGCATCCAAGAACTCTACCGCATGAGCTAGCCACCACTTGCTGTCTATCTCTATTCAAAAAGTCAAAAATTTTATTAAAATATTTTTAAAAATTGACTCGCTACTACAATAAACTTAAAGATCACGGGTAAAAACCGTGATCTTTATAATTTAATCACGGGTTTAAAACCGTAGTTGATGGAGCCGTTATTAAAAGTCTTCAAAATTCAACCACGGTTTATGTCTGTGATTAAATGTAAGTCCAAACACTACAACAATTTTCCCCATTGCCGACTAAAATTTTAGTCGGAAAATGTCGTAATTTAGTCGGCAATAGTAATTTCCGACCAAAAATTTAGTCGGCCCGTTTGGTCGACAGAATGAGGTAGGAGATTGTAATTTCCGACCAAAATTGTTTTGGTCGGAAAAAGTTTTGTTTTTACCGACTAAATATTTAGTCGGTGAAATATACATTTTTCTCCGACTAAATATTTGGTCGGTGAATATTTAATTTTCTCCGACTAAATATTTGGTCGGTGAAATATACATTTTTCTCCGACTAAATATTTGGTCGGTGAATATTTATTTTTCTCCGACTAAATATTTAGTCGGTGAATATTTAATTTTTCTCCGACTAAATATTTGGTCGGTGAATATTTTTTTATCTACGACTAAATTATTTAGTCGGTGAATATTTTTTTTATCTCCGATTAGATTATTGATAGGTGAAATTGTTTTATTCTCCAACTAATAATTTAGTTGGTAAACGATTTTTTTTTTCTGCAATTTTAATCCGAGCTCGTATTGAATCATTAAATTTGTCAAACTTGATTTCTAACCATCGATTAAATCAAGCAACCAATCATTCCATACAAGATTTCACCAACCTGCTCTAATTAATTAATAAAGCACAAAATTGAAGACTTCCCAAATTAAAGATCTTCACCTAACAAAATAGTATCATACTACAAAAACTGCGAAATACAAAATCCAACCACAATGTCTATAGCATCTTAGGATCATCTTGATAGGTTGAAACTTCATACTCCAATTTATTGAGATTCCTAAACCCAAATGCTGCCTCCCTCAATGTGTCAGCCTTCATTTCTGGCCAATCAAAGTGCCTAAGGACTGCTCTTTCATCCACCTACAACAAGAAAAGAAAAAAAAAAAAAAAAGGACAAAAGAAAAAAAGAAGAAGCCTGATAAGCATACAGAACATTGGATACCATGGGGTTACATAAGAAGTATATGTACAATTAACATATAGCATGCACCAATGCACCATGTTTCTGTGATCTCTAAACCATCCAAGTTAAATAACCAAAAATTCACACATGTAACGGCCAGAATATTAGAACTTGAACACCAAGAGAAAAATCATGTCCTGTTTCCTTATTCTAACGGCACGATAAAACAAATCTGGAAATTCATAAATGTGGCAGCCTCTAAGTAAACTTGAATTTACTCAAGCTCCAAGGAAATCAAGTCCATCAAAATTTCTTGTCTACTGGCATCCACCCCGACATTTCATTCTCTCTTCTCCCCTAACACCTCTTATGGAAAATAATCACAATAGTCGCATCCTAATGAGGTAAGAAAAAACTTATTGTCTAGAACATCATAGAAGGATCAGTAGACAAAATGGAGATTTAAAAGGTCTTGTACCAGAGAGGCAATCTAACCTCATGCGGATCGAAATAAAGTTCGAACAAGGAGATGCTCAAGTCGCAAATATCTTTCAGGTTGCTCTTGTTTCATGACGCCCATTACCTGGGTTTGCCTTAATATGGCACGTACAGTATCCAACTCCCGAAGTTCGATCATTTCCAAAACAATCTGGAAATTCAGGAGGAAAAGGAAGTGCATAAGAACATGCTAGCGGAGCAAATGCAACAACACAAAATATCTTGATGATTTTACAACTACAAAACTAGGATTAAATGGACCTTACTAGAGAGTCTAGATTAACATAGCAATAAACAAACAGTATTTTGTGTTAAAAGGAAGTGCATAAGAACATGCTAGCGGAGCAAATGCAACAACACAAGATATCTTGATGATTTTACAACTACAAAACTAGGATTAAATGGACCTTACTAGAGAGTCTAGATTAACATAGCAATAAACAAACAGTATTTTGTGTTAATATGGCACGTACAGTATCCAACTCCCGAAGTTCGATCATTTCCAAAACAATCTGGAAATTCAGGAGGAAAAGGAAGTGCATAAGAACATGCTAGCGGAGCAAATGCAACAACACAAAATATCTTGATGATTTTACAACTACAAAACTAGGATTAAATGGACCTTACTAGAGAGTCTAGATTAACATAGCAATAAACAAAATCCAAACACCTGTGAAAGCCTAAACTCGAGCTCGGACTTGAAAATACTTAAACCTTAAGTGTCAAATAATCAACCTAGCAATGGAAAGAACACAGCAACCTAGATTAACCACTGCCAAGAGCAAGCACCGCATGGTTGTCATTCTTTAAGTACACCATGATAGAATACACATACTATCTCATTGGCATAACAACTGCAGGAGAATTAGAAAATATCTACGTGTTAGTACATTATGACACCGACAAAAAGACAAAATGGGCGCAGTTCAACCTTCCCAGAATAACAAACAGCTCTAACTAAGGATTCCTGGCTATGTTGGCACAACAACCACACACAGTTGTATATGATGGCAGCAAGCAATCCAGAAGTCTATGGGTTTAGAAATATGAGAACTATGTTCATTCAAAACTCCAAACCAAGTACAATGAACCATTCACTCATTCGAATTCCATCAAAATCCAAGTCAAACTCAGATACGTAGACAACCCATTCAAATAGGTACAGTCATAAACTTTGTGGACCTTAAATGTTCACTAAAATCAAATATTATGAACCCCAAATGTTCACTAAACCATGGGTGGTACGTAGGCAGCCATTTTGGTAAAGCCCCTAACATAAATAAAATACAATCCCCCTTTCTCTTTCTCACGAAAAGAGGGTGACAATAAAGAATAGTTGGAATCAAAGGGTCGTCTTTGAATAAAAGATGTAGTTAAGATATATGTTATATTATGAATGGGTCCGAACCACTTAATAGAAGCTCTTTTTACTCGAGTGAGATTGTGGAAATTCGCCTAACATCTACTCTATGTCGAAATTCTAAAATGGCTCACAATTTTAAACGACTGTCACATAACAAGTTTTAAATGTAGCTTTAATGTGGTGAGATCATCTACCCTAGGTTTTGCTTTACAAGTTACAACCATATAATAGGAAAAGAAGCTTAAACAAATTGAAAATAATAGGAAAAGCATTTGTACCAAACATCAATGTCGTTGATAGACCCATAACTAAGGAAACATAACATTAGTAATTTCGGAGTAGATCTATGCTCTTTTTTACCATTCGAGGCAAAATACAGATCAAACTATATGTCAAGCGCCAATAAATTACTTGCAAAAATGACTACCAAACATTAGAGCAACTAAGGAATTTTAAAGGATAAAAAAGTGGGTTGTGAAGTCCCAATAACTACCGAAGAAAGAACGAAAAGGGCAAGCCTACCATGTTGAGAACTGAGTACCATCTTCTTCTTTGTCATCATCCTCTAGACTTCCTTTCCCGAAAACTTTCGTCGGCCATTTTACAAGAATCAAACAAGCTTTTCAAAATCATGAAAATAAAAAAAATAAAAAAAAACGTATTTCAAAGAAGCCCTAACCACGCACCTGACCCCAAAACCTCCAGGAAATGGCAACAAGCCAAAAACCTCGTTTCACCATGACCTCTGTATAACGAGTCCAGATCGGTCAAGCTACCCCATTTGTTGGGGTGGAAGAAGGGGGAAAGCAGAGAGAGAGAGAGGCACTGCATCTTTGTTCGCCTTCTTCTTCTTCTTCTCTCCGTGGTGCGTCGGTGGCGGTAGGAGAGGCCGCGTCAAGAGGGAAAAGAGATTCCTGGTTTTCAGAAGAAGAAAAACGGAGAGTAAGTAGGGAGAGAGGGCGAGAGAGTACCAGTCGAGTGAAATTAAACGTGAGAGAGAGGGGGGCTTACACTGATTTTGTTGAGGGGATGGAAGATTGGAGCCCAGTAAACCCTAGAACATGGAACGAGAGAGAGAGAGAGAGAGTATTGGAAGAATTTCTAGCGGGAGTAACCCTAGAAGATGGAAAGCGTGAGAGTGAGAGGGAGGGGGGGAATATTGGGGGATTCTAGCGGGAGAATGAAATATTGGATTGGGAATTTCAGGGTGGAGACTAATTTACGCGTTTTGGACAAAAAAATTGAAGGAGTCTCTACGAAGCTACGTCGTTTTATGTATTGTATGACGAGTCTCACCCAATTAGGCGTAAAGTTACGATGCATCATTCGAGGGTCTTTCAAAGCTAATATTGAAGATCGGAACCGTCTATATTTTTTGTAGGATAGAATATATTATTCATATCAAAAATTAAGTATATTTATGATCTCTGTATGCTGCATCAGAGTTAACAAATATTTTCTTACTAATGATTCTCGTGTCTGAAATCTCCCGATGAAGGATTTTTAAAAATCCGATTGGTCCAAAATTTGGTGGGGTTCATTAAAATGCCAAGAAAAACAAAATAGTCAGTGTTGATTGTCGAAATTGTGTTTAGATCGTGTGGCTAACGTACATTAGACTATAGCAGTATGTATTGGTTCATAACTAAGTATGTTCAATGTATAACATTGAATGGTGGATACTAGTTCGTTTTCTTGAATTTTTGATCTAAACCGATACGATTTAACATCTTATCAATTCTATAATTCTCCCCGAAATTGATGATCATCTTACGTCGGTAACTACACGATTGGAACACATTCAGTGCTTCCAGTGACATTTGAACACTATAATGCACCAACTAAAGGCCATCTAATCTATTTCTTGAAAATCTAAACCGGTAGATGTGTTTAAAACGTATTTTTAAGGTCCTATAAAATGATTTGACAAAAAAAAAAACCCAGAAGGGTTTGATCGGAGCAAATTTTCATATAGCAATTTTATGAAAAAATGCTCTGATCAAGCCCTTCCGGGTAGTATTTTTTGCCAAATCCTTTTCATAGGACCTTAAAAGCACTTTTTAAACACTTCTAACGGTTCGGATCGTCGAAATTTTCTTCAAAAATTGGAGTTTGAGGTCTAAATTTTTACACCCTACGGGATCCTTCATAATTAATAACTTCATATGAAGTTTAGATTATTTTAGTTAAATAAACTTAGTATTTTCTTAAATTAACTCCTATAATATAATTTCTATAATTTTATTAATTTCTATAATTTAATTTTATAATTTCTATAATTTCTATAATTTAATTTGATAACTTCTATAAATTCCATAATTTAATTTCTATAATTTATGGCTGTGCCGTGCTTGTGCGACTCCTGTGCCCGCGCACAATTATTTTTTTGAACAAACTCTCTCTCTCTCTCTCTCTCTCTCTCTCTACAAAGAATTATTATTATTTTTAAATTTTTTATTTTTTTCTTTCATGACTTAGCGACTTACTTACAAGTTGCGAAACACTATTTTTTATTATTTTTATTTTTTTCACAAACAAAAAAATGTTTGTTTTTTTCAAAATGTTTATTAGATAAAAGGCAATGTATCAATTATCAAACATGGCAAAAAATATTTTAAAAGCGTATTTTATTTTATTTTTTTGTAAAATGAATTGCCGACTAAATATTTAGTCGGAAAATATAAGAATGAATTGCCGACTAGATATTTAGTCGGAAAATATAAGAATAAATTGCCGACTAAATATTTAGTCGGAAAATATAAGAATGAATTGCTGACTAAATATTTAGTCGGAAAATATAAAAATTTCCGCCGAAAATTTTCGCGAAATTTTTGGAAATCGTTGAATTGGCGGAAAACTATTATTCCCAGAAATTTTCGCGAAAAACTAGTATTTTTTGCCAAATCCTTTCATAGGACCTTAAAAACACTTTTTAAACACATCTAATGGTTCCGATCATCGAAATTTGGTCCGGAAAGTGAAGGCCCATTAGTGTGTGCCTGTGAAAAAATTGTAACTTATTTTTTCCTTTTGTTTTTTTTTTTTAAATTATGTTGTTCGTGACTTTTTTTTTTTGATTGTGACTTGACTTCAATATATATATATATATTCACTTTTTTAAAAAAATTTACTGTTTCATCAAAAATTGCTCGGATCAAGCCCTTTTTGGTCATTGTTTTTGCTAATTTCTTAAGGAGACGCTTAAAAACACGTTTTCAGGACATTGAACGATGTGGATGATCAAAAATCAATGGGAAAATTTCTTCTTTCATTTATTTTGACAAACCATATTTATTGATGATAAAAAAAAATCATAATCAATGTTTTTTTTCCGACTAAAATATATTTAGTCGGTGAATTGCAAACAATTTCCGACTAAATATTATTTAGTCGGTGAATTTCAAACAATTTCCGACTAAAATTATTTAGTCGGTGAATTTATACCTTTTCCGACTAAATATTTGGTCGGAGAATAGTAATTTCCCCGCCAAACTATAGATAAAAAATTTCGAAAATGTTGAAATTTTTACCTTGATTTCCCGACTAAATATTTGGTCGGAAAATACTAACTTTTTTCCGACTAAACAATTTTGGTCGGTGAATTGCAAACAATTTCCGACTAAATATTATTTAGTCGGTGAATTTCAAACAATTTCCGACTAAAATTATTTAGTCGGTGAATTTATACCTTTTCCGACTAAATATTTGATCGGAGAATAGTAATTTCTCCGCCAAAGTATAGACAAAAAATTTCAAAAATGTTGGAATTTTTACCTTGATTTCCCGACTAAATATTTGGTCGGAAAATACTAACTTTTTCCGACTAAACAATTTTGGTCGGTGAATTGCAAACAATTTCCGACTAAATATTATTTAGTCTGTGAATTTCAAACAATTTCCGACTAAAATTATTTTAGTCGGCCAAACCTTTGAATTTTTCTGACCAACAAAAATTTAGTCGGTGATTGGTGGTAATTTCCGACTAAAATTATTTAGTCGGAAATTGAGGTGATAATTTCCGACTAAAATTTATTTAGTCGGAAATTGGACAATAATTTCCGACTAAACATTATTTAGTCGGTGATTTTAGTCGGGAATGGTGTAAATTGTTGTAGTGAAACCGATATGGAAACACATAAGACGTGATGATAAACAAGATAAGACCACGCTTTGAATAACAAACCATGGTTAAAGATCGTAAAAGATCACGATTTGAACAAAAAGCGTGTTTTAAAACATTATACAATTACGGTTTACATGGCAAACCGTAGTTAAATCAACAATATTATCACGGATTGAAGATAAAACTGTGATGAAATTAGTTTTAAGATCACGGTTTGGACAAATAACGTGATTAAAAATATTATACAATCACGGTTTGCTCAAAAAATCGTGATTAAATTAATTATACCATCACCGTTTGGACAAAAAACTGTGATTGGATTAACTATACCATTACGGTTTGGACATAAAAACGTGTTATATGTATTTAATGTGATGTGTCTTGTGGAATCATCTCCACAACCTCTCAATTCTTATCCCAATATGCATTTGCTAAGAATTGATCCTCCAATCTCGCAATTCTTATCCTAAAACACTCAACCACTAGGCTACCCAAGTCTTTATGTCACATTTTCCAAAAAGTATGTATATGTATTTTCTTTTCATTTGTTCCCTTTTATATTCCAACAAATATGTACTATATTTTAGATGAAATATATATTGCATTATATTATAACATATCATAATATATATATATAGGAAAAACTTCACATAAGGGTCCCTTATTGAAGCTAAAATCCGGACTCCTCCTCACAGCCCTTGGATCTCATCCAAGGGCTCAGATTTAAAAGCCATTCTCGCGGGTTAAAAGGGCCAAAACGGGTTGACCCATAAAGGGTTCGCGGGTTTAAACATTAATCGGGTTAAATCTTCTCCCCAGCCGATTTTTCCCAAATCAGTCGATGCTCTCTCTCTCTCTCTCACTTCTCAACGACGACGAAGAAGAAGAACACCAAGGTTCTCTCTCTCTCTCTCTCTCTCGTTTCTCTCTCTCTGAAGCATTCTCTCTCTCGATTTCTAGGGTTTCCAGTCCCATTTGGACTTTCAAATTTTAAACATCTAGGGTCAAGCAAAGAAGAAGATCGAGGAGAAGAAGGAGAACAAGGAAGAATCGAAGGAGAACAAGGTTCTATCAATTGAACCGAACACTAAGACCAAGGTATCTCTCTCTCTCTCTCTCGTTTTCGTTTTCTGTCCGTACTCAAGTTCGATTCAAGGGATTTCTAGGGTTTTGTGTTCGTTTGGTGTATTTTGTGGAAAAACTAGGGTTTTCTCTCTCTGCGTCTGGTTCGGGTGTGGAAAAAATTAGGTATGGGCCGTAAGAAATATGTTCTGATGTGGCTATGGATATGGAAAAAATAAACTACAGCCGTATGAAATATGTTCATGAAAAAATTAGGAGACTTGATATTTTGTGAGTTATAGACCAGCCAAATTAGTTTCCCCATTTGGGTCTTTGGTTTTGAAGTTTGATTCTGAATGGAACTGTGACACGAGTTTTCGTCTAAATTTATGTTCTTAACTGCCATTGTATGAATGTAGGAGACTTGATGCTCTATTTTCTGGTTGGTTTGCAGGTTTGAGGTATCATGCAGTGAGGAAGATACCTTGGAAACCAGTTATGGAGCTCCCTCTCACCAGGGAAGAAGAAGAAGAAGACACCGGAGGTTTGATCTCTCTCTCTCTCTCTCTTGTTTTCTCTCTCGTTCTCTCTCGTTTTCTCTCTCTGTGTGTATGGTTGGGCATTCGAAAATCTAGGGTTTCGACACCCATTTTGATTTCGAAAAATCAGGGTTGTTCATGTGTATAGATCCATGTGTATCAATTTTTCCTGCTACATCTGAACCCATCTGTGTACATTTGTTTGTATACATCCAAAAATCTAGGGTTTCGACACCCATTTTGATTTCAAAAAATTGATACAAACTGGGGTTTCAATCTTCCGAAAATCATGTTGAGTTATCCAATATTTGTTAACCTTCACTATTGTTCAACAAGTAGGTTACTCAATTTCGTGAATGTCACCACAAATATTATCAATTTTTAATTTTTACATAGAATGCTTGCAATTTGTGAACATACTTCATGTTTGGTGATTTCCTAGTGTGAGACGTCCATGTCTTCTCTTACTTCTAGCACATCATGTTTCTTTTGGTTAGTGAGGAACCAGCTGCAACAAAGCCAAATTATATCATGTTGAAATTGGCATATGGTGGCATCTTGGTGCAGGGGATGAGATGTCCAGCCAATACACAATTTAGTTTCTTTTGTTTAACGTTTTTCTCTGCTTTCTAGGCTTAACCAAAAGATACTACTTGGGGATATTTTTTTTTCAATTTAGCACACATTTTTGGTGGTGTTATTCTGGAAGCTCCCTTTAATTTTTCTTTAATATTGTTTTGGAATAGATTACTCGATGATGGCTTTATACCAGTTTGACTGAATATGATTGAATGATGTTATGCTTCAGTTTCAATGGTGGGATTCCAAATGCCAGGAGCTATGGAAATTGCCATAATTTTCGTGTATCGCTTGGTGTAACCAAGACCTAGCCAAAGAGAACAAGACGATGAAGAAGAAGTTGATGGCAGCAGAGATGCTAAAGTGGACTCTATTACAAATGGAAGTGCTGCTGGATTCTACTAGTTGCTTGCATAATTTTGTAGCTAACAAGGATGTGAACGTAATTAATGTACCCAAGTGCATGGGTTGATGTTTACTCCTACCTGGTTCATTTTGTCTTCTATTATGTTATGTGCTATGACCAAAATTGATTAGTGCAGTAAAGGAGACACCTTTCCATCCCATTAATTTCCAGTTGCTTGTTTTGATGTTCAAAAATTGTAGCAGTTCTATATTTTGAATTGTCTAAAGGAAGCCTTGAATGCAAGGCTGTGGGGCTTATCCATTTTTTGGTTTGACAAGTGAAAGTCATGTACTGGGAATACAAGTAAAAGAACCCACAGTGATTTGAGCGCAAGGCACTGATGTCCGATGCGTCTGTTTTATCAAGCAAATAAAATCTAGGAACTACCAATAGTAAACGAACTTGGCAATGCCAAAGTAAGGCATTCTGGGTATATTTCATCAAGCAGATGTATAAATGGGTAATGTAGCAAACAAAATACGAAGCCAAAGCAAGGCATTCTGAGTAGATTTACCATTCGCTAGGTATACATTGTAGGAACATACAAGTCCTGATTTTCATTCCCTACATAACTCGACATTCATTACATAACTCTACATTCATCACATAATGAAGAGCAAACATTTTTTTTTTTGGGCGAACTATACGTGGAAAAACAAGCAACTGAATATGGGTCGGTTTCCCATCCTGAAACACGATGAAACATGAATCGAACCAAGATCTTAATCTCCATCTCCGCATGGATATGAAATGTACATAATTTGGGTTGATTTTGCGATGGATAAAAAATTTTCCCGAGTTCATAACATAAGTTCTTAACATGGAAGACATTAATTTTGTGTAGGAACCCAAACAAAACTCAAGGGCATTACACATCGAAGTAACTTCCAGAAAAAACTCATAAATCAATCTATATATTAAACTTTGGAAGTATGTTACATATACTGCCACTGGATATATGAAATCAAATGCGATACATAATTAGCTCAAATTATGCAAGACAAAAACTCAACGTAAAACTAAATGATCCTAACAAATCACTCGGGCGCTTCCTCTACCCACCAACCGAATACATTTGCATCGCTCCAGTCTCGATAAGAGCTACATTAAACAAAAAATAAAGCGCCTGTTAGAATATGAGGCATAAAACTAGAAGCTGAAAGGAGGAAATCTCATAGACAAAGATAAGATTTCAATAAAGACAGACTTGATGAAAAGATCAGATCTCTGCACCCCTGGTGAGAGGGAGCTCCATAACTGGTTTCCAAGGTATCTTCCTCACTGCATGATACCTCAAACCTGCAAACCAACCAGAAAATAGAGCATCAAGTCTCCTACATTCATACAATGGCAGTTAAGAACATAAATTTAGACGAAAACTCGTGTCACAGTTCCATTCAGAATCAAACTTCAAAACCAAAGACCCAAATGGGGAAACTAATTTGGCTGGTCTATAACTCACAAAATATCAAGTCTCCTAATTTTTTCATGAACATATTTCATACGGCTGTAGTTTATTTTTTCCATATCCATAGCCACATCAGAACATATTTCTTACGGCCCATACCTAATTTTTTCCACACCCGAACCAGACGCAGAGAGAGAAAACCCTAGTTTTTCCACAAAATACACCAAACGAACACAAAACCCTAGAAATCCCTTGAATCGAACTTGAGTACGGACAGAAAACGAAAACGAGAGAGAGAGAGAGAGATACCTTGGTCTTAGTGTTCGGTTCAATTGATAGAACCTTGTTCTCCTTCGATTCTTCCTTGTTCTCCTTCTTCTCCTCGATCTTCTTCTTCGCTTGACCCTAGATGTTTAAAATTTGAAAGTCCAAATGGGACTGGAAACCCTAGAAATCGAGAGAGAGAATGCTTCAGAGAGAGAGAAACGAGAGAGAGAGAGAGAGAGAGAGAGAGAGAGAGAGAGAGAGAGAGAGAGAGAGAACCTTGGTGTTCTTCTTCTTCGTCGTCGTTGAGAAGTGAGAGAGAGAGAGAGAGCATCGACTGATTTGGGAAAAATCGGCTGGGGAGAAGATTTAACCCGATTAATGTTTAAACCCGCGAACCCTTTATGGGTCAACCCGTTTTGGCCCTTTTAACCCGCGAGAATGGCTTTTAAATCTGAGCCCTTGGATGAGATCCAAGGGCTGTGAGGAGGAGTCCGGATTTTAGCTTCAATAAGGGACCCTTATGTGAAGTTTTTCCTATATATATATATATATATATTGCATTATATTATAACATATCATAATATATATGGGGCCGGTTCTGGGGACACACAAAAAAAGACACTATATCTCATCCCTTGATTTCAATGGTCGAGATTAAAACTTAACAAAACAACTCCCCTATCCCAAAACATGCCCACACCCTAAAATTACTCTCCCTCTCCTATTTCTCTCTCCCCATCCCAAAACCTCCATATCCCGCACCTCCATCTCCGACAAAAATGGAAAAAATATCATGTTTCAACACATTCCGCAACAATGATGAGAACTTCTGTTCACCCATTTCACAGAAACAAACCACGAGTAATTAAAGTCTTTACGATTAGTGTTTGCATCAGAAAATCAGCGGATCTAGAATGTCCTCGAGGATTGAATAAAGAGCCTTGTAAGTTATATAGTATAGTAGCAGAGTACTTCAGTCGATGAAGCTCTTCAAATTTGGATTACCACACAAGAAGTTGCTGAAAAAGAATCCATTAACAGCCCATATGGAAAATGGAAAAGAATATCAAAGAAACAAGGTGGGATTTTTTGGGGAGAGAGAGAACCAATTCTTTTTACGCTTTGATCTCGGTCATTCGCTGGATATGGGGTTTATTAAAGATTGCCGGAGATGGAGGTCTGAGAGAAACAAGGTGGGATTTTGGGGAATCTTAGGGTGTGTGCATGTTTTGGGAGAGGAGAGTTGTTTTGTTAAGTTTTTAATCTTAGCCATTGAAGCCAACGGATGAGATGCAGTGTCTTTTTTTTGTGTTTTTTTATGTGTCTCCGGAACCGGCCCCAATATATATTATATTACATTACATTATAATGTTTTAATATATAGAAATTATACAATCGACGACGTAAATTTGGTCGTCGTAACTAACCTTTGGCGACAACTAGTAATTTAGTAGACACTACCAAAAAAATTAGTTAGTGCCATGTTTTCTCTTTGGAGACTAACATTTTTTGTTGTCATTAGGCGTCGTTTGGATGAGGGTTTTGACCCCGGATTAAATCATCCGGCCTCCCCTCATCCTGGTCCCCCTCCTCATCCGTGGTTAGGGAGCACCAAAACCCTTCCCCGACTAAATAACCCGGCCTCCCCTCATCCCCTTTCCCCCCGACTAAATACAAGCGCGGGGGGGGAGGGGGGGGGGGGGGGGGGGGGGGAGATGGTGGCTCTCAAACCAAATGATCCACATACCCCTCTGGTTCAAGCACAAGCACAAGCCATAATTTTCCAGCAAGTTTGAAGAAAAAAATTCCCAAAATTCTAAGATCTAGGAATTTTGAAAAATAAAAATGATTAGGAAAAAAAAAAACATATTTGGGTTAGATTTGTTGACCGCCGTTGCCGTCGGATTGGACGCCGGAGTGGCCGCCGTTGCCGTCGATTGTCCTGGGTTCTTCAGATCGAAAAAGAAAGAAGAAGGAAGAAAAAGAGAAGAAAGGAAGAAGAAAAAAGGAAAACAACGGACGTGTCTCTCTCTCCTGCTGCTTGGGGCTTTAATTGAGTTCCAAAATTACACGTTATACCTCTTTATTTTATTAGGCCCTAAACTATGACCCATATCATTTAAAAAAAAAAAACTAGTAGCTATAATGAAATTATTTATTTATTAATTAGAAACAACAAATATATATATATATATATATACTTGTAATATTTAATATTCTTCATTTATATAAAATAATTAAATTAAGTATTATATAATTATTTTTTGGATTTATATAATTATTTAAATGTAAATTTTAATATGGGCATTCACAAGGACAAAATAGTCATTTGACTGATTTTTACATCATCTACCCTCCTTATCCCTCCTTTTTATCCCTCATCCAAATCATGAACTATTTAACCCTCCCTCCTTAACTATCGCATCAATGTGGACCGACCCTTCTTATTTAATCACCACTACCATTTTATCCCCCCTTACTATTTAATCTCTCTCAAACTAATACGTCATCCAAACGGCCCATTATGTCTTTGCCAGATTCTACTTTGGCGAATAAGCTCATATTTTTGTCGACAAAGACATTGCAGAAGGTGACAAACATTTGTTTCGTCATCTAAAGTGATGCATAAGACAACAAAATTAAAAAATCTAAAATAAACAATAAAGTAGTTACCAGTCCATCAAACTTGTAATCGAAGTATATATGATTAAAATATGCACACACATTTTATCAAGGTAGGAAAAACTGTGATAATTTTTTTTTTATCACGGTTGTAACAAGCGTGATTAAAATAGACACATTTTATCACACTTGTAATCGAAGTGTGGTTAAAATATGGGGAACACATTTTATCACGGTTGGAAAAAATGTGAGAAAAAAGTTTTTTTATTACGGTTGTAACACAACATGGTTAAAATAAATACATTTTATCACGGTTGCAACACATTTTATCACACTTGTAACAAAGCGTGGTGAAAATAAACAGATTTTATCACACTTGTAACAAAACATGGCAAAAATAAACACATTTTATCACATTTGTAGGAAAATGTGATTAAAGTAAGCAATTATAATCACAGTTCTTTTAAACCTTTGATAATTATGATTAATCACTACGGTTTTATTAGCAAAGTGACATTAAAAACTCACCTTGCATTTTTTTTATCAAGGTTTCATCAAAGCCGTAATCTTTCAAATTTTTTTAGTATGATCTTTGCCAATTATTCTAGTAGTGTCTAAAGACAAAATATTACACAATCCTATACAAAACTACCAACCAAACAACTTGTGAGAATCTTCATTCCACATTCTTCTGCAAGAGAAAGAGTGCATATCGAGCAAACAAAGAGAAGGGTTTGGCTGTTGCTATGGATCGTGATGGGAACTAACTTGGTCAAGATGAAGATTGTGTATTCTTTGTTTGGTCATTAACAAATGAAGTACCGTCAAGATTTGTTGGTCCACAAATATACTTTTTTAAGTCCGAAAATATTTATCCATTTTTAAAAGTTAAAGGATAAAATAGGGAAAAATTACTTTTGTTAATGTGAAAACAACAAACACAAACAGTAATGGAAAAAAAATTGAAATTCCCAAAACGGACCCAACAAACCCGACGGAGGAAGTACTAAAAAAAAAAATACTAAATTCTTTTTTCTTTTGATAACAAAAAGTAAAACTTCGCCTGGTGTCTGTTTAAGACTGTACCTTTCCGAATATTATTCTCGAGTTAATAAAACTCTTTTTCTGGTTAAAAACCAGATCTATACGTGTTGAAGTTACAATGCTGTCCTGGAAGAAAGTCGACTTTACTCTTCCGGTCAGACCATTTATTTTGGGTGGCACATATCCTCTCCCAAGCCGTTACTCATTTATATCTTTTCAGGCCAACTTCTTCTGTAACCAAAAAATTAAATGGAATCCGGCCAAATGGGCATCAACAAATTCACCAAAACTCGTACAAACATGTACGAGTTTTGGAAGCTAGAAAGATACAAACATAGAAACCCACAAAAGTTCACAGCGCTGATTTTCGTCGAACTTGAACAATATCATCTATACAATAGGATGTAGCACCGAGCACATTACATAATTTCGTAAAATAGCTACCCTACCCTCTAACTTCAGTACATAAATTCATCTCCCATCACATGGAATGAGCATAGCTAATGTCAATCCTAAATATTCTAGTAGTCCTCCTTTGGATCTTGTCCATTTTTTTCCCGCAAGTAAAATAAAGTTGGTACCTCTCCCTCCTCGTTACCTAGCTTATTTGTTACTTAATGAAATCAAAGCCAGAGAGCTCCAGCTTCCTTGAGAAGTGGGACAAGGGTCCCATTAATATGGGAAGCCATGACCCTATCCATGGCCCCCACCAGCTTCCCGCCGATAAACACGACGGGAACCGTGGGGGAGTTTCCGAGCAGCCTCACGAGTACCCTCTCGATCTCTTTCCCCATTGGGTCCTGGTCGAGCTCATACACGGTGGGGCTAACGCCCATACCGCAGAAGAGCCTCTTCACGGCGTGGCACATGCAGCACGTGCTCAAGCTGAATATCACCACCGCGCTCTCCGACGCCAGCTTAACCACTCGCTCGACCGGGTCCGCCACCATCATGCTGTGCCTCACCGCCGCCGGCACGTGGTAGTATCCCCTCGTCTCCGCCTGATATTGCATTGTGTTTTGTGGACTGTTTTTTTTTTTTTTTTTTTGTTATAGTAAAAACACGAAAGAAATTGTGAGAGAGGGAGTAGAGATTGATCGACAGACGAAGAAGTGTTGGAAGAAATGGCTGTGGAGTGATGAGAGGGGGGTAGCGGGGTTTATATAGGGAATGGAATGTAGTATTGGGATCATCTGTGGTTGATTCAAATGTGCGGTGAAGATTAAATTAGAGGTGGGGAGACGTAGGGTGCATGTTGCTTTTTATGTACTAATCTGCAGGTGAGACTTATCGCACATGACTACAGTGGAGAAGAAATGGAATCTTTTGTTTTCTGCTTCGCAATATTCAAGTCAAGGGCTAGCTTCCCTATCACTTTTAGGAATAATAAATTGTTCAAAGCAATCTAGCCATGCATACGTTCACACATATGTATGTACGTGCACGAACACATTATGGCCGTTCATTCAAGAATCGGTCTTACATGTAAGAGTTTTTTTAAAATCCGGACCATCGGAAACACGCACGGACGGTCAAGATGCACCGTCCGAGCATATTGCGTACACGTGGTATTCAAAGCTTCCGGGAGTATAATGTGTAATTTTTACTTTGTATACTTCTTATTTACTCTCTTCGTTCCTTGTTAATTTTCAACTTTGTAAATCCAATTTATTATGGAGATATACCATTGCACTTTACAAATTTCAACCTTCTATTATTTTTCATGAAAACATCATCATTACATTTTATTTACTAACTTTTTAAAAATGAAATCTACTTTAAAGGAAAAAATGGGAGATGTACGAATTTATCCACTAACTTTTTAACATGGATAAACATTGAGAGATAGCGCAAAATGAAATGCAGGACCATAAAAAATGGACGAATGGAGTATTATTATTTAATACCGTTTTGGACGTATATAGCATAGCTTTATTCTAATCTAAAAGTAAAAATAAATTGTTAAAATGCTTAAAAATTGACGGTATACGAAAAAAAAATTATCTAAAAACTGACAACTAAATAAGGCACTTATCAGTTTTTTTTGGGGGGTAACAAACTTAATACTAGAAATTGAGAATAAGTTATTTTCCGTCGGCGGTAGAAATAAATATTTCCTTCAAATCAATCATAGCGGTTCGTGTGATTGTGTACTACACAATTACATTGACAGCACAACCACACAAACCGATGTAATTGATTTGAAAAAAATATTTATTTTCACCGGCGGTGGAAAAAATATTTTCACCTGGAGTATAGTCCCGCTGCTTTTGACAGGACCTGAAACGGAGGGTGTTTGTGTAAATAAAGAATGTTTGTCTGTAGCTGTCGCGACGCGTGCGTTGAGTGAGGCTTCGTACGTTCCCAGTATTTTTGCTTTAAATGGATAATTAAAAACACTAGGCACTCGGAGTAGACAAGAAAGTTAAATTTTGACACAGAAGTTGGCTTGGCTTTTTTGTGTGGGGAGGCAAAAGTGTCAGCTGTGCGTAGGCGGCCGCTGTGGTGGGATTTTGTTTTGTTTTGAGTACGTCAAAAATTAAAGCATGCAGAATTAAAGGGAAAAAGAAGATTACTAATCGGAAAATGTAGGGGTACCGACCCCCGGTACCGACCACGCACCGATCGGTGCTGGGGACCCATTTTTGGGTCAAACATGATCGATCAAATCGTTCATTCATTCCAGAATCGAATTCGGAGTGGGGCTACGCATAAATCACCTCAATCGGATGCTCTTAAATTTTGGACGAAATGGGGTGATTTTTGATCATGCACTTAGGAGCGTCCGATTGAGGTGATTTCAAGGTAGCCTCACTCGGAATTCGATTCTGAAATGAATAGATGGCTCGGATCTACAATGTGAGACTAGGGCTGTAAACGAGCCGAATCGAGCCGAGCTTTAGAATATTCAAGTTCGTTCATTAAATTTTTAAACGAACTCGAGCCGAACTCGAACTCAATGAAAATTTGACGAGCCGAGCTCGAGCCGAACTTGTCTAGGTTTGAGTCGAACTCGAACTTGTTCACGAGCCTTAACGAGGAAAAAATATTAAATATTTATGCTCTAATATAAGTCTAGAACTTCAAAAAAAATCTATTTTGTACATAAATAAGTTCATACATGTATAAAATTATAAAAATATATTAGTAAAATTTAAGGTTATAATACTTTTATTGGTTTATACAAGTACAAGTTATAAAATTTTCATTATGTATACGTAAAAGTTTATACATATCCAAGGTTATATAGAAAATTCTTATGAGATATACATATATTCAAAGTTCGCGAGCCTAATCGAGCCGAATATTGTCAAGTTCAAGTTCGGCTCGTTTATTAAACGAGCCTAAAATTGAGGTTCAGGTTCAGTTCGTTTAGTATCCGAATCGAACTCGAACGAGTCTTTACCGAATCGAGCCTCGAATAGTTCACGAACGGCTCAGTTCATTTACAGCCCTATGTGAGACCCACAAGTGGGTCACCGTTGCTGCCGGTGTGTGGTCAGTACATATAGAACGGTTTCGAAAGCAATATTCATGGGGAAGGGGTTTGAGAGACATGAGAGCCAGGCTTTTTTAATACGTATTGCATACATGTAGACGGCTGTGTCCGTCCTTTCTGTCGGTTGCATTAGTACATCAATTTTACCCTTTAGTTTTGATGGCACGACCCTTAATGCGCATGCTGCCCTCCTGCCTGCCCTTCCCGCCTCAGAAATATTACTACTAGTAGTAGTAATTTGTTGTGCATTATCTACAAGCTAGTGACAGTTTGTGTTTAACTCTATCAATATGCATGGGATCGACGGACATATGACCAGGGTCGGTCCAAAAGGCCTGGGCTTAGGGCACTTCAAAAATAAGAAATTTTAGGGGCGCTCTCATAAAATTGTTATTAGGCTTGAGTTGGGATCTTTCTAGTCAAATTGAAAAATAAAAGGGACCCAATAGAAAAAATGAAAATCCCAATCTGATTTATTTTTAAAATGGCCTAGATAAAGAGCTCCATGGAGTTTTGAAAAGTAAAAGGCTCAAGCCAATAGGCGAATCTTGCAATCACTTTGTAGCAAAATGCGAGGCTAATTTGTCGTATGAGTGCGAGGTTCGCAACGCGCACTGGATTAATTGGTTTCCAGATCGTGTTCCTCAAAATTGCCTTGGATCTCGGCCCATTTTCCACACCCGGTTTGTTTGAAATCTTGACTGTCCATCCAAGCAATAGACGGCCCGGATTCTGTGGAGCACCTGTTGTGCACAGGTTGCACAACAGGCCCCCGCATCCGGTTACGGAAGGAGTATATATCTATCTTTGTCGACTGCTCGACTTTTCATGATATTGAGTCACTCTAATAACGTATTAACGTACTTAAACTATTATTATGGGCTGGGAAAAGAAGTTGGGCCAAGTATTTTAGTTCATGAGGTGGAGAGTTCAACTTTGGCTCCAGTATTCCTTCTCACCTTTCACATAAAGTTACTGTAAGTTGAGTTTGATCAAAATTGATTAATTTTAAAGAGAATTAAATTTTTGGTGATCTTTCTTTTTCATTTTTTAAAATTAATCATTTATCTCGAAAAGAGCAATCGAATAAGTATCATAGATAAAGTGAAGTTAAAATCTCAGTTAAGACTAACAAAAAAAATGACACAAATTTTCCGACCGTTTTTGTCTTGTGAAATTTGTGTAGCTTTTGATCATAATTTTTATTTTTAAGAATTTGTTAACCATCATAAGAAGGGGAGAAAAAAAAAAAAGACTTTGCTCTTCAATACCAAATATTGATTACAGAAATTTGACACAAATCTTTATCTTTCTGCAAAATGCAATAAGAAATAGTAACAAGAATACTCTAAAAGTTAGTTCAAATTGACCATAACTAAAACCATTTTAAAGAAGGTAAGGGAAAGAAAGCTAGTTGCATATGAACATACTTACAAAAACCATTGTACATGTAAAAACATAGAACTTCCGTATTCTTCATATATACAAATCATACTAACTTTTTTTTTTCCACCATATAATGCGAAGACCCAACTTCTTTTGAGCGAAACAATACTCCCTCCGTCCCTCTTTTTAAATAATCTATATAGGAATACGTGTAATTTGAAACCCCTAAAAAGCATATTTCTCTATATAACTTTTTAATTTGGTGCAAAAAAAAAATAAAAAACGTTATACGAAAATACATTTTTAAACTTCCACAAAAATACACGTTTCCGAAGTGGATCACTTAAAAAGGGACGGAGGGAGTACTTCTATATATCTTCCATGCTACGTCAAATGTTCTTTTTTTTTTTAATGTTAGACTTTCTAAAATCATCTTTGAAACCTTGACCTCCAATTTGAGAATATCAGATTGATTTGAAGACTATATGTTGCAATTTGATAACTTCAAATTTTACATTTAAAGTTTTTTTCTCTCAAACCTAAATATGAGAATTTTATCTTAGCAATGAGTTGAACGGGAACCGGGTCCCCAATCTATACAGTAGTACAATTTTATGCTTAACAAGCACAAAAAAAAATTTTAAAATAAAAAAAAATAAAAACTCCATATTGGCTCAGACCATGAACCTGAAGTCAGATTTATTGTCAAAGGACAGTGCTACCCGTACAGAACGAAGCGCAAAAAATGCACATAGCACATTTGGGGACCCACTTTTGGGTCCCACACGAGTGATCCGAACCGTTCATTATTCTTAGAACATTTTTCCAAGAGGCCCCACAAAATTTCAACTCAATCGGATGGTTAGAAGTAGTTCAACCAAAGCCCCACCGTTGGGTCCCCGAACGCGCTCTGTGCATTTTCTGTGCGCTTCGTTCTGTACCCGTAGGTGTATCCATTGTCAAAACCTTATCCTAAGGACCCTGCTATGGGTACCAAAGGTGAGGGACAGAAATGGTACAGAGCGGTCTCGGGGACCCACTTTTGGGTCCCACACGAGTGATCCGAACCGTTCATTATTCTTAAAACATTTTTCCGAGGGGCCCCACAAAAAATCAACTCAATCGGACGGTTAGAAGTGCGTGAATCAAAGTCCCACCGTTCCAAGGACCCAAAAGTGGGTCCCCGAGAGCGCTTTGTACATTTTCTGTACAAATTTTTCTGTACCCCCAGGTTTATCCTTATCCTAATGTTGTTACCAGTACTCCTACATGAGAAAGGTCAACATAAAGACACATTAAAAAGGGCATCCAGGAAATGTCACTCGGAGAAGACACATTTGAAGTTCTAGTAGATCCTCTGATTCCCCTCTTAGATTTTCCTTTTCACGCATGCTTTTTACGGACTACATTGCATTAAAATCTCAGCTTAATCGAGCTACGTAACTTAATGCAGTGGGAAAATACACACCAGACCAGATCCAGGAACAAAAAAATGCTAATAACAGAAACAACAAATGGACATATTTACACCCCCAGCTGGTGCGTTGTCCACCTAAAGCGATGACAGGCGTGGCAGCCTTTGTTAGAGAGAGAGAATCCGGCGTGCGCTGTTGGCATTTGACTAACGGATCGAGGAGTTTATTGAGAGTTGTTATTGCTTTTGGGTACGATCTGCGGCGGAAGCCGGCGAAATATGAGGATCGAGTCCTTGCATGCACTCATCGGTCTCCACTCTCCAACGTATAGATCCCCGCCAACATCACTTACTTTCAAATCCTGTTTCTCTCTCTGCTTTTGTTACCGTCGCTCCTTACTTTGACATTTTTTCTCATCCCAAAATGCTAGGTGTACAAGTTGATGGGTACGTTTATGTTTATGGTTTTTTTTTAAAAAAAAAGGGTTGAATGTAGTTTTTGTCCTCAGAAGGGACCAACCTACATATATATTCCCAACATCTACTCCCTCTGTCCCGAATTTCTCGTCCATTTACATTCATGCGTGCCATTTTTCAATCTACAACGTGTTTACAATTTTGAAAACTTTGTTTTAATAAAACTCATCGAGAACTATCAAATATGATCTATATTGAATATATATAACATTACACATTTGAAAATATAAACAATTTTTTAAGGTGTAGTAAAAATAGACAAGAAATATGGCACGGAAGGAGTAGTATTTAAATATAGCCTTAGGTGTTTTCATCATCAATTACCCTAGGTCCCTCAGTGAAGCGTGACTAAAGTCGAATCAGACAACAATGCGCTATTCTAAGTTCTAGCTTAGAAAATAAGATGTCTCCGAATATTCCTTGATTATTTCATCTAAGAGGACGAGTTCCTCTAATTTTGTCTATTCTGCCCCAAACTGGCTGAGGAAGAGTTACGGGGCGAAAAACACATGCAGATGGGCTGGGGAGACTTTGTGAGCTCTATAATTCAAACCTATGCCAACCTAAATGTAAGGACCCCAGGTGCCCCACGATTTCCATCCTGATTGCCAGCAAGAAAGTTGAGAAAGCCTTGCCTTGCTTGACTGATGAGTCGTTTTCCAGCGAACCCAACTAAAGCCATGCAAAACAAGGTGTATGGACAATGTGTTTCCAGTCTACACCCCTCTGATGCCTAAGTTAGTTAAGGTAGAGAGAATTTGAGTATGGACGAAGTCTTGGGTTGATTGTGTGTACCGTTCACTGATCATGTATATTGTATTTATAGACACTTTGAGATGAAGCGTTTGAATGTTTGGTATAACTGACCGAAAACCATGGGATAAGATTATCTTGGAGGAGACTATTGGCCATTGAGGCTTGATTTGAACTGGTATCTTTCATATCATGATAATGAACTGTTTGGAGATAACAAACTCTTCATAATTTAAGTACTGACAAAGGGCTCGCTGGGTATATTCCCCCCAGATTTCATAGGAATCAGTTGTAACGGCCTGTCTTGACTAATCAGGAAGTGTTTGGTTTGCTCTATTGGCTTGTGCTCGGGGCAGTTGAACAAGAGTGACATTTTCTTAGCAGAACTCGATGATGAGTCAGTCCACAGTGAACAGGAACTGATGTTGAGACAAAGATTCTCAAAATTATAAAGATGTTTCGTTGTAAACCACTACGACCTTTTCAATACTTGATCATTCGAAGCAAATCAGAACAAAATGGATCATATTCCTACTAGGTGCCAGTCTGCGTGATATTGAATGTCAAAGACTATGAAGAATAGCTGAACAAGCACAAGGGCTTTTGATATATCCTAGAGGATTAAGGAGCTGAGCAGGCTCAGGAGCTCTGCAGGCTCAGGAGCTCTGCTTAGATTCTGTTGATCCTAGAGGATTAACGAGCTCAGCAGGCTTGGGAGCTTTGTTCAGACTCTATTAATCCTGAAGGAATATGATCCCAGAGGATTAACGAGTTGAGCAAGCACTGATGCTCTGCTCAGTCATTGTTAATATGGTGTTATTAGATCTAAAGCTATACAAACCATTTTCTTTATAATATGGGAGTTAATGTGTTGTTCCATGTAGGTATGATCATTAATTCCTTGTGGGACCAGAGTCAAAAGGAGTTCTCTCTCCGAATTAAATGCTTGGTAGAACTCAAGTACTGGTGGTGAGGAGGATGAGGTGAGGGGGATGACGAGTGATGTTGGTGAATTAGTTTAGTACGTATCTCTCTAGTAGTTTAACCTAGTTTTACATTCGCAGTTGAGAGTAGTATTTTGCATTCCTAGGGTAGTTAGGATTATAGTGGTGGCCAATGGTTAGGTGACCCAAGCTGGTATATGATCATAACTAATCACTTTGTGGTCTCATTTTCTTGTACCCATTGTCATTATAAGCTAATGAAGTCCTTAGTTGATATTTTGTACAGTTGTGACTTCATTTGATGCATCATGGATATCTATTATGCTTAAGTTATGACCTGCTCCTTTGCTTTCTATATTTGCAAGTAAATAACTTTCATTCCTATATTTTTGTTTCTTGCTATCGCAATGCCCACACCCCACTAGCACTTGTCATCAGATGTGTTTTGCCTCACTTTGAGTGAATTCAATTGTGAGTGTTATCCTTGGGAGTTTTCGGAATCAAAGCTCGTGTGGGCTTGGTATGTTCATTCACCTATATGGCTTAACTTTTTCATCTTTGTTCATGGCATGTAAAGGTTTGAGTTTACACTTGATATTATTTCAAAAGTTAGTCACGACTCTTGCTAGCTTTCTAAGTTTTGAGAATAAGTTTAGTATCTTGTTTGATGGAGAAGATTCCATAGCTTATATTTGTTTAATTTTAGTTTGCTAGGGACAAGCAAAGTCTAAGTTAGGGGGTGTGATAAACACATAACATTGCATATCTTTGTGGCTTATTTCCTTCATTTTGCCATACTTTCATATACATATTCATTGATTTATCTTGATATTGCGTGAAAGGTATATTTTTGGTTGTTTTAGGTAATTCGAGAGTTAGAGGAGCGTTGGAGAGCTTCCAAGGACTACCAAGAGTACCCAGAGTCTCACAATGCCATGGAGGTCATTTGTTGAAGCTTAGAAATAAATTAGATGAGCCTTGGAAGGTTCAAGGAAGGACCAAAGGTAAGGGGAAAGCAAAATAAAGAATCTGGAAAATCTGGTGTTTTGTACTGATAGTAGCTTTTTAGCTATATCGGTAATAAGTCAAAATTTGATTCCAGGATCTAGTGGCATCCAATGGCATTTTGTACTGGTAGTATCCTTTTTGCACTGCCGGTTGTACGTCCATATTCTGCAAAAAAAATTCCGAAGTTGCACTTTTCTAAAGGGGACTTAGGGTTACTTTTGAGATATTTTATGGGGTATAAATAGAACATTTCCCCTTACTTTATCTGACTCTACCCTTTTAGACTCTCTCTCTCTCTCTCTCTCTCTCTCTCTCTCTACCTACCTCTTAGGTTTAGCTTCCAAGCTCTATGTTTCTTAGCTTAGATCTATAAATCAACTTCTCCAAAACTTCAAAAAAACAAAAACTCCCTAGAGAGAGTCCTTTTTTCAAAGCAATCCAGTCTGAACTGTGTTTGACTTCATTCTCCCATCTCGAAGAAACGTAGGCAGCCCAAAGACTAGGCTCGATCACTTTTCTGTTTATTTGAAAAAGGCCTCTGTAATAAGATCGTTAGCGCTTGAGTCTTTTTAATCATATTTTTCTTATTCTCATGGAAAGTTTTTAGTCAACTGTTGTTTTTAATGAGGGACGAGTACCGAAAGGTCGATGTGGGATTCTGCGCTGAACACATTCTCCACTAGTAACAGTGGATTACAAAATTTTTGCTTTTCTGACCTCGTAGACTAAAAAACTGAGCAACCTTTTAAAAATCAGGTCTTCGGACCGTTGGAATCCTTTTTCAAAACACTTGAATTATCTCTGGTTAGTTCAAGGGTGACCTAGTACACCTAAATTCTATGCCAAGTGGTCACTCTGAGTTATTTCCAAAAACATCCCAGATTACATCTGTAAAACCCATTTTCTAAAACTACGTCGCATTTCATTGAACTTGGATTACTCGACCCTTTTTCCCATAAAATCCCATCTCCTTTTTCTTCAAGGTGGAACTCCCGTCCAGTCAAAATCCTGGGCGCGACACATAGCAAAGAGGATCACGGTCCACTTTCAAAAACTTGAGGGGAGATTTTTTGTCGTCGTTAGAAATCTTAGGGGAGGTAAGTGGAATTTACCCTTTTTGAGTAATTTGTCATTAGTAACTTGAACAGTTAGGCTCCATTTGTTTGGACATAAAACATTTTGAGGAAAATATTTTACTCATTTTTCCATCAAAGACCGTAAAATAACTTATGTTTGATATTCTGGTAGGTTATTTTCCAACGACCATAGGACTATAAATGCTTTTTGTTTTCTCTAGTGATCTAGCAAAAACCACTTCTTGACAAGTGGTAATTAAGACAAAAAGAAGAAGACTGAGTAAATACCTAAAAAAAAAAAAAGAAGAGAAAAAATCCACTGTCATGTCATCCAAACATTGGAAAATAAAAAAATAAAATACATTTTTTTTTTATAAAAACTCATTACCAAATACCGGAAAATAAAAGTTAAAAAAAAAAACTATTTTCAACAAAAGCATTTTACATGGAAAACATTTTACATCAAAACAAACAGAGCGTTAATGTTTTAATTCTACAGGACAGTTATGCCTACCGGAGAGTTACTATTATAACATTATAAGTTTATAGGACAATTTGGTAGTAGAAAATGTCTACAGCTCTCAAAATCAAGATACACACCATGACTTTCTTCATATATAACTTATAGATGACGTGGAGAAATTGTTCTTCTCATTAACTTACAAAAATAAAGTACTAATATCAACTTGTAAACAAATACTATTGGACTAGATCATGTTCTTGTCATCCCACTTGACAAAAATTATAATAAACTTGACTAAGAAAAAAAAAAAGAGAAGAAAATATGCTTTTCATGTTTTGTATATTTCATGTTTTTTTTTTCTTCGAACTTTTTAGTTATTTTCGATACTCCTATCAAATAAGGAAGGATTATTTTTTCCTCTTATCTTCTTCTTCTTCTTCTTCTTCAAGCTATATTCACGACAAGAAAAATAGCTTTTTATAGTAGGCAAAAAATGCTATGAAAGGTTATACATAGCGTTTCAGAAAACGCTATAAAAAGGTTCGGATTTTTCATAGCCTTCTTGAAGTGCTATCTTTGAAATACTTGCCATAGCTTTTTAAGCATGCTATGTTTTCAATAGCATTCCAAAATGATATGTTTGAAAAACTTTTTAATAACATTCTTAGGATGTTGTGTTTGAGGTTTTTTAATAGCATACATTGAATGTTGTATTATTTAAGAGGGTTTTTAATAGCATTTTTATCGCGTATTCATTACATATTGCAATTTGTTCCAAACACTTTCAATAACATTAATCTCATTCAAACCAAGCTCAAAACAAAATTATAAAAAGAAGAAATTGAAAACCCATTTCTTAATAATGTACTCATAATATTCCAAAATCAAGTATTATACTAAATACATGGAAATCATTGAGTCCATGTCCACCCTAAACACATGTATCCCAAAAGTATACTACAAGCCTTGACATCAAAAAGAAAGTAATACACGTCAAGGAAAAGTCTTCAACTATGTCCAACTGACACTAGACCAACAATGGCACATGTTCACATATGTTTTCAACAAAAAATCGCAAAACACCAATCTTTTAATATTCCAAAATCAAGTATTATACTAAATACAAGGAAATCATTGAGTCCATGTCCACCCTAAACACCTGTATCCCAAAAGTATACTACAAGCCTTGACATCAAAAAGAAAGTAATACACGTCAAGGAAAAGTCTTCAACTATGTCCAACTGACACTGGACCAACAATGGCACATGTTCACATATGTTTTCAACAAAAAATCGCAAAACACCAATCTTTTCTGTCAACCCACAAACCTACATGTACAAGAAGAAAACATTTCAATTTGAATGAACAATCAAAATTTCCAACCAATTAACTCTATGTATGTCAGAGTATACAAACAAGTTTGACAAGATTGCCAATCATTTATAGCTAAGCAACATTGTTTGTCAACAGTAAAACTATGGGTACTATCCACTAGTCTCAGAAGGAGACATGTAGCCTAAGATTCAATTGTAACAACTGTATAGTGCTACAAACATCATATGAACACAATGAACTAAGTACCATAGGAGATTCATTAAGATTATAGAACCAACATCCACCGTCATGGGTCTTTCAAGTTTTCTCTATCTGTTTCAATAGAATGTATGGACCTTCTTATGCCAGCATGCATATACATAATCTTTTTCTCTATGAGTGCAGCTAGAGGAAGATAATTACAAAGTTGATTGAATCGTGTCCGTGCCCAAATCCCATCATTCTCACCCTACAAATTCCTTCACATTAAATCAGAAAACAACAAACTTGCAAGATGCAACTCTTTGAATATTCATCATTAATACCATACCATTCTCTCAATGCATTGGAGACAAAATCCAAAGTGTGCATTTATGTCCGCAGCCTCATGATTCCCAAGTATCAAATGAACATTCTCAGAATACTCCATCTGAAATTCAAGATGGAACACTGAATAGTAAAAAATAAATAGCTTAATTAAACCAAGTATCCAAATAAGTACGGCAGAAATTTGCCTTCAACGCAAGGAGCGAGGTGACAGTCTCCCAGCTATGCTGTCCTCAATCAACATAGTCACCAAAAAACAAATAATCAATATACCTGAGACATAGAGAGAAGATTACTGTTAAACAATTCTAAATTGGTTTGGCATCAAGTAATTTGGATTTTTAATTCATAAAATGAATGCAATATTCAATAAAAATAGAACTTTCAACAATAGCGGCCAGCAGAACCATGGAGCAACAGTTGCTACTGAAATTTCACTTTTTGCCTTATCTACTCCTACTTCCAATGAGCAAAAAGAAAAAGAACATAATGAAAAGGAAAACAAAACCAAAATAGAAAAAAAAAAAAAAAAAAGAAGAGAGAAAGCAACAATCACCACTAGAACATCATAATGGCAAAAGCAGCATTGCATCATACCTAAAGAAATAATACAAATGAACATCAATCAGGGACATATAAGGCACACCCGCAAGCCATAACAATTCACTACCATGTAGCCCTCCTTGTTGGATGTTACCTCCTCAGATAAAGGCAAAATGTGCTTGTTCAAATAATTGAGAAACTTGCTAGGTAATGAACCCCGTTGTGTGTAAAAAAAAGTTCAGTAAAGGACATAATGTGGATATATAACATAGAAAGTCAAAATTAGCCAACATTATGTAATCAAAATTTTTTCACTCAATGAATAATTCTTTCAACCAAATTGATAACAAGTTAAGCAGCAGAAAGATGTCTTTAGCCAAATTGACATCAGCTAATAAAATAAAAATTGCTCATATTTTTAGATTGTGCGAGCTAACACCTCCCAGGAGTCCATCAATTAGGACCATACTGATAGAAGTAATCAGGATCATCACATACAGAAAATGCAAGAACCTAAGACCAACTAGACTTATTAAATATTCTTGATAAGAAAAAAACAATGAAACTCATAAAAAAGGACAATACTTTTGCCTTCAATTGACTCATCCATGATCCAATCACCAAACCACCAACTATACCCCCATTATAAGTTGGGCAACGGAATGAAATGGCAGGTTCCTACCCACCACAACTTAATTGGACAGCTTTTTCAATGCAATGAAATGGCAGGTTCACCACACTACCTTTTGGCTCACAATTAATATTTTTATCCAACACATTCATCTTACAGCTTGTGAATGTTGTCGTTGTTCACTAATGGTTACATGCAACTGAGCCTTTATGCATATTCAACCATCTTCCCATGTCATAATCACTTAAAGGACTTCAATTTCTCTCTAAAACAATATGAGTACATAATTTTGCCCCTCCTATTATGAGTGTTCTATTATTTAGGAATCAAACTTCATACAAGCATAAGGTCAACATTGGATGGGTGAAGACCAAAACGAGAATTATTGTAGGTATGAATTACTATATGGATAAAAATGACAAGTCCAAGGTATATCATAGAAAAGAAATCAAGATGCAACGAATTTTAACAAAAGTCTAAGGAGTTCCTGATAGCCCTTGAACAAATATTAATTGTGTGGAGAAAGAGCCCGTCTAACATGAATAGTCCAATGTTAACACAATGCTTATACAAAATAACTCATAGTAGTTGGGAAAATCTATTTCGCAAACCTTCCGTAGACACTATAAAAATGGAGCCAATATAATAAATCTAGCAAACCCTATCTCAAAAGTCATGATATTACAGAGAGATTTGAGAATTCTACAGGGATAAGGAAGGAGACTTAATACTTGAGAGTTCAAACAACGAATTTGTCGACGAAGCAGTGTGTTATCGATTCTGGGCTTTTCAAATCTCAGTGAAGCGGGTGTAGGAAGGAAGAATAGTTTTGAACATAAAAACTACCAATAAGCCAGACTAGATCTATTCAATGAAAGACATGATATGGCCAAGTGTTATGTGAAAAAACGAAACCCTTTCGGCATAAAATCAACTTGGAAAAGAAAGGGATGAAAGGCAACTAAGAACAAAACCTCGAATATATCCATTAAAGAAATGAGAGCAAGTCAGATTTTCCAAGAGAATGGAGGAGAAACAGAAGGGATATAATTGAGAATGAGAGCATATTACAACTGTTGGAAAAATTACAGTGGCAATTCGAAATTCCAAAGAACAAATTCCCATGATATAATTATATATGAACAGATTACAATGAAACTGAATTACATGAACAAAAATAAACTAGACAGAATATACAAACAGTTTTCGGAAGGCCGAGTCGTGTGTAACCACACTCTCCTTAACAAAGATACGCCGCCTACCGTGGGTGTTGTAGGTTGACTCGACGTCTTTGTCCCAAGATGAAACGGCTAGAACCACGACCACCGGAACACCACTGCTGGAAACCTTGGCGAACTGAAACAACGTCTGCCTCTCTCTCTAAAAAATGACTTTCTGGAATAGAATGAGTTGCACAAATTTCTGATGATGAAACACACAACACAGCTACCCTTTTATAGCTGGAAAAAGGAGCTGATATCATCAATATGAGATTAATGGGGGGAGCCTCCCCATTCAATAGGCAGAATGAATCAGCCAATAAATTCTATAATTCATCTTTGAATTTGTAACTGTGGCCTTTAATCTGAATTTGAGTATGATTCAAAATCTGCCATAATCTCCATATTCATGTGGGGAGTTACCAGCGTTAATTGTATAACGTGTTGAATCTGTGGGGTGGTCTCGGTTGCCTCGGGAGACCCTCCGAGTGCCCCAGTTTCATTCACAAAATTCCAACATCAATTACCAAATCCCATTTACGTGTCCCGATTTTGTAGACAACATATGAAAATGTCCCCATTTTGTAGACAACATATGAATCCTAATTTTTAGGGGGGGGGGGGGGGGGGGGTGGGGATTTTGAACCTGGGAGTCGAGTCGAGATTGATATTGACAACTCGCTTTAGCCCTAGGCCTGATTTGTTTGAGCAAGACATGATATGTTCAAGTTAGAAATAAATTTCGAAGCCCTTTTTTGCAGAAAACCAACTTGAAGAACAAAGGGATGAAAGGTGATTGTGAATCGAACCCTAGAATCAGATAGAAAAAACAAGGGAAGATTTGACAAAACTCGCATTAAGTAATAATGTCAAGTCTTACAACTTAGTATCAAAATGGGTCTGTTTATGGTCTAATCTACTCATGTTCTAAGTCCAAGATGAGTTTTAATTTAGGGTTCGTTTGCTTTGAAAACAGTAGCTGTAAGCATGAAAATATGATAAATAAAAACAAACAGATCTAATTTGAAAGATGAAGGCTAAACGAGGATTGCATAAGGGAAGCTCACTTGAGCGCTCAAGTCCATTTGAGCGCTCAAGTCAGTCCACTTGAGTACTTAGATCATGGTCAGCAAGCAGATCCATTTTGGTTCCAAACAGTCCCTATTTGTTATATCTTGTTCATTCTAACTTTTGTTTATGATTATTTTGTTGCATCTCAGTCTTTTCACACATAAATTATTGCATATCTCTTTCATTAGTAAGTATCACATGTCATTATTCATGTTTATACTCATCTTTAGCTCGCATAAACTCATGTCTTGCATATGTGGTATATCTCATGCATCTCAATACACCTCATACATCATAAATAATCACTCTGTACACATCGCACAAGTATCCACCGTCTCATGTGCATCTTCATTTTCAATAACATAACTTGTTTCCCTTCCCCCATCCCCTTTACATGCTCAAGGTTAAATGATAAACATTTTACAAATCTCACAAATACTACGTGCAGACTGACTTTCAGGTCGGGCGAGGGGGGTGCCATAAAACCCTTCACCCATCATAACCAAACTCCCGAACCTAAGATGTTATGGTGAAGACGAATTGCTATTAAAAAAAAAAAAGATCTATAACAATGATTTTAAGTGTTGCTATAGCTGCTACTAAAGAAAAAAAAAAGAGGGTGTATAGCAATGGTTTCAAGTGTCGCTAAAGTCTAACAACGTTAAGTGTCAGAATTGTAGTGTGGCAACCGTTGTACGCGTTACTAAAGCAACCATTACTAGAAAGAATGGTGGTACCAATGCTTAACAAGAACGTTACTAAAACCCTAAAGTGATGGATATCTTGTAACGGTTCACCTAACGTTTTTGAAACCCTTGGTATAGGTTAATCGGGCTTTAGTAACGATTTTAGGCATCTTCTGTGACGGTTTTAACCATTGAGAGATTACGATTTTCTTGTAGTGTATTAAAGAGTAAGAATCAATATAATGATAGTGAAAATAATTGTACAAAATATAATAAGGAGAAAATCTATGACTTTTTCAGTGTATGTATATTACTAACATGAAATTAACAAAAAGTATGTATTAGAAAACTTTTTTTTTTCAACCGATATAAGCATAATAACAGAAGTTTGACACTTACAAAAAGTAACCAACTTTTTTAAGACTTTTAGTTCTATCCATGATTTTCTACTTCTTCATCTTCTCCTTTCCCGTAAACCCTGTGAAAGTTTACTTTGCAAAATCCTACAAAAGTTATTATTCAAACGCAAAGAAAGATGGACCTACTAAATTTTTGTTTCACTTTTGTTTCTCCCACTCCCACTTTTCATCATCACTAGTGAGGGGTCCGTGGGCAAGGACCAACATGAGTGGAGTCAGGATTTTCAGTTAGCTGGGTCAAAAATTAGATATATATAATCAAGTTTTTTTTTCTATTTGCTCCTAGAAACAAATAACTAAATTAAGAGGTGAACTTTAACGTAAATATAAAGTAATACATGTATTTTTGCTCTATAACTCATCATGACTTATTATATTTTGAAAACAACATACAATAACCTTATTTGTAAAACTATCAACTCTCTCAAAAAGAAGAAAAAACTTGAGAATTCTATGAATTTTAAGTAAATTGGGACAATTTTTTAATTTTTTGCAAGGGCAAAATTGCAAAATTTAACTCTAGATCGACTATCAAAAATTCTTGTGAGAAATTGAAGTAAGAGGGGTCAACCCCTCTTGTTTCCGCCCATGCCCACGAATATGACAATTGGCCCATGATTAAAATTAAGAGAAAACAGTTAAAAAGTTCGTGTAAAAAAGTCCCTAAAAAGTTAGGCAGAGAGGCCCTAAAAATATTGCCTTTATACGTAATTTGGCATTATGAAAGCAATGAAGCCCTGACAAGTTATGTTTAGTGACCAAAATCTTGTGGTCACCAAATAAATTTTTTTTAGCGTCACTTTTAGGGGAAATATTCTTCATCCTGATGAAAGGGTTTTTTAAACCTGATCGAGCCAAAAATTTGCATGAATGATTTAATCAACAAGCACAATAAAATCAATGATCTCGATCGTCACGATTGAGTCGAGATCATGTGTCTACTATACATTCAACTATGGAACAGGACTTAGTTTACTATCAGTTGCGTCCTGATAAAGGGGCTTTCTAACCCAGATCGAGGCAAAATTTTGCATGAGTGATTTAATCAACCTTAACAATGAAATCAACGATTTCGATCCTTATGATTGTATCGCTATCGTGTGGCCATTGTATATATAACTACTACACATGACTTAGTTACTATCAATTGCATCCTGATGAATGGACTTTCTAGACCCGATCAAGCCAAAATTTTACATGAGTGATTTAATCAATAAGTACAATAAAATCAACCATATCGATCATCGTGATTGTGTCGTAATTGTATTGCTACTGTACATTCTATTACTACACAATACTTAGTTCACTAGAGCATCAATATCTCACTCATCAAATCCCTTAAAAGCTAAATTTGATGAGTGAAATGCAGCAAAATCCTCCAAAATCAAGCTTAACAAATCTTTTACAAATTTGTTATACTTGTAGCTTTGCTATAGTAACGCCTCAACTTTGCTAACTTACTATTCACTAACCTTTCTAGTAAAATTTGGATAGAGAGTCTGATTTTGAGAATTTTGGATAAGTAACTTGCTAAATTTGTAAAAGGTGTTTTTGAAGTTAAATTTGGTGAAAATTTTGGTGTTCCTGATAAGGATGCCATAAGTAAGTTGAACGTATAAATTGTAAAGGTTATTGTCGAGTATATTTTTATAGTGATTGATCTGAACCGTTAAGCTTTCATATTTGACTTATTCCATCATTTTCACCAAATTGGAAAATCATCGAATGTTGATAACTACATGGTCAGAAGACGTTAATGCTTCCGGAGGCATTAAAGCCTTATAAAGCACAACCCTAGCTCCACATGAGATCTTTTATTATTATTATTATTATTATCAGAATTGTCTGTCTTTTACATAATATGGATTAGATTATTTTGTACTAGAATGAAGTTAATCGCGTATCATTACACAGTTGATCAGACGAAAAATATCATTCTATTATAATTTGCAGACGGATGAAATTCATTTTTTGTGATTAGTAATAGTCATTGAAGCAAACTTTCAGGGAGCAATTAAATTTTGGTCACCAAAGATACATTAAAAAGCCTATGAAAGTGCACCAAACCATTTCGTGAAGTGCGCCAAACCAATTTGGTGCGAAAATTAGGCGCCATTCTAATATTTTAGGTGACCACTACATTAGTGTAGACACCCCAAAATGAGACTCTCATACATTTTAATCCCCAATGATGAAAGAAAATACCCGGAAGAACTCTCGGATTAAAATTCTCCAAGTCAACTCAGTCAACAGTACCGCACGGTACTCATCTCTCACGCACGGCGCAGCCCAAGCAACTTTTTGAATTTTGGCGGTCAGGTGTACCGCACGGCACAGTCAGTGTGCCGCACGGCACAATTTGTGTGCTGTACGGCACTGTCACTTGTCACACAGCTTTTGCAAAGTTCCCAGCAGCTCAAATGTTGACGAATTCGTTCCCCAGCTCATCATGATTTCGTGCAAGGCCTCAAGGCTACCCTAGAGTCATCATCTCCTTGTGTGAAGACCAAGTAAACTTGGTGGCCAAGTTCTCCTCTCGGTTATAAATACTAATCGAATTCAACGAAAATGGGATCGAAAAAAAAAAAATTGTGAAGAACACCATGAAACTCTATTCATAAACCCCTGTCAAAACACCATCTCTGTTACAAATCATCCTCAATTTCCAGAAAATCAATCCAACTCTCTCTCCCTAAACCAAACCCAATCAAAGACCCATCCCCTGCTTTCGGTATCAAAGCCGTGAGGTTGCTGCCCAAGAATTTGTCCAAGTTCAAGTCATCAATCATCCTTTTTGCTGCATCAGAGGGGAGTTAGGAGCTAAAGGAAGTCCAAATCAAGTTCAGAAGTTTTCAAAAGAAGTTTTTAATCCGAGAGTTTTAAACCAAAGGTATAATCCCGTTTCGCCAAAACTCTTTGCTCTGGTACCCTGAGGGGAGGGATACCAAGTATGGAATGATCTCCTATATCATCTCCACACTTGGTATGCCCATGATTACAACAAAATCAGTTTGATTTCATACCTCCCGATTGCGTCGTACGGTGAAAATTTTGCCTCGTACGGAGTAATTTTGTGAGGAGGAACATCTCGTGTTCAAACATCTCATTTTCCCATTCAAAGTAGTCTGTTTTTAACCATATTTCATGCCTTGTGTGTGCTTTCATCTAGTCATTTCGAGAAATCAAAGTTTCAAGCTGTGGTGAGATAAACAGTGCCGCACGGCACTCCCCTTGTGCCGCACGGTACACTTGGAGTGCTGTACGGCACACTTTTGAAAATTTGACCGTTAAAATGTTAAGCAGTGCTGCACGACACACTCTGTGTATTGTACGGTACACTTAATAAGCCGCACGGCACTCTTTTGTAAAACCAGAAACTTTGAATTAACTCTTCTGTACAGCAGTTTGAATCTTTGATTGATCAAACTGTTCGTTGTTATACTTAGTATTATGGTTTATTTGTTTTCATTATTATCGTCTGCTTTGCTTGATGAATTGTTCATTTGAATAAAGTTCGGCATCAAAATATTTTCTAAAAATCCCATAAAGGTTTAGTAAAGACCGATTTTTAATCGGGCGAGCGGGGTGCATTAAAACCCTTCCCCGTTCGTAACCTAGCTCCCGAATCCAAAACGAATCTCTGGTTTTCAAATTGTTTTATAAATCATTTTCTAAATCGTTTTCGAATTGGTTTCTCGGGTCCTAAACCATTTTCTAAAAACCCGGGTGGCGACTCTATTTTCAAATCAAAATCAACCGGTGGAAATCGACCGTCCACAAAATGGCGACTCTGCTGGGGATCGATATTTTAAATTAATCTTTATTTTGAAATTTTTACACTTGTAAAATGACCATTCGAAAGCTTGACACCAAGTATGTGCTTCACGCTGTACTAGAAAGGATTGATGTCAGGGTGAAAGCCCGATCGATCTGGACTGGAGCTTTCTCGGTTGTTTGCATGAGTAGAACTTCAAGGTTTTGATTAATTAAAAAAGCGAGCCAAGCTTGAAAAACATTTGTGGGATTTTTGTAAACAATTTTATTGCCAAACTTTTGCATCACTTGCATCGATATTGGATAAGCACCGCTGCTGCGTCTTGGTTACCCTACCCAGTTCACTGGTGTTAGGACATCCCCGGATGCTCAGCAACCCTGGACCGTGATGAGTCAGCCTGCCGCTCGACCTTTGCCATGCATTACACTTGGCACTGGGAGGCAAATATTGGCTCTAGTCTGGGGAACCCCCTTAAACCAAAACCGGCCTTTGCATATAATTAGCCTAGAACCTTTCAACCTAGGACAGGGTCCCACAGGTTAGGATTATGTGACATATCCTGTTGACTGTTTAACTGCTTATTATTTGTTGTTTGCCTATCTTTCATGTACATGATAGCTTTTACCCTAGGTTCACATCCTCCCCTCCACAGTAGTAAGAAAGATTACCCCAATGATCGAGTGCTCTGTCAAATAAACAAATTTCTTTCATTTCAAATACTGTAATTGGCTCTCTTTCTCCCAAATAATTAGCGTGTTGTATTTCTTTTATCAGAGTCTGTAACCAAAAAAATGAGCAGCCAATCTGGAAGCAAGAAACTCAAGTCCACCTTTACCACTCATCACGGCGCACCAGTGTGGATACTTGAAGAAGTGGGAAATGAAGAAATTAGAGATGCGATTCCAGACAAGGACAAGCTTGAAGGATTACTTCATCAGCTAGCTATGTCTGACCAACCAGGCTTAACCCTTCAATGGCACGACTCTGAGAATGTGAATGATCAAGGTTGGAAATTCTATCCTTCTGCAGATAATAAAGCCAAGGATATCCCCGACAAGATCACTGTCAGGATAGAGCAAGGAAGTGATGATGAAGATGCAAATGTCATGCCACCAGTCAAGTACTTCCAACCAGACGGCACACCAGTCTACTACTTTCAAGACCCAGTGACAGGACACAAATACTGGGATGAGTGTGATTGTGAAGCTTGTTATGAAGAATGTCTCCGTCTGAATGATGGTTTGTCTCCCCAACAGCTTAAGAAAGCATATGCTCTGGAAAATCCACCACAACAGCCAGAGCCGAACGAGAAAGCAAAGCCAGAAGAACCAAGTCGGGAATGCTCCCCCAACAAATCCAGCAACTAAATCAGATCAAGAATTAACAGCAAGCCAGTTGTCAGCCTACAGGGCCTTTTTGAGACTGTTAAGTCTACCTTTTGTAGCTCAAGTCAGTTTGAGCTTTATCGAGTCTGTATTTTGCTTTATTGAGTCAGTTTGTACTTTTCTTTATGTCAGTTTGTACTTTTCTTTATGTCAGTATGTGCTTTTCTTTATGTCAATTGAGTCAGTTTGTACTTTTCTCTATGATGAAATTCTCGTTGTTTGAGGGAAAAGGTCAATTGTAGTCTCGAACTACGTCATGGCCTGATTCCTCCGAAATGGGGATACGTAGGCAACCCCTGAAAAGGCTCGGCCTTTGTTTTGCAAAATCTTTTGAAAACAGTCAACAGAGCACTGAAAATTGGGGCAATCCTTTCCAAAACTGTGGTTGTATTGCACATCACGCATCATTCTTTCATTGGTACATAAATTGCTACACATAGCGTTCTTCACACCAGTCACTAAACTCATTTTTGTTTCCACTATCAGTTTTAATCATTGGTAAGAGCGAGAAGAAAACTGTACCTAGTTGGACTAGAACTCCCAAACAGCGATTAATTCGAACTGAGTCAAAAGCGATACAGTCAGATTCAACAAATCCTGCAGATATGTCAAGCAAGAATGAGATTGAAGCCCTCAAGATAGCCTTGGAAGAACAACGGGAACACAGTGATAGTCAGATGGCTGAATTATTACTCTTGATACATGGATTAACCCTTCAGAACAAGCCACCAGAAGGTCCAGGGGAGCAGCCACCGCCGAATCCGCCTCCGCAAGAAAATCCGAATTTGGAAACAATGATGGCAGAAGTCGCCAAACTCAAGGAATCAGTTCAGAAACAAGAGAAAGTAGCTGCCACGGGCGTTGATATGGACAAATTATGTCTATTTCCCGGTGCCAAACTCCCGGAAGGATTCAAGCCTATAGCCTGGGAAAAGTTTGATGGAAGCGGAGATCCGAGAGCTCACTTGCAAACATATGTGGGCACTTTGTCCATGTATAACATTGAAAAGGATGCCATGGGTCAGATGTTTCAGCAGACTCTGACGGGACCAACACTGCGATGGTTTCTGAATCTTGACATTTCAAGAAAAGGAAGTTGGGAAGATATTGGGGCAGCCTTCATGGCCCAGTACAATTACAATATTCAACTTGAGATGACCATTCGAGAGTTGGATGCAACCAAAATGGGAACAAATGAGTCCTTTGCCGACTTTATCAAAAGATGGAGAGGGAAAGCATCCCAGATGATAGATCGACCCTCAGAGAAAGAACAAATGAGAATTATCACAAAGAACTTGGCGCCCGATTTTGCAAAGCACCTAGTGGTTTTCCAAACTACCGCTGACTTCAGGACTTTCTACGAAGCCGGCCTTGCAGTTGAAGATGCACTCAGAACTGGTATATTTGAGAAAGGAGAGTCTGCCAAACCCAAACGAGTTTACTCTGGTAATAGCAATACCCTGTTCGGAACCAACCAATACAGCCACACCCAGGCCAGCTCCTCAAACTCTAAACCAACCAAAACAGAGCCTATTAACCAGATAGCAGCCCAGCCAACCCGGCAAGCAAGAAGCTTCTACCAATTCCCTTTTCCCTTAACCACAGTCTACCAAAAACTCCTTGAAAAGGACGCCATCAAGCCACTTGAGCCCCGCGAACCACCCAAAATACTTCCTCCAAGCCATAATCCCAATGCCTTCTGTTCCTACCACCAAATGCCCGGCCATCACACTAACAATTGTATTCGTCTTAAGCACAAAGTCCAAGACCTCATCGAAGACGGAACAATCCCGCTTCCCCTCAAAAAGCCAAACACAGTCTCAAATCCCATGCCAGAACACAAATCCAATACCCAAACCAACCAAATCTCTCTCAGCTCCACTCTAAATGACCCAGGCTCCACTAAATTTAACCCTAGCCTATACATCATACCAGCCACTGAACCTAAACCCCTCGTTCCTGTGCCAGAGGATCTTGGAATTCTATTCCTTGGAAGTGTTAAGCTAAAGACGAAACCCACATGGGCAGACATTGCAGAAAGTGAAGAGTGGGCTATGAATGATCAAGGATGGGAAGAATTCCGTCAAGAGTGGGACCCAAGCCAATTTATTATCCCAGATTCTCATGCCAAGCCAGCTGTTTTCATACCAACGAGTCCCAGTATCTGTCGGATTGACAAGGTCGTGTGTATCGTAGGCATGGTGCATACTCTTGAATATGTTGAGCCGACTGAACAGGAGGATTGACGAGAAAGATGGGAAGCAATTTGTGCTGATCCACTTGATGCAGTTTCACTCCCCGCATTGTTTGAAGAGCCCGGAGACATATGGAATCGGACACTCGGCGAAGTTTATCATTGGGTCCCTAGCAGCCATCCTCCAGATAATTTGCTGCCACCACCACTTCCCGGGATTGAAGAACATTCTGCTATAGAAACTGTCTTTGGTGATCATGACTGGTTTCCTCAAGCCTACATTATCGGGGAATCTCTGCCTCGACCATCCGTGCCATTTCCTCCACAGCCAGATGTTTCGGTTCTAAGGGGAGATTCGTTCTGGGATGAGGAAGATGTTATCGATATCCGATTCGACAACAATGAAGTATGGACCGTCAACAGGGCCACGCTAGATGATTCATTTTGGCGCAATCAAGCAGTAGAAAATCTGGGAAAAAAGATGGAAAACATCAAGATCAAGAAACGAAAGGCCGAGGATAGCCTTACAGGTTTTTGGTCCGAGTACTTTGACACAAAACAGAAGTTGGAATCCATCAAGGCTGGGAAGCGAAAGGTCAATGAATTTTCAGATTTTTGGGCTGAAGAATCACCATCAGTCAACCGAGTAACAAGAAGCGGACGGATCTATCAACCTGCTGACCTTCAGAGAGGCAACACCTCTAACCATGCTCAGACTGGGGCATTCATTTGGAATGATCTTGTCCAGGACAATTCGACCCCAGGTAATCCGGAAAATGTCGCTCAGACACCAGAAGTTGTCACTCAGCCATCGCAAAGGAATCCTATGGCAGTGGAGGATCCCGTACGGAAGCAACTTGAGAGAACCCCAGCATCAGTATCCATTTGGGGGCTACTTTCCTCATCCAGGGAACACCGCCAGAAACTGATCAAGACTCTCTCTAACATGGAAGTGCCGCCAGACACTCCCCCTGAAGCGCTAATATCCTTGCTTGCACCAACCCAGGCGAAACATGTCGTGACATTCACAGAGAAAGACTTGCCGCCAGAAGGAGCCGGTCACAACAAGCCATTACACATCACCATGAAGTGTATGGGGAAATGGGTTCCCGTTATTCTCCTAGATAATGGGTCTGTCTTGAATGTCTGCCCACTACGCACAGCCTACTGTTTGGGATTCACGACTAAAGATTTCCAGCCATCGAATCTTGGAGTGCGTGCTTATGATAATACGCGCAGAGATGTAGTCGGAATTGTTCAACTAGAAATATCAGTCGAGAATTTCAAGACCAACGTCGAGTTTCATGTGCTCGACATTCCTTCATCTTTCAACTTGTTGCTGGGCAGGCCATGGCTTCACCACCCAGACATTATGGCCGTACCATCTTCTCTGCATCAGAAAGTTCAGCTCGGTCTGGCCACTGGAACTCTGACCATTTACGGAGAGTCCGGGATCCGCCCTCATGTCTACGATAACGCCCCTGTGCTTGAGATCATGCATGGAGAAGAAGACGTCGCTCTCGGAGGATTCTCTTTTGACACCGCTGGGGCAGTTCTCACTATCAAAATGGATGAAGATTTCTCGGTTAGTTCCATAGTTATTGAAATGATGAGAAAGATGGCTTACATGTCAAGATTGGGATTAGGCCGCAACAATCAGGGAATAGCAGAATTCCCAGATTTTCCCATGAACAATCACCGCTTCGGCCTCGGTTATCAACCCAACAAGAATGAGCTGGGAAGTGGATGGAAAGCTCGAGCTCGCGCCCAGCCAAAGAAGGGTCCCATTCATTTTGTCAAAGAAAAGGAGGCTGTCTATCAAGGAGAGCCAGAACCATTTTGGGATATGGAGAAAAGAACCAAGTTGCCAGGATTTGAAATATTCGCTGATAACACCTGGGACAGTGATGATGAATCAGCAAAACTGGAAGAATTGGTCAAGCAATGCAAATCTGACTGGATTGAAGTTTTTGACTCAGGGAATCTGGTATCGCTATTTGGAAATGAAAGTCCATTAGGTACGGTTGAGGACGAGTCTGCTGCAAGGATAATTGATTTGGAGCCTGTTGGAGACATGGAGCTGATGATGCTAAGCCAAGAAGCCCTTGGGGATGTTTCCTCGCTCATTGTGGATGCCGATGGAATTTATAAAAACTGCATTTTTGTACCCAAAATTATTTACACTGGCACTGAATTTGAGTCTAAGTCAGAGTCCAACACTGAGTCTGAATTTAGCACTGAGTTTGAGTCCATCTCTGAGTCAATGCATGTGTCTGTTTGTCCTCCACGTCATCATTTCTCTTTCGAGTTTGAGTCCACTCTCATGTATCACGACCCCGGGGCCACCCCTTTTGCAATGAATGAAATTGACTTTGCTTATCTTGCTGTGTCTGAAGTAAATTGTGTTAACCCTGACGATGATGGGATTGAGTTTGAGGAAGAAATTCCAAAAGAACTCCGATCTCTAATCGAACGAGAAAACGAAAGGCATGCTCAGCCTCTAAAAGAAGAAGTAATTTCAATAAATTTGAGAGATGAGAGTAATCCACGAATGGTTCAAATCGGTTCTGGGTTGTCTCCCGAGGAATTTAAGGCTCATTCAGATCTTTTAAGAGAATTTCAAGATGTTTTTGCATGGTCTCATGCGGATATGCCCGGGATTGACCCTGAAATCGTGGAGCACTGAATCCCACTTTATCCAGGTGCGAAACCTGTTAAACAGAAGTTGAGAAAAATGAGACCTGACTGGGTGCTAGAGATCAAGAAGGAAGTTCAGAAACAGATTGATGCAGGATTTCTAATGGTAACAGAATACCCTAAGTGGGTCGCCAACATCGTGCCTGTTCCCAAGAAGAACGGGAAGATTAGAGTCTGCGTGGATTTCAGGGATTTGAACAAAGCCAGCCCTAAGGACGACTTTCCACTACCACATATAGATGTACTTGTAGACAACACTGCAGGACACGCATTGTTTTCTTTCATGGACGGTTTTTCAGGCTACAATCAGATTCTCATGGCCCCCGAAGACCGAGAAAAGACTACTTTCACCACAAAGTGGGGCACCTACTGTTACAGGGTTATGCCATTTGGGCTAAAGAATGCCGGGTCTACTTACCAGAGAGCGGCTACAACTCTGTTGCATGATATGATTCACAAAGAAGTCGAAGTGTACGTGGATGACATGATTGTCAAATCCAAGGAAAGAGAAGGGCACTTGCACGCCCTCAGAAAATTCTTTAAAAGGATTCGCAAGTACAGATTGCGTCTTAATCCCGAAAAATGCACATTCGGAGTTACGGCTAGAAAGATGTTAGGCTTTATGATCACGACCCGAGGAATCGAAGTGGATCCATCTAAGATTAAGGCCATTCTCGAAATGGAGCCACCACGAACAGAGAAGGAGGTGCGAGGCTTCCTCGGCAAAATTCAATTCATCAGCAGATTCATCGCCAAGTTAACCTCAACTTGCGAGCCGATGTTTCATCTTCTCAAGAAAGGCGTGCCATTCAAATGGGACGACAGGTGTCAGAAAGCCTTTGAAACAATCAAGAAATACTTACAGAATCCTCCGGTTCTAACGCCACCTGTACCAGGGCGACCCTTGGTTTTATATCTATCAGTCACTCCATCAGCAATGGGATGCTTACTAGCACAAGAAGGAGAAGGCGGATCTGAAAAAGCCGTGTATTATATCAGCAAGAAGATGGTCGGATGCGAAGAACGATACACTTCTCTGGAAAAGACTTGTTGGGCTTTGGTCTGGGCTTCCAAGAAATTAAGACACTATATGTTGGCCTACTCTGTAACGCTAATTTCTCGAATGGATCCTCTCAAATACTTGTTTGAGAAACCTGCGCTTACAGGAAAGTTAGCACGATGGTTGCTCCTGCTAGCAGAATTCGATATCAAGTATGTTACCAGGAAGTCAGTAAAAGGAAGAGCCATTGCCGAATTCCTTGCCGATCACCCTGTGGAAGGTCCAGAGGACGTAGAGTTTGACTTCCCAGATGAAAACGTGATGACCACCACCAATGATGTCTGGATGCTGTATTTTGATGGGGCAGCCAATCAGAAAGGATTTGGAATCGGGGTATTGTTAATTTCCCCAGAAGGATCACACATCCCTCTTGCTTTCAAGTTAAACTTTGAAGTCACCAACAACCAGTCAGAATACGAAGCCTGCATCGTAGGAATGGAAGCTGCCTTGGAAATTGGGGTCAAAAGACTGAAAGTCGTCGGAGACTGGAACTTGGTGGTGTCGCAAGCAAACGAAGATTGGAAGGTCAAGGAAGAAAAGTTGAAGCCTTACCATCAGGATCTGGACGATTTGATCCCACAATTTCAGATGGTCACCTTCACACATGTGCCAAGACTGAGGAATCGGTTCGCCGATGCCCTTGCAACACTAGCCTTCATGGTTGAGATACCGAACGGAGTCAGACTCAGGCCAATTGTGATTGAACAACGAGACAAGCCTGTCTACGAGTATGTCATGACCATTGACGAACCGGACGATGGTCTACCCTGGTATCATGACATTTGGAACTTCATTGAGAAAGGCGAGTATCCAACTGGAACAGATAAGAAGGACCAAGTTGCTCTTCGGAGATTGGCGTCTCAATACATCATTTGCGGAGGAAAGCTATATCGGAGATCTCATTGTGGAACACACAAATTGTGTGTGCACGGGGAAGAAGCCAGTCGGATCATGGAAGAAATACACGAAGGAGTTTGCGGTCCTCATATGAACGGCATGATGCTTGTCAAGAAGATCTTAAGGCAGGGCTATTATTGGTCAACCATGGAAACTCAATGTATTGAATACGTGAGACGCTGTCACAAATGCCAGATTCACGCCAATCTCATGCATGTTCCGCCATCAGAATTGCATTCCATGACTTCGCCTTGGCCCTTTTCTGTCTGGGGCATAGATGTTATCGGTAAAATCACGCCGGCAGCATCAAACGGGCACAAGTTCATCTTGGTCGCAATTGATTATTTCACCAAATGGGTTGAAGCTGCTTCCTATACGACTCTCACTGCGGTCCAAGTTGCTCGCTTCATCAAACAAAATATCATCTACAGATATGGAGTCCCTCAAGCCTTCGTGTCGGACAACGGGGTTCATTTCAAAGGAAGAGCGGCAGAAACTCTTGAAGAATTCGGGATTCAGGTCCATAAATCTACTGTCTACCGACCGCAAACCAACGGAGCCGTGGAAGCAGCCAACAAAACCGTCAAGACTATACTAGAGAAGACCACTGAGTCCACTCGGAATTGGCACGAACAACTACCATTGGCATTATGGGGATATCAGACATCCATCCGAACTCCAACAGGGGCAACACCCTACTCTCTGGTTTACGGCATGGAAGCTGTTCTTCCCATCGAACTCGAAATCCCGTCTTTGAGGATCATGGCAGAATTAGGAATTGATGAAACAGAATGGCAAAACACGAGATTCGAAGAACTCATGCTATTTGATGAAAGGCGGCTCAAAGCCTTATATCATGTTCAAGGATATCAGCGCCGAATAGCTCGTGCTTTTAACAAGAAGGTGAAATCCAGAGATTTACAAGAAGGCGACATGGTTTTGAAGGAGATTCGAGCTCCAGTTTTCGATCCGCGTGGGAAATTTCGACCAAAATGGGCCGGGCCTTACATTATCAAGAAGATCTTATCTGGGGGAGCAGCGCAACTCATCGATCTTGACGGCAATGAATTCTCTATTCTAGTCAACTTGGATCAACTCAAGAGATATTACCCCTGAGAGAAGCTCGCTGGACTGAAAACCGCAAGGGCGGGTAGTTCCAGGCAAAAATTAGAGCAAAAGCCTGCTAGGTTGAAAACCTGAAAGGGCAGCCTAGGCAAAAAGATAAGGCTAAATAAATCAAAGCTCGCTAGGACGAAAACCCGAAAGGGCGGTACTAGGCAAAATTCAGAGCACAAAAGGAGAGTATAAATACCCGAGTGAACCCTAACCAAACACTTGTAGTCTTGAAGGGGATACGTAGGCAGCCTCACCCTGAGGTTCGGTCGCAATCTTTCGAGTTGATTCCAAGTCATTGTGCGCATTTCATGAGCTGGTAAAAATCAAGAATGGAAAGTTCTCAAAACTCAAGTTTTATTTGAACAAACTTTTTTCGATTACATGGCTGAGCATGAAACTTTCAAAAGAAACAAACAACAACAACATTTATAGCACAGGGTACACAACTTATTTCAAGCATAGTAAGATTGAGTCTAAAGTCTGTCTTAGTTTCCATTTGTTCTTGTTTCAATGTCTTTTATCAACCATCTCTTGTAACGTGCTGGAAGGAGAACACTGGGATATGGATCTCTGGGAATAGTCATACGCTCCCTCCAATTATTCTGGTAAGCTCTGAATGTGGCAACATTGAAATTTGGCACGACAAAATTCTCGGGATCTACAGGTGGCAGTACTTGACGGGCACCAAGTTGACGAAGAATGCGGATTGGGATATAGAAGGTCCACCGGGTCAAACCTGCCAAAACCATTCGCTGACGCCCCATGTTGCTAACGGCCATGTCTGGAAGATCAATCCAATTCAAGCGCCAAGAAATCACCTCCTCTGTGAGCCGGGAGAGAACCTGAACCCAACCTCCCACATCATCAAAAACCTCCCTGAAGTCCCTGGTAACGAACCCTTGTGTTTCATGAACCCGGTTTCTTGGCACAGGCTCCAGCAGATTAGCCTTGTCACATAACCACAGCTGTGTAAAAGAGAGAAAACAAGTAAGAAACCTTAGAAAGCCTTAAACTGAGAGTCGAGGTAAAATGAGAACGAGCGAAAAACCGAAAAAAGGAGAGCTGAGTGAGAAACCTACCTGTAGGAGCAGAGGACTACCCTCGAAGACGTCGGTCCTACCGGCATGAATTCCATCTAACCCCATCAAAGTCTCAGCTAGAACCATGGGAGCTACATCCTTGCGCTCCACGATTTGCATGGCTACAACAACCAAGGAAGAGCTTGCCTGATCATCAGATTGCACAAACAAGAAGGCTGCCAATAAACACAAGCACAGAGCAAAGTCGTTGGAACGGAATCTTTCAATCAGACGAGGAATGTTCAGAAAACCTCCCCGAATCAGGGACTTGGCCGCATTATTACTTATTTCCAATTTGGAAGACAGCACTGGGGCAAAACCAACTCCTTGGAAAGGGATGATGGGCTCCACCAAATCAAAACCTCCAATGTATGCATGGAATTCTTCCACAGTAGGGCATAACTCGTGAAGGCCAAAGCGAAAAACATGCACCTCAGGGTCCCAGAATTGTATTGCAGCTCGCAACAACTCTGGACGTATGGACACGTCTCGAATATAGCGGAGGGAAGTCAACCTATGACCCCGAAAGTGGAGCCAATCCAAGCCATCGAGATCATCAAGCCAAGGGCGCATTAGAGCTGAGAAACTCACTGCCATTATGAGGAATTGAACAAAGTGGGAGTTTATGGATTTGGGATGAGAAGGAAGGATAAAATGGATGGTATTTATAGCTGCCATGCATAAGGGGCAATACGAAGTTTGAAGTTCCAAAGAACGGCCGTCTCGAAAGACGTGCCAACTCGAAAACCACAAGGAATCATACTAAATTTGGCAAAGCTTGGAATACCACACAATGGCCCTTCAAAACCCTAGGACGTGCATTGGGGTAAGGAAAGGCCAAAAGGGAGGACCAGAAATCGGCTGCAAGTTGCAAAAATTTTGGCACTGTCAGGCCAGTACCGTACGGCACACTAGGAGTGCCGCACGGCACAGTTTTGATGCCGCACGGCACAACTGGCCAGTTTTCAGCAAAATTGAATTTCAAGCATCCGAAGCTCATTCCATGCTTCTCTTTGGCACATTGCCTGTGCATACAAGCCGTAACACGTACATTTGGCCCAGTGGAAGGGATTGGTTGATGACCCCAACCAAAATTCAATGATCAAATGTCTCCGAGACTTGTACAACAAGAATAGAGGCATCAACAAGCTATACTTCACGATATTGTCATCTCGCGAGCCTAGTCAATTCATATACAAGAATCATTCCATTCATTTGTCAACGGCAATGCCGACACACGCACGCGACAAGCTTTGTTCTCTTGTCATTAATCCATGCATTATACATACGAGTCCGAAAGTTAGTTCCATTATTTCATTGAGTCCTGTGAGTCACAACCTCAAATACGAGTCAAGCTTTCCACATACAAGTTTGTTGGTCTCAATTCAGTTGTTTTTTATTAAGTACTCACGTGCGAACTTTGATTTTTCAAATTCAATTCCAATGTGAATGAAAAATATGATAAGATGCAAGTTTTTATAAAATCAAAATATCCACATCATAAGTGTAATCATGTCCAGGGGCAAACAGGCCCAATGCTAAATCAACTACCACGGCTCGCAGGCCACCTATACAGAAGGGTAAACAGGCGCCCAAATCAAAACGAGGCACGCAGGCCCCACCTAATAAAATGCTACTACTAACCAACTATCTCAGGTACGAGGGCGCTTCGGCGGCGCATGCCCCAAGTGTCTGTACTCCTCCGGCGTAGAAGGATGACTATCAGTACTACTACTCTCTGCAGGCTCCTCTCTCTGCGGTACACTCTCTCTCCGTCTCTCAGAAGAACGGAGGACTCGGCCTGAAGGTGGAGTCACTGAAGCAGCTCGAGGCGTAGAACGCCTAACACTCCGGGAACCCGACGCTCCCTGTGCAAGCAATAAAAGTCTGTCAAGAATGATGAAAAGCATACATGATCAACAGAAAGGAAAGGCAAGTCTAATGTATACCTCAGCAGCTCCGGCACTAGGGGTAGCCCCTCGGCTAGCTCCTCCCCCACTACTGGTACTCTCTCTCCTCCTGCGAGTACCACGGCTGGCCTCTCTACCTTTGCTAGCCTCTCTAGCACCTCGACCTGTGCCTCTGCCAGCCTCCCTGGTACCACGCGCCGGTGTCCTCTCTCTGGTGGTACTCTGCCTACGACCAAGTACAACTCCTGGCTCAGCTCGCGGACGCACCTCAGGAGCCAGGCCCATCACAAACTGACGGACCATGGCCTGCAAGTCCTGCACCAACTGGTACGAAGCCGTCGCCCACTCAGCAGGAATCTGAAATACAAAAGTACATCAACAATGTATGAGATGTTGCTACAAGAAAACAATCAATGCAAATACAACAATCAAGAGGTCACCTCTGTCGTGGCAAAAGTAACTGTAGGGGTAATAAGGGGCACCGTCACTACTCCAAGTGCTCCATCAGCAGTCACTACCTCAATCTCTCTCCTCAACTCAGGTAAAGCAGGGGCGGCCCTCAAGCGATTCTCCATGTCTAGGTCATAAGCCAAGTGTGTACGCAAGTAGCCCTCATAATCGGTCGAAGGACTGAAGATCACCTCTGACGGCACTGTGTATCTCTCTATCTCTGCTCGAGTATACTCCTCAGTCCTCTGAACAAGTGAAGGAAGGAGCGAAGGCACTCTGAAGTGGTCAATCCCGAGAGATTGACGTGACACTCTGTCACCCAAGTACCATCGCCAGCCGTATGGACACTCCAACAACACTCGACTCCGTGTCCACTCCCTGCTCTTAACCAGATAGTCCTTGCGTGACCTATCCCAGGCATTCCACCTCACCTACAAGAGAAAAGTCTGTCATGTTCCAGGAAACAAAGATGCAAAAGAATTTGAAAGTTGATCACAAAAAAGCTTACTGTGTCTCCTGTAGTAGAATCCAGAAAAAGTCTGAAGCTCCTCAAATCTCCCTTATGGTCACCAGCCCCTGTGAACTCCAATCCTCACTTCTCAGCACGTGGGAGCACATTCTCATTGCTATGAGAATTAGCCGGGGCAAATACTCCCAGGACCTCATAAGCCCACACCTGCATATTGAGAAAACAATTAAATCAAGGAATACAGTTAAGGCATTGTCATGGTTTACATAAAAAGGAAACGCAAGCAAAGGTTACCTCAAGTACTCTCCAGTATCCACCAAGGCTCGTGCCTACTCCACGGCAGACGCAACCCAAGAAGCAGTACACAGTGCACAAGCCAGCACCACCCCAGTCAAATCTCCCAGCTGTCTCCAAGCTCTCCAGCACTGGTAGCCAACCCAAGTGCACCATGCCCTGCCTGTTTGGAAACAGGGAGGCACCAAAGAGGTATAACAAGTAAGCCCTCGCCATCTGCCTAGCCTCCTCCTCTGACCCCGGCTCATGATCCCAGAAATCCACCAAGACAGTGTATCTCACCCCCGGCTCAATGCCTCCAGGCCTCCTCCCCAGGTAATGCTCTACAGCAGCAGTGTCCAAATACAGCTCTGAGTCAAACGGGATCGGCTCACCTCCAACTCTCAGACCAGTAATCGCAGCAAAGTCAAGGGGAGTGATGGTCATCTCCCCGAATCTAAAGTGGAAGGTATTGGTGGTATCCCACCACCTCTCCACCAGGGCTCGTATCAGCTTGCGATCTGTCCTGGTCACTGTCAAGAGCCGAATAAAAATGGTGAAACCAGAAGCATCAACCAAAGCCCTCACTCTCGATGGCAAAGCACAGTAATATGCCAGAGAACTCGCAGAACCACCATAACCACCCATGGATCTCTGAGTCTGTAAACAAAGACAGGATACAATCTCTATCAGTCATTGTCAAAAGAGTGTATAGCAAAAAGGTACAGACAATAAAGAATAAATGAAATACAGACCAAAGGGTTTTTGTAAGCAATGTGGGTCGAGCGGTCACGAATCACATTCGTATCCAAGTACACCGGCAGCAAAGGGGTATATGTGTCACAGCCCTGAGGAACGAAGAAGTGAACCCATGGCACGTAAGTGGCAGGTGTAAAGGGAACTAGGTGCTCCAAGGCCAACTCAACCTCCTGAACTATGGTCAAACGCTCCTCCCCTGCAGCCACCTCAGCCTCTCCCTGTCTCTCCTCCTGCTCAACATCCCTGACAATGGATGCCATACCCTCCTGAACCAGGACATTCTCAAACCGAGGAAACTCATGTAAGGTTGCTGCTATGTCCCCATCTCTCGCTCCCTCTAGAGTGTCTGCCAAAGTCAAACCAGACCCACGGGAAGAACCAACTGCAGGTGTAAACAAAGGGGGCGCTGAAACCTCTGTCTCTCTCTCAGTACTTGTCACGCCCTCAGTTTCAATAAGCCCAAATACAATTAAAATCCACGTAGGATCGATCAAAGTCAAACAATTTTCCATAAAAAAGTCAAAGTCAAAGTACAATAAGCTTCTGCTCAAGGATACCCGTACCCATGTAAAATAACAAAGGTTTTAAAGTTATTACATAAGTTGTAATAGTCAAAAAGCTTGAACAATTTAAAGTTACAGGATCATCTTCCAAAAATGTACTTAGTATGAAGATGAGAAAATAACTTCATGATCATAAAATCTTCATGACATGCATTCGCACTCCAAGCATCTGATCTCATGCTCCATGCCGTGTACCTGAGAAGGATAGGGTGAGCTCACTAGCTCGTAGGAAACTTTTCTACCAACACTAAGGGTATAAAGAATGAAAGATGCACATGAAGATATGATACACATGAATGGGTAAGCTAAGATGGACCAAGATAAATCAACTCGATGACGGAGTGTCTAGGAGATGCCTCAAAGATCTAATGAAACCAGAATGTCCATAAGTTTCCTCATAACCATTACATTTCGCTTCATGGGTTCAGTCCCTTCAAAACATAGTCATATACACAAACTTTTCATTTCACAATACTTCACCAATACCCAAAACATCTAAAATAACCCAAGTGCCCTTTACATTTATCACATACATCTTATTCCTTTTAATCATTCGTTTATTCTCCGGGCATGCCATATAGGCCCCGTGTCACTCCGGGCATACCATAAAGGCCCCGTGTCACTCCGGGCATACCCTTTCGGGCCCCGTGTCACTCCGGGCATACCCTTTCGGGCCCCGTGTCACATATTTCACATTTACATTTTCACTTATCAATTTATACATTCAACTTAGTGCTCAAAGCCAATTCACTTATCACAATACCCTTTCACAAGTGTCCAAAATATTCACACAATCATCTTTGTTCAAAAACTCAAAATGTGTCGGCGATGGTCAAGTTAACACATGTCCAAGTGCGTGAGAAACCAAGACAACCAAGACAAAGCATAAAATGCACCATGATATGTTACCGAACCTTAGAGGTCAATTCAAGAAGCTTTGAAAGGACCAATGAGGGCCCGGAGCGATGGAACATGAAAATGGAGTTATGAATCTCAAGAAAATACGACACGCTGATAGTAAAAAGCACATTTCTCTCAAAATACAAAGGTTATGAATATGAGATCAATTGGGTTTGAAAGTAGACTCATAGAGCTTTCCAACGGTTCAAGAATCACCTCAATCGGAGTTCGGACGAAGTCGGGGCGTGCCCGCGAAGTTGGTTCAATAATCTGCCTGAACAAGAGGAGTCTGGATCGATCCAAAGGTGTTTGGATCGATCCAAAATGGTCCGGGAGCCAACAGAAGGTTTTGGATCGATCCGAACAAATTTTGGATCGATCCAAGATGGTTCAAAACACCATCAGACTATTTTGGATCGATCCAACTTATGTTTGGATCGATCCAAACAGGTTTCGAGTGAAATTTTGACAGCATGCTCCAAATGAATGGGGCTTCAATCCAAGGCAAAAATTGAGGTTCCAAAGCACAACTAATCAAGAGAGCAGGACATATCAACAATCAATTTATGGATTGATCAACTAAACATACAAAACCCAAACTCAATCAACTCCAAACACAACTTCCATGGTGACAAACAAGTGTAATGAAAATTTTAGGAGCAATAACAAGAGTAATGCATTAATTCATTCAACATACACTTAGAGAAGGTAGAATATTGTTCCCTACCTCAGGGGTTTAGCTCCAATGAAGAGAGATGAGAAAGCCCTAGCTTGTCCTAGCAAAACCCAACCAAAACAAGCTCTTCCAAGATGATTCCAAGGTTTCCCGGACTTCAAATCACGCGTAGATGACGGAAATGAGGTTGAATCTTGAAGAAATGAGGTTTGGAGGTGTGAATCTTGTAGAGAGATGGAGGAAATTTGGGAGAAGAGTAGAGGGAGAAAGTGGCGTTGGTTTTGGGGAAGGAGAAGTGCGTTCTTCTTGCTCAAAAATCAGCCATACATATGTATATATACTCCTACAAACCACACTAACACCCCTCATGTTCATAATGCATCTCACAAAGACCCAAATGCAATACTAACTTCACATTGACCCTATATTACTCTATTTTCATTTCCTCACACTTCCCCAACATTAACTTTAGAAAAAATTATATAAAATTTCAAGTCCTTACATTCTACCCTCCTTAGAAAAAAAATTTGTCCTCAAAATTTGAAACAACAATGCACTCATCGTCCACCACATGCTCATGCTTGATATGCTACATATACCCAACTCGTAAACTCCAAAAATACAGAACTTAGAACCTGTACTCATTTAGTTAAAAAGGAAAACAACTCAGGGCATTTCTCTTTTATCTTGTCCCCTTTATCCCACATCGACTCATCTCTACCAAAGTTACTACACAACAACTGTATAGATATTTCCCTGTAATACCTATTTGCTCACCGCTAGGATACGTAGCCTCAACCCCAATCGGTGCCGTACGAGATGATTTGTGAACCGAGTCTACAGCAAATGGGCCGACATCGGCCGAGAGACTCACGGACGAGCCACTCCCAGACCCGCCGGATGTTGTACTACCCTCTCTATGCGTCGATGACGACGATTCAGTAGCGGACACGGTGGAACCGTTCCCTCCCTCGCCGGAATCAACCATAACCGGTTCGTTTTGGAAGTACGAATGTGGGTTTTGGAAGGTTTTGAATCGAAAGGTTGAAGAGGATTTGAAGAAAGAAGAAGAAGGAGAAAGAGTGATTTCCGAACTCCTGTTTTCCTCAGAGTAACCAACTGGAGATTTTGAAAGTTGTGGAAGTGGGAGAAAACCAAACATCTCGGGCGGTTATAAAACCACCTGTGCCGTACGGTACACCAACTCCACCGCACGGCACACATGGTATGCCGCACGGTACACTCCCTTCAAACTTTATCGTACACTAATCATGCTCAACCACACAATACAGATTTGATGTTGCACATTACAATTTCGATACCAAAGTCAACTTTTCAAGGAATGTTTAGAATACGGCATCAAGTTTTTAAAAGAAGATTGCCATCAACCTCGCTCGGGCTAAATCATCAATTTCGCTCAGCATCATGCGCTCACCCACTGATTCTATCTCGTCATTCAGCACCAACGGTTTCGTAAGTCCTCAGCGGCATTAACGATGGTTATCTCAAACATCCAATGGTTTCGTAAGTCCTTTACGGCATTAACATCAAGTTTTATCAGCACAATGTGGTTTCGTAAGTCCTCTACGGCATTAACATCAAGCTTTATCAACACCAATGGTTTCGTAAGTCCTCTACGGCATTAACATCAAGCTTTATCAACACCAATGGTTTCGTAAGTCCTCAACGGCATAAACGTCAAGTTTTATCAACACCGACTGGTTCTATAAGTCCTCAACGGCATTAACGACGGTTCTATCAAAGCATCAACTGATTTCGTAAGTCCCCTCCGGCATTAACAACGGCATTCAGCACATCATTCGTTTTCCCTCATTGAAAAACAGAGTGGACGATCAAGGTATGTCCTCTACAAATCTTATATAAATCACTATTTTTGCATTATGCATATTAGCCCCGATGAACTACGCTGGTCTGATCCCTACAATGGGGTACGTAGGTAGCTCTTACGAGCACGACCACATATATCATATTTTGCTTGTTTATTTTTTATACAAGGACGTCTACATCGAGGGGTGTCTTTTATCTTTGACGTGACTTTCATCACACAATGATTGTAAGCCTCGTCAAAGAGGGGCAACTGTAGACACCCCAAAATGAGACTCTCATACATTTTAATCCCCAATGATGCAAGGAAATACCCGGAAGAACTCTCGGATTAAAATTCTCCAAGTCAACTCAGTCAACAGTACCGCACGGTACTCATCTCTCACACACGGCACAGCCCAAGCAACTTTTTGAATTTTGGCGGTCAGGTGTACCGCACGGCACAGTCAGTGTGCCGCACGGCACAATTTGTGTGCCGTACGGCTCTGTCACTTGTCACACAGCTTTTGCAGAGTTCCCAACAGCTCAAATGTTGACGAATTCGTTCCCCAGCTCATCATGATTTCGTGCAAGGCCTCAAGGCTACCCTAGAGTCATCATCTCCTTGTGTGAAGACCAAGTAAACTTGGTGGCCAAGTTCTCCTCTCGGTTATAAATACTAATCGAATTCAACGAAAATGGGATCGAAAAAAAAAAAATTGTGAAGAACACCATGAAACTCTATTCATAAACCCCTGTCAAAACACCATCTCTGTTACAAATCATCCTCAATTTCCCATTCAAAGTAGTCTGTTTTTAACCATATTTCATGCCTTGTGTGTGCTTTCATCTAGTCATTTCGAGAAATCAAAGTTTCAAGCTGTGGTGAGATAAACAGTGCCGCACGGCACTCCCCTTGTGCCGCACGGTACACTTGGAGTGCTGTACGGCACACTTTTGAAAATTTGACCGTTAAAATGTTAAGCAGTGCTGCACGACACACTCTGTGTATTGTACGGTACACTTAATAAGCCGCACGGCACTCTTTTGTAAAACCAGAAACTTTGAATTAACTCTTCTGTACAGCAGTTTGAATCTTTGATTGATCAAACTGTTCGTTGTTATACTTAGTATTATGGTTTATTTGTTTTCATTATTATCGTCTGCTTTGCTTGATGAATTGTTCATTTGAATAAAGTTCGGCATCAAAATATTTTCTAGAAATCCCATAAAGGTTTAGTAAAGACCGATTTTTAATCGGGCGAGCGGGGTGCATTAAAACCCTTCCCCGTTCGTAACCTGGCTCCCGAATCCAAAACGAATCTCTGGTTTTCAAATTGTTTTATAAATCATTTTCTAAATCGTTTTCGAATTGGTTTCTCGGGTCCTAAACCATTTTCTAAAAACCCGGGTGGCGACTCTATTTTCAAATCAAAATCAACCGGTGGAAATCGGCCGTCCACAATTAGTCACTGAAGTAAAAAAGAGAGACGAATAGTTTTAAATGGTCAAAGCTTTATGTTTTAGAAGGGAAAGTAAAGGGCTTAGATATTCTTTCACTTTACATTAGTCACTGAAGTAAAGTGTTTTTTCAAGTATGGTGAATGGTGATTAATAAGGGTTTTTTTTTTTTTTTTGAACAACATTCTTAATTTTGATGATAGGTTCATTTGTTCACCCAACTGCATAACCCGTAGTACCTCTGACTTGTGGGTTGCCGGTATCTAGGTTTACCTCATAGGTGTCTACCTTATACCTTATTCGTTTCACATTGATGATTAGATTTTACAGATAGATCAAGCTTTAATCCTTTTGTCTCTCACATTGATTATTATATTAATAAGGGCTTATGGTATACCACATTGTTATTTACTTTTGTTTTTATGAAAATTTATTAGTACTTAGCCCTCAAATTGTTCTGCTAGACCATATTTACCCCTTTACTCAAAATTAATTTGGTGTGAAACCCCTGAAATTTTACTCTCTCTCTCTCTCTCTCTCTCTCTCTCTCTCTCTCTCTCTCTCTCTCTCTGGGTGTGTGCGATTTTTCTCTTCATGCATGAGTGTGTGTGTTAAATCTAAGATCTATGAAGGATTTTCTAATAAGCAAGAGTTTTTTTAAGAGAATAGTGGCAGATTTTAACAAACACGGATATAGCTGCGACTCGCAAGGTTCTTTTTCATTGTGCTTCATTTGTCGTGGGTTTTGATTTGTACTGACTTTAGTGGATATAGCTCTTTAAATTCTTTTATAAGCTTTCTTTTATTATAATACTATAGTTATGGGCTAATAAAGTATGAGGTGGGGTTTTAATATATGTTTGTAACCTTACTTTTTGAGTTGACCTTTCTAATGCTGATTGTTTTCATTTTTTAATCATTGAACTGCGTTGAGTAAAATAAAAGAAGCGATTAGTGGATTTTAACCTTTTCTTCGGTAAGCTGTTTTCTATGATTTTTTTTTAATTTTATCATCTAGCCTCTTTTATTATTTTTAAAAAAGCACGTGTGGGTACCTCCCTGGCCAAAGATGAAATTCATGTGGATTCACACTATTATCTTTTTATTTTTAGTACATCAAGGACTATTATACTACATTTACATAAATAAGAATAATAACTGAAATCTCCCAGAAAGTTATGAACCTATCAGAGTTTATCCAAATAAAGTTTTGCTCTGGCTTTACTTGAGGCTCCTACTAGTGGACATCGGTCTCCTAAGATCGGTTGAGGTGCACGTAAACTAACCCAAACAACTTATTGTGCACTAAAAAAAAAAAAAGGAATTGTAAGAAAGTGCATAAAAAAGGAACTAAAGAAGTACAAAACGCAATTTCCTCCTGATAAGCCCCAAATGTTGTATATATCCGGGCTTATCTCGCTCGTTGTGATCACACACACATGCATTTTATGCCTTTATATGATTGATTTTGCACGAGTTGTATTTTTTATGAGTTTCAGAAAATCGGAGCTAAAAGGTGTGTCCAAAGCTCCAAATAATCCCCGGTTGTATCCGGAAGTACCCAATGTCCCGCAATGCCGTGGAGGACAATTGCCGAAGCTTGGAAGTCGATTCAAGAAGCTTTGGAAGGTTCAAGCAAGGCCCGGAACAAAAGAACAAGAAATTTGGAGTTATGAGCCTCGAAAAAATCTGACCAACTGATAGAAAAAGTCTCATTACTTTCAAGATACAAAATCTATGAATATGAGGTCAATTGGGTTGGAAAGTAGACTCATAGATCTTTCCAACGGTTCAACAATCGCCTCATTCCGAGTTCGGAGAAGCCAGGGCGTGCCTGCGAAGTTGGGTCAAAATCTGCCTGAACAGACGAATCTGGATCGATCCAGAATCATTGTGGATCTATCCACTTTGCACCAAAACTTCAACAGACGAATCTGGATCGATCCAGACCTATAGTGGATCGATCCAGAACACTCCGGGCAGCATTTTTTGTGCTCTTTTTGTACCTTCCTTTTATGGAATATTTTTACATTATGTGAGAGCTTTGTGTAACTTTATGGGGGAGAGGAATTGGATGATATAATACACCCTCCTCTCTCCTTCTCTAACATTTTCTCTTTTATTTTCTTACTTAGTTTTTGCTCTCACCTCTCTCCTCCAATGGAGAGAGTTTAAGGTCTCTCTCTCTAGAATACTCAAGTAAGCTTTCATTTCCCGTTTATTTACCGTGTATTAAACATGTTCCTCTCGTCTAGATCGTTCTATAAATCTTGTTTGTTTTCATTTTCATCAAGTAATTAGTTTTTGTGTTGTTCTAGCTAATTCTCTTAAAAACCTTAGTTTATATTTGTTGTTTGTGATTTTCTCTAGAGTTGTTGTTGTAGGTACACTTGAGATCTTCATTAAAAATCAGTTTTTAAGTTTATAAATCATGTTTTGCATTTCCTTCAAAGTTCTAGTCTTATTTCTTGCTATGGTTTGTGAGTAGTTTACGTAGGCTTAGTCATGGGGTGATTAACACATGATGACTCGAGTTTAATCCGTTCATTTCATAAAAAAATCTTTCATTTCCTGTTTATCAATGATTTAGTGTTTCATTTTATGTACCAAAGTTTGAGTTTGTTAATCTCTTTGATCACACATAGCCAAGAGCTTGACTACTTGGCACGTGTGATGCTTAGGGCGATGTCAACTTAATCGTTTGCCAAATGAACCGAAAAGCCCTAATCTTTGGTAAACACACTTTCTTGTAAATAGTTTTAAAATCTAAATCTTCCGTTCGGGGGCATTTAACGATGCCCCGAGCCGGTAATCAAGAGAGGAACGGATTAGCTTTGGTCATGGTTGTTAAAATGCCCTAGACTTTGCCTTAGTTTAATTAGTCTTTTAAATCTTCCGAGTCATTCTCGAATTCGAGAGAATTCCACCAAACAAATCACAAACTAAGTTTGCCACTTCAAGGCCGAAAATCTACACTTGCAAGACAACTCTCATGCCGAGTGCGTTCAGTCCCTGTGGATTCGACCCGGTCTTATCGGTTATTATGCTACCGCTGACCTAGCCCTACGCTTGGGGCGACACCATCTACGATACAATATAAGGTCGCAAGCATTTTTGGCGCCGTTGCCGGGGACCCAATGGTCCATCTAGCATGAGTTTTTCCTTGCTCCACTGTAAGGATCCCACTCTTTTGTATAGTTTTTCTTATTTTGTGTACATTACTTGTTTTATTAACGAGGAGGCGGACTAGCCCCTTGGAACTGTTCTTGTGGTGAGACGGTTGCATAACCCCTCCGTTCTGCTAGTCCTAAAAATCCTATAAAAAAATATGGCTGATTTTGGAAGTTGCTATGAAGGGCTTTTTCTAGACATTACCAATTTTTATCAACAAGATGATGAGTCTTTTTTGCAGTATTGGGGGGCAATTTAAATGTTCGATATTCTCTTGGGCAATTTATATTTATGAGCTTGGGGATCTTCTAGCTATCTTTTGCCGAGGATTAAATTCTATGACATGTCAATTTGATTTGTTGTCCGATGAAGAATTCCTGAGTAAAAATGCCGAAGAGGGTTGGGACTACCTTGATGAATTAGCTCAAAAGCCCCAATTTTGCGAGTTGACTGAAATTGAAATAGAACATCTGTTCTTTAATGAAGGGGTTATTTTAGCTTTGACAGAAATCTCAGAGGTTAAATGGGATGATGAGCTAGATTTTGATTATGCTCCCCAAGAGGATTCCGATTGTACCCTTGATACGCCTTTTCATGAGAAAACTTTTGAGGTTAATGTCACTAGCACTTCCATTGAGTCTCCTCCACCACAAGAACTTGAAAGAGTCGAACTAATTGATTTTCTAGGTGTTGATAATTATGATTGTGTTTACAATCCATTTCTAGTAAATCTGGTCAACACATTGAAAATAAATTTGGTTCGAAATATGCACTTGGTGCCACTACATTTTATCAAGCGACTATTGCTATCACTTTACTCTAAGCATCTTATCTTATGTCATGGTCGAGTATAATATTTAACGAAGGGGGTGAAATGGGATGTTATACTTGTACTAATAACTCTTCATAGTACGAAGGATGTTTGGATTCCACATGAAGGATGTTGTGTATTCTGATGGTCCGGTATAGCCACCTGAACTTGAGCTACGTATGGCCTAGCCACAGTCTCTAGTTCCGGGAAGAAAAGTAGTACCCGTGCAATCGCGTGAAGATTCTTCGGTTGTGTTATTTTTATACATATTGTTATTTGTGAAGCCCAGATAACACAAGCCGAGCGGTTCAAATATTGTTTTCTCTTAGTAGGAGTGATGAAAAAGCCTCTCATTTGGTCGAGGTATAAGGTGGTTGACATTCCACCCCGTCGGTAGATTTTTATCCCTCCTTGTTCTTTATTTTCATACTGTCTTCGTGCTATGAGGACATAACACATTTTAAGTTGGGGGGAGGGTTTACTTCGTTCTTTGTTGCATTGTTTATATTAAGAGTCTTGAAAAAAAAAAAAAGAGAAAATTGAAAAAAAATATAAAAAATTGGTGAATCAAGGAATTTGGATACTGGCGTGTGCTTACTCTTAATCGATGGCTTCTAATTAATGCTATGAGGTTTGTTGTGTGAGATGGAGTCTTGATACGATTTCATGGATAGACTTAAGCTTGTGAACATGACGTTAAAGGGAAACACTTGGTTAAACCGTATTACTTATAGTTGGATAGCATATGCTCACTTGAATTCATGCTTTCGCACACGCATTGTCCCACTTGAGCATTCATTGGCTTCGAAATTGGTTCACGTGTCATTGATCCCTCGGTGTGAATTAACTTGTCTGTGAAATTTTTGGAGCCCCTTTCCTTGTAAAAAAAAGAAAAGAAAAGATGATGCATGCTTTATTGTTAATGTTTATCCGGGCGTTCATTGAGTAACCGGACAATTGGGGTTTGCTCCCACCGTATTGTTCGCATCAAAAGATGGATAGACCTTGTGAAAGCATTGTTGAATGTGGTTAGCTTGGACCTCACTATAAAGCCTTTTTGACTCGAGCAATTAAGTCTGAGGGGTCTCTCAAAACCTGGCGCTCTAAGGCCATTTGGCTTGGGGATGGCCGACCAAACGCTCGCTAAAGGGGTCAACTAGAAAGCCCGAGAGGTCCGGGCATTGCACGACCACATAAAATAAAATAAAAAAGAGATTCATTTGAATAAAGGGAAGGGGTGTGCTTAAAGAAATACCGAGCTATCAATGGTGTGAGAACTGTTTTCAAGATTGGTGAATTTCTTTGTGAGGTTTCTTTTCACACGCATGCCACGTGAGAATTCTCTATCCGACCGTAGGTGAGAGGATTGATTTTACTATATGTGGTTGTCGGTTGGGTATGAGTCAAACTTAAAATATTTGAATTCTTTGTGTTTTGTGGGTGGTCACTGTTGAAAACCCTCATGAGACTTCACTCGTCCTACCAGGGCCGCCCGACGGTTTAAAAGACGTATCCATTTTAGTTTGTTTCCGTAAGTTGCATTTGTTTAGTTTGCTCGGGGCGAGCAAAGTTCAAGTTCGGGTGTGTGATAAGCCCCAAATGTTGTATATATCCGGGCTTATTTCACTCGTTGTGATCACACACACGTGCATTTTGTGCCTTTATACGATTGATTTTGCGCGACTTGTGTTTTTGATGAGTTTCAGAAAATCGGAGCTAAAAGGTGTGTCCAAAGCTCCAAATAATCTCCGGTTGTATCCGGAAGTACCCAATGTCCCGCAATGCCATGGAGGACAATCGCCGAAGCTTGGAAGTCGATTCAAGAAGCTTTGGAAGGTTCAAGGAAGGCCCGGAACAAAGAACAAGAAATTTGGAGTTATGTGCCTCGAAAAAATCTGACCAACTGATAGAAAAAGACTAATTACTTTCTAGATACAAAATCTATGAATATGAGGTCAATTGGGTTGGAAAGTAGACTCATAGAGCTTTCCAACTGTTCAAGAATCGCCTCATTCCGAGTTCGGATGAAGCCGGGGTGTTCCCGCGAAGTTGGGTCAAAAATTTGCCTGAACAGACAAATCTGGATTGATCCAGAATCATTGTGGATCTATCCACTTTGCACCAAAACTTCAACAAACGAATCTGGATCGATCCAGACCTATAGTGGATTGATCCAGAATACTCCGGGTAGCATTTTTTGTGCTCTTTTTGTACCTTCCTTTTATGGAATGTTTTTACATTATGTGAGAGCTTTATGTAACTTTATGGGGGTGAGGAATTAGATGATATAATACACCCTCCTCTCTCCTTCTCTAACATTTTCTCTTTTATTTTCTTAGTTAGATTTTGCTCTCACCTCTCTCCTTCATTGGAGAGAGTTTAATGTCTCTCTCTCTCTCTAGAATACTCAAGTAAGCTTTCATTTCCCGTTTATTTACCGTGTATTAAACGTGTTCCTCTCGTCTAGATCGTTCTATAAATCTTGTTTGTTTTCGTTTTCGTCAAGTAATTAGTTTTTGTGTTGTTCTAGCTAATTCTCTTAAAAACCTTAGTTTATATTTTTTGTTTGTGATTTTCTCTAGAGTTATTGTTGTAGGTACACTTGAGATCTTCATTAAAAATCAGTTTTTAAGTTTATAAATCATGTTTTGCATTTCCTTCAAAGTTCTAGTCTTATTTCTTGCTATGGTTTGTGAGTAGTTTACGTAGGCTTAGTCATGGGGTGATTAACCCACAATGACTCGAGTTTAATCCGTTCATTTCATAAAAAATCTTTCATTTCCTGTTTATCAATGATTTAGTGTTTCATTTTATGTACCAAAGTTTGAGTTTGTTAATCTCTTTGATCACACATAGCCAAGAGCTTGACTACTTGGCACATGTGATGCTTAGGGCGATGTCAACTTAATCGTTTGCCAAATGAACCGAAAAGCCCTAATCTTTGGTAAACACACTTTCTTGTAAATGGTTTTAAAATCTAAATCTTCCGTTCAGGGGCATTTAACAATTCCCCGAGCCGGTAATCAAGAAAGGAACGGATTAGCTTCGGTCATGGTTGTTAAAATGCCCTAGACTTTGCCTTAGTTTAATTAGTCTTTTAAACCTTCCGAGTCGTTCTCAAATTCGAGAGAATTCCACCAAACAAATCACAAACTAAGTTTGCCGCTTCAAGGCCGAAAATCTACACTTGCAAGACAACTCTCATGCCGAGTGTGTTCGGTCCCTGTGGATTCGACCCGGTCTTACCGGTTATTATGCTACTGCAGACCTAGCCCTACGCTTGGGGTGACACCATCTACGATACAATCTAAGGTCGCAAGCACCTCCAATAATAGTTTTTCCGCTGTAGCCTATACATATATGCTGTAAAGATAGGGCACTAATACTTTTTCCTAATTATTTGAGTTGAGCCAATTGCAATGATGTATTTTACCATTCCTTTTAGTTTTATGCGTTTTCTTTTCTCTCAAAAAAAAAAAAAAAAAAAAAAACCCCACAAAAGTTACTTTCATACTTTGGACTATGGTGTACTAACTGTTGTTACAGGTGTTAATTTTATGAGTTCAATGTTTCAAGTATTCTGGCTTGGGGTGTTCAAATAATGGTTTCACCTTGAATTTGCAGTACATCTATACAGTTTCTTTGCTTGTGAGGGTGTTTGGCTGAACACCTAAGCCAAGCTGTACTGCCGCCTGTGATAGCAATCAAACACAATAAAAAAACAGTTTACGCGTAATAGCCGGGAAACCTCCTATTTCCAAGAGGTTAGAGGTCTAGGTAGAATGAATGTGTGAATGCAAATTACAGTGGTTAAACCAAATCTTCTTCATGAACCCTCCCATAAGTTATATTCCCCATGGGCCTTCTCTAAGGAGCCATATTTTTGCTGGAGTACACCTTTTCTCCATGCCCAGGGGCCTTACTGTTTCCAGCAATGATGCATGGACATCTTGATTAGATGGGAACTACATGTTTTGCCGCAGAAGTTCAATGATGTTATTTTTTTGATTTCTCAGCTTACTGTTGGGGAACCAATAACGAGTGTTATTCTTGTCTTTCTCTTTGGACCTTCTTAAGTGATAAGTCTTCGTTCTTTTCATTAGACTTGTTTCATACTTAAGTAAAAAGCAACGGGAGGAAGGGATCCTTTTTTTTTTTTTTCTATAGATAAAGTTTATGTATGCATATTGTAGTTCTCGGGGCGCATATTCTTCCATACCATTATGGTGAACACAAATTATACGTTTGTCTCTTAATGGGTATTAATTGCATTTATTTGTGCCATTACAAATTAAAGTGGACTTCTTTGGAGCTTGGGCATATTTTGGATATGGATGCATTTCGCTTCAACGATGTCTATTCAGAACAATACTTTTTGTGGTCCATATATTTTGTGTAGGTTGGTAGACGGTTATGACATTTGGATAATGCATGGTTTAGTATTTGTAAGTATGATTATGGTGACTATTATATAAGGATGTCGAATGATTGTTAAAAATTAAATTATGATTTGGATTTACTATTGATTCTAAAGCACGTATTTGATTGTGTTAAACTGAAATGGCAAAAGAAAAGTCATTTTGGATGGGATTCATAAAAATATGGAGAATGAAATATGAATAATTAATGCCCAAAACAATTTAAAATTATATTATTAAAACTAATGGTGACTAAATAATTGTAGAACAGTACTTGGTCACCAAAACATTTGGTCATTGAAGGTGTACAAATAATGACCACTTTTTTGGTCACTGAAAAATTTATTCATTTAGCGATCATGCTGGCTGGTCATTAAAATGGTCCACAAATAATGACCACCTTTTTGGTCACCGAAAAATTTATTCATTTAGTGATCATGTTGGTTGGTCATTACAAAGTGCACAAATAATGACCACTTTTTTGGTCACCGAAAAAATCATTCCGTGACCAGCAGGTATAAGTGACCAACCAATTTGGTCGCCAAAAAGAACATTCAGTGACCATGTTTTGATCACTAAATTTTATGCTTCAGTGACTACAAGAAATAATGACCACTTTTTTGGTCACCGATAAAATCATTTAGTGACTAGCAAGTATAATCGACCAATTAATTTGGTCACCGAAAAGGGCATTTAGTGACCATGTTTTGATCACTAAATGTTGGATCCGGATCCTCTGTGAGGATCTTGTGAGGGTTTTGTTGTGGGCTTGACAACACACCAAAAAGGAGATCCAATGGCTCACAGCCCCCTTCCTTGCTTTTAAATCAAAACGGCGTCGTTTTGATTGTAAATAAAATCTAACGGAAAAATTGAGGCCTTCTTTTGCCGTTAAATGTCTTCTGCCGTTAGTGCATGTTAGCCACCACAAACAGTCTATCTCCTTCTGCCATTACTCAAATTTGAAGTGGGCTTCATCTTTTTTCCTTTTCATTTTTTCCCAAATTTATTCTTCTTTGTTAGCTCAAATTTTAATTGGCTTAATTTTTTTCCTTTATTCAAAATTTTCCCAAATTGTTAGATTATCTCTTACCTCAAATTTTTGGTTAGTCTTATAAAAAATCATTTGAATTAGATAATTGTAAACAACAAATCTAATTATCAAAAAATTTATCCAAAATTTAGGTTCCTAAATCTTGAATACTAAATGAATTTTAAAAGAAAAAAGTTAAACGATCATGTGCATGACACTCGTCACTCGTGCATAGCATGAATGAGCCATACCACTTATGAAATTTCGACAAACTAGACTATCTTTTAAGTCCTTGTTAACCAATGGTGATGGGAGTGCTATATTCGCATAGAAAAATTACCCAAATGGACAAATTGACTATCTTTAAGTCCAACCTATGTGCTCATGCATGGCAGCCTCTGCATTTGATCATAACAAATTAACATCGTAAATGTTGGTTATAAAACCATATTTGTCACCAACAATAACCAAGAGAAGGCCTAACGGCAGAAGAAATTTAACGGCAAAAGAAGGCCTCAATTTTTCCGTTAGATTTTATTTACAATCAAAACGACGCCGTTTTGATTTAAAAGCAAGGAAGGGGGCTGTGAGCCATTGGATCTCCTTTTTGGTGTGTTGTCAAGCCCACAACAAAACCCTCACAAGATCCTCACAGGGAAATCCTCATAGAGGATCCGGATCCCTAAATGTTATGCTTCAGTGACCACAAGAAATATGGTCACAAAAACCTTTCTGCGAGTAGGGTTAGGCGACCAAATCTTTTTTGGCCACAGTATACAGTTTGTGACTAAATAGGGCCTTTTAGAGACCAAAATCTTAGTCACCGAATGTGTTTTTTCTTGTAGTGAATATAAAGCACAGAGAGCAAAAATGACTTTTCTCATAGGATGAAAATATGATATGGTGCACAGCACCGTGTGGTGCAGGGGTAGGGATGGCAACTTTCTCATATCCAATGGATACCCGCCCAGCCCCTGCCCATATGGAGGTGGCGATAACCTAGAATTTTCTCCAATAGTAGCTGGTATGGTAGGATATGAAGAAAACCCGTTCGGGTATGGAGCAGGTATGATTTTATAATCCCCATCCCCAAATACCCATACCTGCTCCATACCCAAGCCGTACCCGGTTATACATACTACAAAGACCATATAATATATGTACATATAAATAGGAACATACGTATAAATCTTAAGTATAGTTACATATGTAAACAATCAATAGTGGTCTCCTGCGGTATCCCTCAAATGGGTTATTTGCGGACTTGCGTTTCACGCCGTTGGATTTCATCCAACGACTTAGATTAGGAAGCAAACTCGCGGGTTAAAAAGGGGGGTCCAACCGGGTTAAATGAAAACGGGTCAGTCAGTTCGCGGGTCATGAACCCCTTTCCCCCCTTTCCCTTTTCATTCATTACGTCGAAATACACAGAAGAGAGAGAAAGGGAGAAACGAATGGCGATGGCGATGAAGGAAGAGTTCAACTGGGGTAACGTCTCCCTCCCTCTCTCTCTCTCTCTCTCTCTCTCTCTCTCTCTCTCTCTCTCTCTCTCTCTCTCTCGTTTGATTACTCTCACAAATACCTATTTTTCGATTTTTCTTAAAACCCTAGTTTTTTTTTTCCCAAATTTTGAAAAAAATTTCTTTGAAAACCAAGTTCGGGAGAGACGAACAAGGCAGAGATCGAAGGAAATCTCGTTTATCTAACTCACAAACCCTAGTTTTTCGATTTCAAACAAAATCCTAGTTTTTTGTCGATGAAAACCATATTTTTTCCTGATTTCTCTGTGTATATCTCTCTCAAACTAGTTACTCTCATTCAAGAAATACAACTATTAAGCTACATCACAAGCTGATAGTGTTTACTATAATACCCAGAATATATGCTCCTCTGTGACAGTTTGGGCTGAACAAGGCAGAGTGTTTTCCTTCTCAGTAGAGTGTTTGGAAACCGTAATATATGCTCCTCTGTGACATTTTTGGGCTTATGAGTTGGAAAATAAATCTATACTGTAAATTTGACCTCTGTGTTATGGTCCACAATTCAGATGCTTTCCTAGTTAAATCATATGGGTTTGCTAAGAGTTGATGCTTGTTTGGTAACAGTTGATGGCTGAATTCTTCATGACTATGCTGCTGCATCACCGAGTCTTAAGCTCGGCAAAACACTTAGATTATTCATATGTTTTTCTTCATTAAGCTCAGCAAAAAAATTAGATTATTTTGAACGGTATTGTATTGAAAGTTAATTTCACCTTTATTGCTATCATCACTCTTTCTTATTTGTTGTAGTATTGATCAATCTATGGTCCATGCATTTATTATTCGTGTGTAGTTATACAAGAACTAAGTTGAGAATTTGAAAGTGGGACATTGAGATTTTGGCCCCTTATGGCAGAGTAAATAATGTGATAGACCCATTATTGTACGGGGATATACCCACCAGACACGTGTAGACACCCCGATTTTGACCCGAGAAACTTGTCAAGCATCCCCGATGATGAAAATGCCTGATAAGAGCACGCGAGGCTTGATTGTGAACTGGGAAACCCCACCAAAACCTCTTCAAAATAAACCCAAGTCTACACCACCTTCTAGTACATTCAAAACCCTCTTTTTTGATATATAATATGTCTCGATCCATTTTGAAATGAGGGAGATAGGCACGTTTTACCAAAACGATTCATTCTTCTGACCTTCTGAGGGTAAAATGGTCACATATTTTTATGTACAAATCATATTGGGTTCAAACTACTTGGGTTAGAAAGTAGACTTGACAAGCTTTCCAACGCTTCAAACCATGCACAAAACGGAGTTCGGTAGCACCCAGAATGGCCCCGCAAAGTTTCATATGTTGTACTGTCTCCTAATCCAGGCGCCTGGATTACCCTATTCCAGGCGCCCGGATTCATTCCAGATACTTGCTGTCCCAAGGTCAAGTTAGTGGGGAGGAGCGTCTTGAGGGATTCTCTGGGGATTTTCTGCAAAAATTTGCTAGAAATAGAGGAGGGAAAATAGAGTGGCCTATTAGACCCCTAGTGTGCCCTCCTAAGGGTTCTAATGGCCCTTTTTGGACCCCATTCTTGCCTATATATACCCCCACTTCTCTCCATATTGAAAGATCAGCTCTTACCTCTCTTCCTTACTGTTATTCTGCCCAAATATTTCCAGAAACTCATCCCCAAACTGATCCCTCCATTTTCAACCATCAAAACTCAATTTTCCCCCATCCTAACTCCACAAACTCACTTGATTCTACCCACTTTTCATCATCCACAATCAAATCCCCAATCAAACCACCTATAATCAGTTTGATACACTTCCAATAATCAAAATCCAGTCCACTCAACCTTCAAAAATCATCCCAAATAACTCTCCAAAGTTCACAAATCAAGTTTTCAAGGTAGTTTACCTACCAAGTTGTGTTCAAAGGCCCTGAGGGGGACTCAATCAAGTTCTTACTAGTCTTTCTATACTAGTGGAGGGCTTGGGAGAGGTTCAAAATCATCAAGAAAGAAATCTGTTTTGTGCATCAGTACTCAATCCAGGCGCCTGGATCATCACTTTCCAGGCGCCTGCATTGAGTCCAAGCGCCTGGATTCACTCCAGGCAGGCGCCTGGATCCCCTTTCTCTCTTACCATATTTTCTGCTTTTCTTATAGTTTAATTAGTTCATGGTACATCATTTGCATATATTGATTTTAGGATAATTATTTCTCATATTCTAAACCTCATTTTAATGGTCATTTGGAGTATTTAATTATCAAATCATCCAAAATCAAGCCTCTTTTAAGTTCATATCATGCATTTAAGTTGAGTTTGAGGTCGCTCGTTACAGTGATGTTAAACATCATTTAGAGTGTGTAAATCAGTTAGAGGCATTGCATTTGGTGTTTATTGTGGAAAATGAGACTTGGAGGTTGCTGTCTGGTGGGCAATCCAGGCACCTGCATTCATTCCAGGCGCCTGGATCTGCCTGATCCAGGTGCCTAGATTGCCATCCAGGTGTGATAAATTCATTGCTTGTGATCAGTTTTTGGAGCATTTTAGAGTATTTTGAGCACATTTTAGTGAAACTTCTGAGTCTAATGCATAGATTTTCCACTCATTACACAACCACAAGCATCCACCCATATCTCATTGATCTTTTTGATACATTTTCGTGCATTCATATGAATATGTGTACAAAGTCCATTCAAACAACATTTTCAAAATTCCTTAAGCATTTAGTAGAGACCGGTGGTTACACCGGGCGCGAGGGGTGCTTTAAATTCCTTCCCCTCGCGTAACCTAGCTCCCGGACCCGAGAAATCTCATTTTGCGAGGCTAGTAGTATATTTTCCATTCAAAGGGCAAAAGAGTCATTTTTCAAATGGTTTCTCGGGTATGGTCCATAAACCCGGGTGGCGACTCTATTCAACCAATCAAATCATTTTCCAAAACCATAACCGTTTTTGTGGACATTTCTACTCCGCGGGGTGTCCACAACACGTTGATACCATTTTAACTGAATCGCAATGTATGGGTGAACCCAGAAAATTGGCTAGTTCCTATATTGTTATTGGGATTCAAGTAGCCTTTTTTTTTGCCAAATTTCAAACCCCGAAATAGGTTTCAAACCCCTATCACTATATTTTACCTGCCAAAATTTCTTGATTAATGTTTATGTAGCAATGTCTCTTGTTTTGTTGATTCTAACGAAAGTGTACAATTAAAGAGAGAGAGAGATTAGCATTCTGTTGATCATCTAGTACCCCAGTTGTTCTGAGTTAATCATCTAGTTGGATTAAAATGGGATTGTTCTATCTTGATTCTTGTGTATAAACTCACTTCCCACCCGTTGAGTTTCTCTCTCCAATAACACTAGATTAGGTTCCTAAAACCATTGTTGGCACCAAATTGACAGAGAAGATTGTTGCGGTTATAAGAGGCATAGATGGGTGAACACAATGGAGGAACAACATGTTTGGTGTAGAAAATGCTTCTGCGTGCTTGATTAGACTATCTTTTACCTGCCAAAATTTGATAGAACCCAGACCTCCGACTGGTTCCTATATTGTTATTGGGATTTAAATCTCTGGTAAGTTTCAAGTAACCTTTTTTATTTTTGCCAAATTTCAAACCCTGTAGACACCCCAATCCGGACCCTCAGAATTCTGAAGCTTCCCCGAGGATGAAAATGCCTATATAGAGCAAGTACGGTTTGATCAAAGGCTTGAAGATCCCATCAATAACCTTCCATAAGATTACCAAAATACCCCTAGAAAACCTTGGAATAGCCCAAAACCTTAAAACACATGCACCTGGATTGCTCTTCCAGGCACCTGGATTGGCCAAATCCAGGCGCCTGGAAGGGATCCAGGCGCCTGGAATTGCACAATCCAGGCGCCTGGATATTAGTCCAGGTTGAGTGTAGTTTAAGTTGATAGTGGGCGGGATCGATATCTTGGGTGGATTTTCTGCAGAATCAGTTGGAGAGGAGTGTGAGGAAGATCATTACATCTACATTTACCCCCTAGGTGACCCCTCACCCTTTCTAAAGGTTCAAGTGGTTCATCTTGAACCCTTGTTTGCCTATAAAAACCACACCAATCCTCCATTTTAGGGGGCTGAAAAAATCACTCTCTTACTCTTGTTGTTACTCTGCCAAAACAACTCCAAAAATTCTAGTTTCATCAATCACTTCTCAAACCCAACCCATCTCAACCCCAAAAACCACTTCCTTGCTTCATTAATCCATCATCTACTCATCTCCATCAACCAAGCTCCACCAAAATATTTATAAACTACCATTTTTAGCTCAAAAAAAACCAAAAATCAGAAGCTACATTCCTATAAAACCCATTCAAAAAACCATTTCAAGTCTTTGATCACACCAAAAAGGTAGTTTTTCTATCAATAAGTTCAAGTAGGCCTTGAGGGGAACTCTATCAAGTCCTCACTGGTCTCCTATACCAGTATAGGGTTTGAAAGGGGTTTGAAAATCATCAAGAAAAGAAGTTAGTTTTGTGCATCAGTACTCAATCCAGGCGCCTGAATCATCACTTTCCAGGCGCCTGCATTGAGTCTAGGCGCCTGGATTCACTCCATGCAGGCGCCTGGATTCCCTCCTCATGACCATAATTTCTGTTCTCTTTTGTATTTCATTCAGTTTATGGAACATCATTTGTTTGCATTGGTCTTAGATTAATCATGCCACATGTTTCAATCTTCATTATAATGATCATTTGGAATATTTTACTATCAAATCATTCAAAATCATGGTTTTGCTAAATTTAAATCATGCATTTGAGTGGAGTTTAAGATTCATGTTTGCTGTTATGTTGCCACGCATCATTTAGTATGTGTGTGAATGGTTCAAGAGCATTCCATTTGGTACTGTTTGCAAGAAATAAGATTGTAGAGTTTCTGTCTGGAAGGTAATCCAGGCGCCTGGATTGACCCATTCCAGGCGCCTGGATTCAATACAGGCGCCTGGATCTGCCTAATCCAGGCGCCCAGATTGCAATCCAGATGTGATGATTTAAGCATGTGTGATCATTTTCTGGGGTATCTTAAGGCAATTTGGGGGTTATTTAGTGAAATTTCAGTATCTCTTATGCATAAATCATTCACCCACGACAATTTGCACAAGTATTCACACATTTTTCATTGATATTCTTGATGCATTTGCCATGCTCTCACATGAATTTGAGTTTGAAGTCCAACCAAATAATATTTTCAAAATCCTTTCAACATTTAGTAAAGACCGGTAATTTCACCGGGTGTGAGGGGTGCTTTAAATTCCTTCCCCTCGCGTAACCTAGCTCCCGGACCCGAGAAATCACATTTTGGAAAGACCGGTAAATCATTTTCTATTCCAAGGGCAAAAGAGTCATTTTTCAAAGGTTTCTCGGGTATGATCCTCAAATTTGGGTGGCGACTCCATTCAACCAATCAAATCATTTTCCAAATCGCCGTTAACTTTCGTGGACCCGTCGCTTCCGCAAGGTGTTCACAAACCCCTAAGTAGGTTTCAAACCCCCCAAACCCCTATCATTAGATACTCGTGTTTGTAACTTCCTCTCTCTCTCTCTCACTCTCTCTCCTCCTTCATCACCAGGCATCCTCCAAGCAAATGTCATCAACTTCCACAAATAGTAGATTTCAAGGCCCTTTTTGTGGATGTGGGGTATCAGCCCCCCTAAGATCTTCAAACCAAGATCCAAATCGGGGAAGAAGATTTTTTGGTTGCATCAACTATAAGGTAAGTTCTTGCATAATTACTTTTTCTGTAATTTTAAAACCATAAAAACTTCTTCCATATAATGTTATGCACATTTTTTGTTATCTTTTTGCTGTAGCAACCCACTGCCTGTGGGTTCTTCCTTTGGCTTGATCTTGAAAGGGACATGGAGAAAGAATTATTGCAAGCAGAAAATCAAGTGCTGAAAAGAGAGGTTGAAGCCCAAACAAAAAAGAATGAGAAGCTGAGGAAAAAATACAAACAAGCTGAAGCTAAAGTGTTGGGTTACCAAAATTTTTTTTTTTGGGTTTTAGTTGTGTTTATTTATTTTTGGTTGGGTAAGCAGTTTGTAAATGTTCCTAACACAAGGAATATGAAATATCTACCATAGTTGAGCCCAACTACAATTTGAAGTGGTACTCTCATTTCTTATTCCTTTTCAATGTTAGTAATGCTGTAATTTGTGTAGACAATTTTCATTTCCTACTTGTAATGTTTTCATTCCGTCCATGATTTGGTTTAGGCCAAGACCTCATGGTTAATTGGGTGTTTAGTGAAGGGTTATGTTTCTAATTAGGTAGATATACTAAGCTGCGTTTATAAGAATTACCAAATAGAAATTCTATTTAAAAATTTCGAGCCGTTACAAGATCCATTTCGAATCATGATGTACTCTATACCCGCTCCCATGTTAATTACAAGAAAAGAAAACCAGAAAGTATTGTACATTTCGCTTATCGCAAGTATTGTAGCAATAAGCAATGTAAATTTCTTTGGTTCGTTAAGAGTCAAATTTAATAGCAGCGAGCAACAGCAGCAAGCATCAACTCCATGCCCCGAGTATCAACAGCAGCCCCGAGCATAAACTCCATGCCCCGAGCATCAACAGCAGCAGCAAGCAACAACAGCGAGCATCAACAGCAGCAACGATCAACAACAGCGAGCAACATATTTAAACAGTGAGCAGCAACATGCTCAACAGCAGTGAGTAACAACAGTGACCATAATAGCAGTGAGCAACAACAGCAGTGACCAACAATAGTTAACTTCAAATACCATTAAACAGTGAGCAATCCAGTGAGCAACATACTTAAACAGTCCCTAATAGATTCCAGTGAGCAACAATAAAACAGTCCCTATTAGATAGATTCCAATGACCAACAAAAAAACAGTCCCTAATAGATAGATTCCAATGACCAACAAAAAAACAGTCCCTAATAGATTCCAGTGACCAACAACAAAACAGTCCCTAATAGATTCCAATGAGCAACAAACAAAGTCCCTAATAGATTCCAATGACCAACAAAAAAACAGTCCCTAATAGATTCTAGTGAGTAAATCCAGCGACTCCAAAGCAGAGGCCCTTATGTGCTGATCATGTTTCCCATCCTGAAAGATGAATACAATTAACATTTAAACAGTTCCAAAATCCACTTACATTTAGCTAGAATTAACATTTAAACAATGAACACTATTCAATGAACACTTATAATCATCAGTACAGTCAATGTTGTCATCGTCATCGTCATCCTCATCCTCGTCCTCATCATCGTCATCGTCATCGAGCCTTACAATGAACACTTACAATCATCAGTACAGTCAAGAAGAGGAACAACATTTAAAATTTCTACTAGATTTAACACGTAAACAATTAAATTTAATTTGACATATGAATATATCTTACAAGCATACACCTACCTATTGAGAAGTAATGGACAATTCCTTTTGTCATGCGATTGTCCCGTTAACCCACAAGAACTGCAATGCCTACCCTTCTTCATCGCTTTGTCTTTCCCTCCCTTCTTCATCGCTTTCTCTTTCCCTCCTTTCAATCTTTTACCACAACCCTTTGACCTGACTTTGTTTGGTTCTTTAACATTATATTGGCTTCCAACTAAACAAGGCACTTCGATAGAATTCCCTCGGCCATCTTCCGTTCCACGATCCGTGATTGTAAGTTGTTTAAACTTACTTCGAGCAATTAACAAAGCTTCTTCCAAAATTTGACTGTTTTCTTCACTTTATACAGCCTCCTCAACTACATCACAAGCAAGTGGAAGGAGCCTATTTCGCCTCGTAACCAACGAACCGTCACATATTTCTTTTGCGCCCCCGCCCAAATCATGTCTAACTCTCCCTGCTTTTGCTGATTTTGTCCACCTCCGTAAGATGTACTCCTCCGGTAGTTTTCTAATTTGAATGGTAACAAAGTATTTCAACATGTGTCGACATAGAATACCCTCACATTGAAACATTTTACAACTACAAGAAACATAGTTTGAGGATTTATCTACCACAACCTCACGACCCTTTGGAGCATTCTCCATATCCCTTTGTACATCCCACGTTATACTCTTTTCATCCTCAACTCTTCTCGTTGCCAAATACGCGCTATTTTGGAAAAGTTCCTCTTGAAACTTGAAAAAAATATTCCTTGTGTAGATTTCACTCATTGTCAACTCCATGCCCCACATTGTTTTTAAGCGTGGCTTCTCATTTAAGTCTTTATGGTCCAAATCTAATTCATTATGCCGTAAATGTGCCAATGCCCTTTCAAACCGGGTCACGAAATCCCACAAAGAATTTTCTTTACACACAAACCTTTTGAAGAATGCATGAGAATTTTTAGCTCTTTGACTACTAGTCATGCCGGCAGAAAACATGTGTTTCATGTATATGGGAACCCATTTGTCACGAATCTTGTATAGTCCATGCAACCACTCATTGTCAGACAACTCAGCTTTCTCTACAACAGCCACCCATCCAGCTTCGAACTCTTCAGGGCTCTCGGACTTCCAAATACATTTCTTAAAATCCTCACAATATTTGACATAGGATAATGCACCTATTTTTTCAGAAAATTTATTGACAATATGCCAAATGCAAAACCTATGATGTGTATTTGGAAGAACCTTAGCAATTGCCTTTGCCATGGCGGGATCTTGATCAGTTATGATCACTTTAGGCGGCCCACCAGGCATCACTTTCAACCATTCCTTCAAAAGCCACTGAAAGGTGTCAAATTTTTCTTCCGTTAAGAACGCACACCCAAAAAGTGTGGTCTGGCCATGGTGATTCACACCTAAAAAAGGTGCAAATATCATATTGTAGCGGTTTGTTTGATAGGTTGTATCAAACACCACCACATCCCCGAAATAGTGGTAGGACTTTCTACATGTTGCATCGGCCCAAAAACAGTCAGACATCTTCCCCTCACCATCTTGCTCAAATTTATACATAAAATCTGGATTCTTTTTTTGTTCGATGTCAAAATACTCGAACAACATATTTGCATCTTGTCCCAATAGCACTTTCCTCCTATCTCTTTCGACATTACGAAGGTCTTGTTCTAAAAATCCCACCTTGTCAAGACCTCCGGATTGCACCTCAAACAAACTCATTCGTTGGTTTATTGGAACATTGGCATCCGCTAATTGTTGTGCTAAAGCTTTTTTGGCAAGTGACACTTCACGATGAGATCGTAACAAATGAACTCTCGTTGGCGTTGTAAGAGGGTGGCTATGACCCTCAACAAATTGGGTGACCACAAACCCCCCACCCTCTCGGTTTTTCACCACTGACAGTTTCGCACCACAAGCTTTCCTAGTTATCCCCCGTTTCCTTGTGGTTGTGACAGAATTTTCTACGCTAGGATTTTGGACACTCACCCCTTCTTTGCAACAAACATACTCCTTTCGAATGAGTTCACCCCCCCTACTCTTCTTTGTAGAATGGTTTCGTGTACCAAATCCAGCTGCTCTACCATAAGTATTGTAAAATTTGTGAACCTCATCTACAGTGTCAAACTGTTGTCCAATCTTCGGTATCAAATCGTTGTTAACTTGCGGATAGTAAAGTGTGTCCGAAGAATTACCCGATTCACACGGTTAAGATGGTGCTGCTGACAATAGTTCCATATTGTCCAAAGAATGCATTATAATCTGCTGAAAAAAAACAGGGATCAGATGGGTTAGATGGATCAGATGGGTCAAGCCCCTACAAACAATAGTTCCATATCACTCGAACCCAGGTCAACCCATGTGTTTTCTTTCTCAGCCAGATTTAAATATTAGTTGGATTGATATAAACTCAATTTCTGATTTCACAGTTTATCAGATGGGTCAAGTAGTTGAAAAAAATGTTATCATTTCAATCTGATGCTACAGAAGGTAGGTTTGGGGTGCTTTTATATCAGATTTTAGATTCTATGTATTCTGAATGTTGATTTTCTAGGTATTATAGTAAACACTATCAGCTTGTGATGTAGCTTAATAGTAATATTTTCAAAGCTTTAGTAAACAAGTTTATCTACTTCGACAAGAATATAGAATCCATATATAAAATGTAACAACAATGAAAACTTACAAAGCAACAGCTAAGGCATTTACCCACCGAAAGTGTGACTTAACAAGGTAAAGTGTCTACTGTGACTTAACAATTCTTAACAGGGTAGACCTTGCAATAGTAGTATTTCTTGAATGAGAGTAACTAGTTTGAGAGAGATATACACAGAGAAATCAGGAAAAAATATGATTTTTCATCGACAAAAAAACTAGGATTTTGTTTGAAATCGAAAAACTAGGGTTTGTGAGTCAGATAAACGAGATTTCCTTCGATCTCTGCCTTGTTCGTCTCTCCCGAACTTGGTTTTCAAAGAAATTTTTTTCAAAATTTGGGGAAAAAAAAACTAGGGTTTTAAGAAAAATCGAAAAATAGGTATTTGTGAGAGTAATCAAACGAGAGAGAGAGAGAGAGAGAGAGAGAGAGACCTTCGGATTTGTCACCTTCGATCGATTTTTGAAGCTGGTCGTGTTCTTCGATCAACTTGTTCGACCTAGGGTTTCGTCACAACAAACTGAGAAACAACAGAAACGCGAGAGAGAGAGGAGAGAGAGAGAGAGAGAGAGAGAGAGAGAGAGAGACGTTACCCCAGTTGAACTCTTCCTTCGTCGCCATCGCCATTCGTCTCTCCCTTTCTCTCTCTTATGTGTATTTCGACGTAATGAATGAAAAGGGAAAGGGGGGAAAGGGGTTCATGACCCGCGAACTGACTGACCCGTTTTCATTTAACCCGGTTGGACCCCCCTTTTTAACCCGCGAGTTTGCTTCCTAATCTAAGCTGTTGGATGAAATCCAACGGCGTGAAACGCAAGTCCGCGAATAACCCATTTGAGGGATACCGCAGGAGACCACTATTGTGTAAACAATTACCTTTTTAATTAGTAAATCTTATCACTTACTACATATCCTAGACTACTTAATATTCAAAAACATCAATTAAGATTATATATTTTTAAATATAAATATTACTTTATTTCATTCTTCACTTATTTATTTATTTTTTTGTTTGGATATGGGTATGTTCGGGGAAACCCCAATCTCCATCGGGAGATGGGTTTGGTTTTTCAACTAATATCCCCAATGGGGATGGGGGCGGGGATGGTGAAAGATCCTCCAATCAGAGATCGGGTATGGAATAGGGTCCCCCGATCCATACCCTATCCATTGCCATCCCTATGCAGGGTCCAGCTATCCATTGCGAAAATGTATGACTCAGATTTATCCAAGCAATAGATGGATCGGATTTGCATAGGGCTCGGATTAAATCCGACCCGTGAATTTTCGCAATGGACGGCCAGATGCACCGTACCACACAGTGCCGTACACCATGTGCACGGTAGAAACTCCTCTTCCACTCTTTAATAAATCGTCTGATTCCAAAAATATTTACCAAACAAACAAACATACATACATTATTGAGGCATTCTTTATTGACAAGAAAATAGAATACAAAGGGAAATAATGCAATTACTGTTCCATGACGTGCCATATCAAAGTTATTATGGTAGGACTTGGAGAAGTACAAGCAATATCTCAGCCACTGCCTAACGTCCAACGATCAACTATTGAGGGTAAAATTGTAATTTCACCGTGGACGAAACGTGGAGGGACGAAAACAGTAGAAGCTCACTCCCACTTTATATATACTTATTAATATTATTATTATTATTATATTATATTATATTATATAGTAGATAGATATAAGTTAATATTTTTAATTGCTAGATTTTTTTTTTTTTTGAATATCAGACAATTTTACGTTATCTTACTTTAAAATTTTTTCAAAATTTTTTAATAAAAGGAATCTAAAATATAAAGCTTTTGATAAAAATAGTTCAAAACAAACATTTTTTAAAATCTTTTGTCTTCTTTTGATTGTAATTTAACAAACTCAAAGAGTCGGATATTTTCACTGAAATTTTTAAGAATTCAATAACAACAATGTTGGATTTGTGGGGGTCAGCATCCACCATTTACTCAAGGTGCTCTTTGTTGGCACTGGGCAAATGTAGGGAGAAAGTGTAATAAAAATTTAAAAAATGGTTAACCCAAGTATACAAAATTTCTCTTTAGATCATCAAGATTGAGTTCCGATCAGAAAAAAATTGGACATCGTCGTCAAAATCTTACACAGTCATCAAAATCTTACATTCTCAAACCTTGAAAATATTTGATAAAAAATATTTGTTACTTAAAAAAACTTAAAATATCACTTTTGACTTTAAGAGACTCTCTTTCCTAATTATGTGCTCCGACGTCCGGCGTTTGACCCACTTTTGTGACTATCCACATTTACCAATTCAAGCATTTTACTGGTGAACATAATTTTTTTTTTAGTCCAAGCAAGAATTTACATTACTGGTGAATTTATTTATCTTGGTATCATGTATCTATAGTCTATACGATATGTGACACACATTTATAAAATGCAATACGTTATTCCCTTCTTAAAAAATCTTATGAAAATGCAGCTTGGTCAGTAATATTCTCTCCCATTTTACCAAAAAAATGTCCTCGCATTTGCAAAAAATATTCCCTTTAAAAAAATTCACATTGAAACTCTCTTTCCAATTTCAATTCAATTTTCACATTTAATTTTAAATCACGTATCAATGAAAAATAAATACTAGTAAATAATTGTTTTTTCCGTGCTCTCACATATAAGAACGTACAATGATTTTTTTTTTTAATGTACAGCGTTCTTACTTTATTACCGAGAAGTTGCATTTACTACTCTATAACCGAGGGAGAAGATTCGGAGATCAGGGGAAAAGGGTGCCTTGCTTTGCCTTAGAGCATCCGCATTAGTCTCTTCAAATTTTGGATAAAATTACATCTTAAAAAGTCACTTTATTACTTTAGCTAGTCACTTTTAATTTGCCTATTGCATCAGACTCTCTATTCTAACTTATGGTCCATTAATATAATATTTTCTTCTTATTCTAATTAAGGGCATTGTCACTTTGTTGTTCTTTTTTCTCACTAATAATTGTATATATAGACGGTGATACGTGCATATGTAGAGAGAGAGAGAGAGAGAGAGTTGAATTTCGATGCCGGTTGTATTGGACTGGAGGAATTTTTGTTATTTTTTAGTTTCAAAGCAAGGAAATTAACTAAAATAAGTAATTTGTTGAGACTTGAGAGTGAAGGTGGTTGTTTTCATGTTTAATTTGCTTTTTGAGTACTGGGAAGTGAAGTTGTAAAATTTAAAAGTCGTTAGTTGACCGATGCATTAGCAGCCAAATTAGAACAGGACGGGAATTTTGTGTTTTGACCGATCATATTCTATTATGGAAAATGCTAGGTACACACAATTTACCCAAACACACACACAAGTGTGTGGGCTCCACACACACAACACACTTGTGTGTGTGGAGCCCACACACTTGTGTGTGTGTTTGGATAAATTGTGTGTACATTTTTGTGTGTATGTAGTGTTGTTGTTCTATTATCTATTTGCTACCAACTCAACTAATGTACTTTTCTTTGTCCTTAAGGCTGCTATTGGCTTTTTGGCTTTTCACGACTTTTTATGTAATGTATTATAAGAGAATGACATGTCTCGAAAACTATAATAAACTAGTTTTTTGGTTTTTTGAGTTAGTGAAATGGGGTTGAGGTGATAAACAAATCAAACTACTCGAGTTTGAGCTTGTGATCGCTATTTCAAAACGAAAACATTGCCATGTTTTACAGTAACCAGGATTGAATATTTTTTTGAAAACTTATTTCGAACTATACGTACTTAAATAAGTTACTATGCAGTTCGTTAAATTGATGAATCTACAAAATAAATTTACTAGTAATCGGATTAAGTAAATGTTTTATGAGATCAACACGTGATAAATCAAGTTAATCCAAGGGGTTAGTTCAGCTGGTTAAGGCCTAGGATTTGCTCCCATCAGGTCCCCGATTCGAATCTCCCGAAGGGCCACCTCACGGGCTCCCGTAAGAACGTCCCAAAGGCTGCTGGGACACCTTGCATTCCCCCCCCCCCCCCCCCCCCCCCACACACACACACACAAAATCAAGTTCAAACATTTTTTTAAAACTCGTGAATTGCAATTTAAACTTAAACAATTTACATTTTGGGTTTTTTAGCTAAAAAGAGAGAATTTCATTTCAAGAGAAATGCTATTACAAACTATCAGATAAAAAGAGAACAGAAATAATAGTAACATACAGACGGGAAAAACATAAGATAGAACCAAAATGACAGAAGGATATATATCCAGCGAAAGCTTGCTTCGGCCATCAGATGTCCGTGATCAATGTACGTTGTCGGTTTGCTGTCCCAGTAGCTCCACGAATGACGAAACTTCCATGCAAAAACTATCCGATACAAACCAAGTGACTTCTTTGCACCTATGTTCGAATTACATTTGGGGTTGTTCGGCTCATTTATATTTATGGACCCTACCTAGTGTTAAATTTTAGGAGTATTTTAGGAGGAAAATGGACTCCTTCAAAGTTCAAAATGGTCGAAAAACGTGACAATTGTAATTCCAATTCAAACAGTCGACGGCTGGCACCAGCATACTATGTGTGCTATTTTCCCTCTCTCTCTCTCTCTCTCTCTGAAAGTCCAAAATCTAAATGTGCTGAATTCCATCACGAGGTGTTTTTTGTTGACGCTACGACAATTTCAAGCAACGTGATCTTCATTTGCATCCTTGCATTCAAATTGGTAGACTTAAATTGCACAATTTCTTGTTAACTAGTTGGTTTTAACTTTTATTGCTGTATTAATTTGATTTCAAAGTAATTAAATCAGCCCGACATCAGTATAAAGTTGTAAAATGATTTTGAAGGTTTCATCCGCCCCAATTAAGTGATTACTTAATTCACACAACTACTCTACAGTCTACTATGAGCATTTACTATGGAAATTAATGTTAAAATTTTAGATGTTAAAGTGTCAACGTAGCAAGCTTAGGGTAAATACTCTTAAAATTGGTGTACCGTACGCACTTTTTTATTTTCAGCCACCAAAATTCATAAATTACCAATTGAACACCAAAAAAATTTGTATATTGGAAATCACAAAAATTCATAGAAAATACCACAAAAAATTTGTAAACAAAACCATAAGAATTTGTTACTTTGAGACGTCTTTTGTGACCTTGCACTATTTTTTTACCACAAAGTTCATAAACAACACCACAAAAATTCATATTTCGGGCCACAAAAATTCATAAAATGAGCTACCAAATTCGTAAAACGTTGTTCTGTATACCCAAAAATTAAACGAGCTACAAAAAATCATAAAATGAGCCAAAAAAAATTCGTATTCGTAAGGGGGTGTTATTGACTACTTTTTAAAAAAATTAACATCTTGCACAATCTCACACCTAACTTACTATTTAACCATGCATAGTGAATGCTCTAAAGGCGTGAACTCAGCTTAATGATCTTCAAGAATGCTCTAAAGGCGTGAACTCAGCTTAATGATCTTCAACAGATCTCATAATCGAATCTACAGGAGTGAACTTATGGCTAATTTCATTACTCAATCATCAATCCCCCTTGAGATTTTCCTGAGACCTAGGCTCGAATTTACGCTGCTGAGAAAGACTACATGTGTTCAAGTGGCAACCAAAGCCTCAAATACGTTCATAGTATTAATAACACAAAATTTATCCCACATTAATTGTTTTTGTCGATAAAAGTTGAGGATTTTTCTTTTGTTCACAAAATGAGTCAAGCGTAGAAAGAACATCATAAAAAAAGTAAAGGAAAATGCATGTATAAAAAAAAAGAGAGTCTTTCTTCGACAATGACATGGTATATGGGTCAATCATGGAAATAGGACATGAACTAATTCTTTAATGTCAAGAGAACAAATCACTCATACATTCCAAAAATGCCCCCTTTAGCCGATGAAAGTGCCTAAACCCCCAAACCTAATGAAAGTGCCTAAACCTAAATACTAGGGTATCCTATGAAAGTGTCTAAACCACTAAAATCCTATAAATGAAAAGTGCACCCTAAGTGCCTAAATCCAAAATGTTTAAACTCACTATATCCTACCCTAAAGAGCCTAATCCCCCTAAAATTGAACCCACCCCAAAATTGAAGAGAGAGAATTTCTCCCATGCGCATGAGAGAGAGAGAGAGATAGAGAAGTGGGTCATCAATTTCCAACGTGGTGAGTCAGAAAATTTTCGGGAGATTCCCATGCATGACGCATCAATTGCAAAGTAGGGTCAGAAAATCTTCGTGATGAGTCGGTTTCAAGGTCGGAGCAGGGTCCGCATTCCTTCACAAGCATGGCTTATTGCTTCTACTTCATTAAGGGTATTTTTGTCTAGTATTGTCCTTGAGCCCTCAAATTTTTTTTATCAATGTATTGGAGGTCTTAAAATAAATTAGGTTGGACTAAACACCCTTTAAAGCTCCAAACTAGCCTTTAGACCAATTTTCTGAAAAAAGGAATTAGCTGCATGATGTGAACAGTCGATTAACGAATTTGTATTGTTGGGTTATTCCTGAAACAAAAAATCGATTCCATATTTTTAATCATATATAGTATTCTAGTTATTTGTTTGTCAAAAAATGAATTACCCATATTTTTTTTTTAAATTAAAGCATTTTTGTGTACTTCTCTAGAACTATTCGAAATGATATGAAGCTCACTACAAGAAAAGAACTGATTGCCAGCGCTTCTAAAACGCTTCTAATTAGAGACCCTAAAAGAGGAAAAAAAAAATTGAGTGCCGACTTGGGCACCAGTGGGCACTGCCACGTGGTGCTCGTCGGCTCATCCAGACCAAGGGTGAATCCTTTCATGGGCTAAGGTGGGTGATGAAGCGATTTCCGGTACTCCTCAAACAATGACCTGTAAAACAAGATCAAACTTGGAACACCGATGTGGTGTTAGCCACCAGCCTCTGATGCCTAAGTCAGTAGATTGTATGGGGTAACTTGTCACTCAATTATTGAACGTCCAGAATGACATACCTTTCTTGATTATCTGGATGACTTTAATAGGCTTTCGAAGTGATAGAGTCCTCTTAAGACTTAGAGTCTTGGCTCCTGATTATCGATGTTTATCCCTATAACTCTATAGTATGTTATGTTTCTTGTTCCTCACGGGGATTAGACTCCCAATCCCTTTTCAGTTAGATAAGCCTTGTGTACCCCTTAAGGTTATCTTGTTCCAACAAATTAGGGATAGGAATCCCCTTAGTTCGTTTGGATTTAAATGAGGGAACACACATCGTCCTTTTCCTTACCTCGGTCACGTCTGACTGAGCTGATTTGTATGCCGGGCCGAGCTTTAGTACATGAGTTGTTCAAAGAAGTCAGTTTAGGCCGAGCTTTAGTACATGAGTTGTTCAAAGAAGTCAGTTTAGGCTTATTTGTATGCCGGGCCAATAAATTAATTTTAGCCCACCTCATTTTTTTTTATTTAGCAAGATTTAACTGATGGAATTAACAACATAAAATTCTTATGTAGCAAGATTTAACTATCATCGATGCAATAGTCAAATTCGAACTAAGTTCTCAATGAACATGTCCAACACACTTAAAACATCAAATTTGAACCATGGACCTATAGTTATTCCAAAATTGGGGAGAAACTATCTGCAAGGATGATTTTTCAAAGCAAAGTCCAGTCATGGTTCTCCAAGTTTATAAAAAACTGTAGTAAAGGGATGCAACTGTAATAAAGGGTAATTCACACATTACTCTACGACCAGAATGAGAATGACAGACAGAACTTCCCAAAGCTTTCATCTATGAATTTCAATCGAACAAAGGCTCCAGCTCAGGCGACGATGAGAACAGGCAACCTCTCTCTCTCTCCCTCTCTCTCTGTTGTTATTTTTCAATGTAACCGTAATATTGTCAATCTAGGACTCTAGGCGCTTAATCTTGATGTTTTCGGTCAACTAGTAAATTGACGTATTAACTATTTAGGGCCTTTCTCTCGGTTGGGTATTTCTCGTATGCGATATGCGCCTCCGGCCTCTCTCTCTCGTTTCTCTCTATTCGGGGTTGTGAGTTCTCTCTCTCACGCGTCTCCGGCGAACAGTAGTTACTTAGTAAATCAATCTCTATCTCTCTCGTCTCTCATGAGAATCCTGAGATTGCTTGTTGACTGTGGGAAATGGCTATAAATAGTTATATTGAAGCATGAGTATAGAGTCTACAAGTGTTTCATTATGTTTTCTTGCAAGTCTGGTTTTCTCCTATTTTGATCGGAAAATTTTTTCTTGAGTACCCATAAAGTGTTTGATAAGTTGTTTGATTGAACGATGGATGTCAAAATTTGGATGGAAGAGCCACTACTGTTGTTTATTTTTAAGCACGAGTAAAGACTCATTTTGATGATACCCAGTATCTTTAACACATCATCTAAACAAATGAATATAATTAAAATTTCTACCTGCCATGCAATTAATCATAACATAAACTGTTGTTTATTTTTATGCACGAGTAAAGACTTATTTTATGTTTTGAAAACTATACATGATAATCATTTATGATGTTGTGAGAAATTGTGAAACAAACTGATGGAATTAACAACACAAAATTCTTATGTAGCAAGATTTAATTATCATCGATGCAATAGTCAAATTCGAACTAAGTTCTCAATGAACATGCCCAACACACTTAAAACATCAAATTTGAACCATGGACCTATAGTTATTCCAAAATTGGGGAGAAACTATCTGCAAGGATGATTTTTCAAAGCAAAGTCCAGTCATGGTTCTCCTAGTTTATAAAATCAACTGTAGTAAAGGGATGCAACTGTAGTAAAGGGTAATTCACGCCTTACTGTACAACAAGAATGAGAATGACAGACAGACTTCCCAAAGCTTTCATCTATGGACTTCAATCGAACAAAAGCTCCAGCTCCGGCGACGATGAGAACAGGCAACCTCTCTCTCTCTCTCTCTCTCTCTCTCTCTCTCTCTCTCTCTGTTGTTATTTTTCAATGTAACCGTAATATTGGCAAATTGTCTTTGGCTTGAAGGTTGATGATATTCTATGATGTATCCTTATTAATCCAAACTCTTGCATGTTCCTTTCCCATAGCATTCCAAGGAAGATAAACATTACCTAGCTTGTGTAGACCACATGGTTGTGACACTATTATCTAATCTTTTTGTATTCTAGGCTCATCTTTGATATCTTTTCCAGATATTTGAATGAATGCTCAAAGGAGGAGAGTAGCTTGCTGTTCACATTTGGTGAATAGTTTACAATTGAGAATAAGCCTGGTGAAAGAGAAAGGCGATGCGTTGTAAACTGTAAAATAGGTTTATAAGGAACTACCAATGTTTGGGGTACTTTCTATCCCTTCATTTGTTTCGCCTCGTGTATCCACAACTTCAAGGTACTTTGATCTCTTCGATTATACAAAAATACCAAATGACTAAGTTCTATTTATTGTGACCCTCATTCCCTTCTTGTGTGAAGTTGCAGATTGATTGCTACGATGTCTGTGGCCGGAACTAAAAATCCTGGATTATCAATTGAATCTGTATCGGTAAAGCCTCCTTCTCACCCTACATACGATTTGAAAGGTGTCATCAAGCTTGCCCTTGCTGAAGATGCTGGGGATCGAGGTTTAATTCCTCTTGTTTTATCTGGTTCTCATGGTTCTCATTCAAATTTGTTTAGACTTCTTAAATCTTTTGCAGAATTAACCATGTTTTGCATCAGGTATGTGAGAACCCAGGAGCGGTAATGTCTTTGTTGTTTAGTTATGTATAATGCTTCCATGGGGACATATGTATGATCAATGTTCTCTAGCCAACATTTCGGTGTATTGTTCATCATGTGGCTTCAAATGCAGGGGATGGGACTTGTATGGCCACAATTCCAGCTAACATGGAAGTGGAAGCCCATTTCTTGGCAAAGGAGGATGGTGTCCTGGCCGGTATTGCACTGGCAGAGTCAACATTTAGTGAGGTTGATCCTACCCTGAAGGTATTGCAGGCTGAATAAATGATTCCCGTATGTCAAGAATATCTCGTTTGAATTCTTGGTTATTCTTGTTGCATGCATTGGTATCAGGTGGTGTGGTTAAGAAAAGATGGAGATTTTGTTCATAACGGATTGCAATACGGGAAAGTACATGGTAAACAAAGAAAATTGCTACCTAGTCAGAATGGGAGAATTTTCAAGATCATTCAATATCTTAAGCTCTTGTTTTGTCGTTAGTTTTCACAAACACAAGACGGGCACATAGCATTGTTGTGGCGGAGAGGGTTGTGCTTAATTTTATGCAGAGGATGAGTGGAATAGCGACTTTAACCAAGGTTGTGTAACCGTAAAACTTTTTTCCTTATTTCTTTCTTTCAAACTCTCTAGGATAAAAAAATCTAAAGACGCAATGTCTCTGGATGAATAGCAAGGGTGAGGTGCCACTTTACTCCAAGTCATGTGATTATCTGCTCCAATTTGGACCTCTATGGATAACTAAAGGTTCTAAAGTAACGAAAACAAATTTGCTGTCCGGAACATGACATATTGTTACTGGCGTATGATTTGTACTTTTTTGTCACAATAGATTTTCAAAATTTCTAGGAAACAGTACAATCAGGAAGCACTCTCTGCTGTTGACATACAAGTAACAAAGTTCGACATGAAAGATTATTGGTTTCTAAGGAATTGCACGAAGTGCTACCCTAAAACTTCATGATATAGCATGAAATTTCTGCAACAGACTAAGATAAACCAGAATCACTAACCAAAGATGTAATACCCCAGGTTTGGGGGTAGATGGTGTTTAGCCCCACATTGGTTGTTCACAGGAGTGATCTTGTACATATAACAAACCATGTAAGAGACTACTAGTACCTTGGGCTTAAGCATTTTGGGTCATGTGGTGTGGCTTGTGGATCAAATCAAGGTACTGGACCAGTGGTCTACATGGGGCATTTCAAAAGACATTCCATAATCATTTGCTGCTGTTGATGACAATATTTCTGTGGAGTTTTATTTTAGTTGTTGATGCAAATTGTCCGCTGAAGTCTTCGGTTTGCCTATTCTAAGCATATGGCATTGCACATTCATTGTGCAAAGTATTGATTAGATTACCATGTTCACTGCAGGCAATGGCTGATGTTGCATGCCCTGCATACATTTTAGAAACTAGGAAAACAGCTCCAGGTTTACGTCTGGTTGATAAGTGGGCTGTATGTTCACTTATTTTGTTGACGCTTCTTGGATTTCACCATAACTGTTACCTTTTAATTTAATTGTTTGTCGTGATCTTTTGCATCTCTCTCACAGGTACTGATAGGTGGAGGAAGGATTCCCAGAATGGGTTTATTTGATATGGCGACGATTAAAGATAACCATATATCAATAGCGGGAGGTGTAAAAAATGCTCTTAGTTCTGTGGACCTGTATTTAGAGGAAAACCATCTTCACATGGGCGTTGAGGTAGTTTTCTCATTTTAAAGTTTTCCCTGGCATCATCTTCTTTTGACCAGCAACTCTCTCTCTCTCTCTCTCTCTCTCTCACACACACACACACACACACACACACACACATTTTGCATGTTTGTAGGTGTGATTGTGTGTACAAAGAAGTGCATCTAGTGGCAACGTTATGTATGCATACAAAAATTTTGGCTTCATTGCCAGGTTGAAACCCGAACACTTGGGGAAGTGAATGAGGTATTACACTATGCATCTCAACAAAAAACTTCCTTGACTAGGATAATGCTGGATAATATGGTTGTCCCACAACCAAATGGGGATGTTGATGTGTCAATGCTTAAAGAGGCTGTAGATATGATTGATGGCAAATTTGAGATTGAGGTACATCCAATTATTGGTTCCCCTTTGTAGATCATTTGATTATACCATTTTCTTTTAGTCATCGCATGAACTGTCATTCTCTACCTGATGCCTACTACCTGCACCTAGTAAGGCCTGAGTGGTCAATCAACATGCATTCTTAATTTATGATATGATGATCCTGTAGCTGCTGAATTCCCAATCCTGCAACTGCTGAATGTATCATGTTGAGCTAGTTTTTTCTCTGTGGCTCCTTTATCTACTTGGTTTTCTGATCTATGAGTTGTTTTGTAGAGTGACAGATGACACCCAAATCCAAATTTCTCCACATATTTTCCTCGTACACATTAGGAGCTTCCTGCTTTATGTTGGATATTGTTTTGATCTAATAAATTATAGCTTGTCTTAACATTATCATGCAAATTCCGAGCTTTACTTAGCTTTTTTGTTTCGGTATATGCATTTTTTTTTTTTTTGCATTCTAGAACATGTTCTTGCTATTCCACAATGAGAAGCACAGAAACTTGAAAAGTGGGGGTGTGTCCTTATCGGACACGTATCTGACACTGACACTCCTCGGACACTCTTAGACACGTGTCAAATACTATTATTTCCGTGTCCATAATTAGAAGGTAAAAGTTTTAAAATTGGACACGTTTTAGGCACTTCTTTGATGTCAGTGACTAAGAAATAAATGTGATTGGCACTTCTTGGAAACTTGCTAACATGTGATTATCAAAGATTTCGGAATTTGATATATAACTGTATCATCCAAAGTTGGAAAAATATTAATTCTTATAACTGATCAAATTTGAATTTACTTGGAGGTTTTTAAAGATTTCTAGAGGTTTACTAACCGTGCCCACGCCCTATTTTTTAATAAATTATTGAGTCCCATGTCAATCTGGATTTTTCATAACTTGGGTATACTTGTGAGTTGTGGTCATATCCATACATGACAACATACTTTCACATATACATATTTATAGACGTATCTTGACGTGTCTATGTCATGCATTTTGGAGGAAAAAGTATCCGCGCGTCGTGTTGGATCCTTGCCCTATGTGCATAACTTCCTAGTTCCAAGTCATCATCACTATTCTATCGAGCTTGTGGAGAAGTCTTCTATGCCTCCATGATAAAACTGCTCTCATTTATGGTTCCTCGGTGTCGGGTAATCTGTTGAAAATGACCTGGTTGCTTGATTTCACTGTCATCCTTGTGCAAGAGATTGTACCCTAGGTCTGTAGCCTTGAAAGCGTGTTGGTTTCTTGTTGACAGGCATCTGGAAATGTTACGCTTGAAACAGTGCACAAAATTGGACAAACTGGCGTGACTTACATTTCGAGGTAATTATGCACTCTAATCGAATACAATGATATTGTTCTTTTGTGGTTTATACATACAAACATTGGGCCAGTAGTTCACATGGTTGATGAAGTTCCCAAATTCCATCTTCTGAGATGTATTGAGGTACAGAGAAGTTATGTCGGAATGATAACTGTTGTTCTTCATATTATGTATTCATAAAAGGTGGTCCCATATGCAGTTCAGATTAACTGCTCTGAGGTGACATAAATAATTTTCAATTCAGTTGCAACATTGGTAAACAAAATCGCAGCATGTTGCTGTGGAGAAAGGAGAGAGAGACCTATTTCTAAAAGAAGTGGTTCTCTTCCTCGATAAATTGGCATTTACAACATGCATTGGCGCATTAAGATGTCTGTTGCATCTGTGGTTTGTCATTTGTGGATAAGGATGGAGCGTTGTACTGCCACTCCTTATACTGCCACTCCATCTGGCAGTGGCAATACAGCTCACACCAGACCAAGAGGTATCCCTACTGGTTGATTTTTTAAATAAAGCATGTGATTAGAGGAGTTTGTACCTCACAATTCACCCTACGTATCTTACACGGTCTTGGGTCCAAGTTTCTGGCATAGTGTGACCGTATGAGTCTTAAGTGTCAAATTCACATACCTCTCATTCCAAGGACACGAGGACATGCAAATATTTGTAGTGTTTTCTTGATGAATATGAAACTAAAAATGTCGATCACACAAGTCGAAACTAAATGAGAAGTTGATCTCGTCTTGGCATCTTAAAGTAACTTGTTGGGTCTTCTTCCTTAGTATGAACTAAGAAAGAAAATTCATGCAAAATACTATTGATCAATAGTCTTGTACTGGAGACAACTGGTGGACGTTCGACTTGGAAATGCATGTGCCCAAGACTGTACTCAAGGAGGTTTTTTTTAATATCAAGTTTAAGATTGTTTTCTCGGTACTGGATCATAAGATTTGGAAAACGTTGTAATATTATTTTCATGATCAAAACAATTTGAACATTTGAAATGCTAAGAAAATCACCTTTAGTTTCGAGGGACTTGCCTTTCGGACTATCTGCAACATAGCCCGGTTCATTAGAAAACTCAATCTGTGCACAAAGGGTGAATATTTACCATCACTTCAATGAAGGGTGGATAAATTGGGCCCGTCTATAATCATTAACCCGATCGACTTATACACCTTTTTTGGTCATTAAAGCTTCTACAAATCTGGAGTTGTATGCGATAAAACTCAGAAGATGGCAGCTTAGCTTTTCTTTATTTAGTGTACATGGTTGAAGAATGTATACTAGGATAGTAGTGCTTCTGGACTCATGTACGAGGCCATGACACCAGTTGTGAGACAGTAATGACTAAAATGCAATGACTATCTTCACGAGCTAGAGCTTATTGCTTGCCAGTTGAATATGGATAGACTCAATGATCTGAGTTTATCTAGTTTGCTAGGTAAGATTGGCAGTGTAGGATGCAAAATATTGTGTTTTATCTTACACCAGGAAGCCAAAAACACCAAAACAATTGTACATCAGGAATCCCTTCGGTGCTTTTTATTTTCGATGCGCTTTTCCTTTTAGCTGTCATTAAAACATAGATGCGTATCGTTTTATAAAAATTGATAAATTATTCATGTGTTGGTGTTCTGCAGTGGTGCGTTGACGCATTCAGTGAAGGCACTCGACATTTCTCTGAAAATCGATACAGAGCTTGCACTTGAGGTTGGAAGGCATACAAAACGAGCATGAGCACCTTTCTTTCGTGACCTCCTCCTTTCCAAATAGAGTGGAGGTATGGAACAAGAAGGGTGGAGTTGTCGAAAGTACGTAAATACGAGAGATTCGTAGCGGATGTAAACCTTTTTATTGGTGTTTTCACAGTAAAAGGCGAGCATTTCCAAATAGGTCTTCAATAATGGAGTTTGGGATAAACACACAATGTTTTCGATGTAATTTGTTTCGAATGATGCGACTTCTTGGGCATTTAATGGAGATAGATGTATGGGTTTAAGATTCTTGGAATTTATGGACGTATATTTGCAGTGACCATATATATTTGGATGAACTCCTAACAAGATATTTGAAAACGAATAAAATTTTTATAACAATCATGTTTGTTGGAGATCAATTATGCTTTTGCAAGGCTATTTGGTTTGATACACGAATGGAATTTGACCCTAACTAATTGGGACATAACCTACTAGTGAGGTGATTTGAGTACAGCCATGGTGGATGATGATTGGTGTGAAGTTGGCGCTATCCTTCGGTTGTACGCAAATACAAGGACCTTTGCCACAGAAAGTGTATTTGAAGAAAAAGCTCAAAATCAGTAATTGAATAAGCAAGAAAGTGACCAGACAAGAAGAAGAAACTGCTACAGTGTGGTTTCATGCATCTGTTAGTTTCATCTTGAGCTCTGATCTATAGAAGCAAAGTCATCTACAACAAGTCACGGGGTTAGTCTAGTTAGTTGATGGGTTTGCTCCCGACACAATTGATCAGGGTTTAATTTTTGAGGTCAGGCCACTAGAAAGTACTCCCTCCATCCCGAATTTCTTGCTTATTTACGTGCATGCATGCCATTTTTCAGTTACTTATATCTTTCAATCTACGATGTTTTCTACAATTTTGAAAACTTTGTTGAAAAGAACTTATTGAAAACTATCAAACAAGATTCATATTGAATATATATAACATTATACATTTGAAAATATAAATAATTTTTTGAGATGTTGTGAATAGTGCAAGTAGACAAGAAATATGGGAGGAAGGGAGTAATTTATTGTGAAGCCCATTGTCCTGGTGTGGATGCCTTGCCTTTGACCTTACTGAACAGAGGATTAATGAGAAAGCAAGTTCCAGTCGCTGGTTAGTAGGGAATGGAGTTTTCACATGGGTTTTCATAGTACAATTTTTTTTTTTTTATAGAGGATCAGGGTTGTCCGGGTCAGCATATGCGCACCTCAATTAATCCCTTCTTCGGTCCAGTCAAAATTAGGCCATTATGCCGGGAATAGGGCATTCACAAGAAATTGTACTTTCTTGCGACTTGACCAAAAGAATCAAACACTGATCAATTGTACAGATAGCAAAATCACCAACTAACCGGACTTATCTTTGGACCTGATTTTTCCTAGTACAATCAATCCTGATCACATTGGCTTTCTTGCCCACCGCCTGAGAATTTTATACCAATGAGGTAAATTGCGTGCACTGTGCACAAGCAAAGCATTAGGTTTGTTCTCTTCTTTTGCCCAAGCCCTCAACTTGAGAAAAGTGAAAAGACTCTTCAATTCTTTCAACTTTTTTTATCTTTGCCTAACTGAAGTACCTAATGGAATTGAAATAGCTTTCCATCACCGACCCATTCATTTACTCCTCTGTTGAAATTTGTGGTCGTGATAGCTTGATGGATAATTAAAGTAAATCTTTCAAGTCACTAAAAATCTGACAACAGTGAAAGAGTAACCATATTCAATGACGTATATTGACCAGCCGAGTAATTCTTCATTCATCTTATTGAACGTTGGTGTGTTTTGGCTATATAAGAGCATCTCTACTAGCTTAAGCAAAAATTTAGCCATTTTGTCCCAAAAAAGTGTCATATAGTGATATAGTTAGTCAAAAAAATATCAGTTCTACCCAATAGCCTAGCCAATTGGCTAAACCAAAAAAAAAAAAAAAAAAAAAACACCCTTAGAAGTCAGAATCATCTTCCACCTGCCGAGCGCGTGATGACCGGTGCGTGCGAGGTCACTGGAGCTCTGTTGGCTACGAGCCTTTCACCAATCGAGTCGTCTTGACGAGGGCTACATTTTGGGGGTCTCAAAACAATTTAAGGGTGAATATTCCGACAACCCAATTTTTCTATAGAGAGAGAGAGAGAGATTGTTGTTGGCGACCTCACCATACCTCACTTGCTGTGGCGAGATACTATAGCAGCTCGTTTTTTGCCGAGGCTGTTGGGTCTCGTTTTTGGGTGAATTTTCGCCATTTTGGTCTCGCCGGAGCTCATGGCGAGACCATTGGAGATGCTCTAAACCACTTGACTTGTCTTTTTGTCTCTGTTGAAAAATTTCTTGCATTTTATTAGTTTCACATCGAACTTTTGTGAGTTATTGATCTTTTCAACAAGAGTAATCGAAAATGTTTGAAATTATAATTTAAACTCAATCTTTTTTTAATAAAGAAAAAAATCAGCCCAAAAAACTAGCAAACGCGAGAAAACTTACTGCGGAATAGGTAACTCATGGGCTGGATTGGTGCGTTCGTTTGGTTTGCCAATTAATTGTCTAGGATGTGATTAACTGTACTAATTCACGAGTGATCACATGTTTTGTTCCCGAATGATTGTCGGGATTCGTAATCTCGGCATTAATTTGATCCCTATATGGGGTACTAAATAATCATATCGGAGGGCAAATCCAGAGCTTTTCTCGCGCACCGGTGAAGAACTCGGTTGGTCATGGAGTTTTTGCACCGGTTTAATACTAGATCCATTAGCCGCCATCGACAATGGTGTCACTGTTCACACCAGTGATGGTGACGTAACAAAAAGAAGACGATGGCAATCTACTTTAGGATAGGCGATGGTGTTCGTGGGTCCAAATCAAACCCGAGAGCCAAGAGATCGATGAAGGCGTCTAAGGAGGGCAAGAGGGGCTGGTGGATATGTGTTGAGGAGCGCCGATGTCGTTCGTGGCAGCAGCTATCTGGCGTCGGGGAGAGGAGAAAGAGAGAGGGCTCCGAAGCAAGAGATGTTGTTGACTTCTTCTTCAATTAGAAAATGGAAGCTATAATTTGGGAAAGTTATTAAAGAGAGAGGAGAGAGAATCCCATTTAAAAAAGGGATTAGTTAATCCCTATAATTTGGGGAAGATTGTAACGGCATTATCTATCTATAAATAAATAAATTATTTTTTGGATGTAAAAATAGCTTATAAGGGCACAATGGTTCGATTATCCATTTACAGGATGGAATCATAAAAAATCAAATCTCATATGATGGAATCATGATGATAATATTGGTATAGGATGTCTAATTAAAATCTCGAACAATTAACTTACCAAATAAAAATATGCATATAATGAATTTGTTTACCCATGGGCTGGATTGGTGTGTTCGTTTGGTTTGCCAATTAATTGTCTAGGATATGATTAACTGTACTAATTCACGAGTTATCACATGTTTTGTTCCCGAATGATTGTCGGGATTCGTAATCTCGGCATTAATTTGATCCCTATATGGGGTACTAAATAATCATATCGGAGGGCGAATCCAGAGCTTTTCTCGCGCACTGGTGAAGAACTCGGTTGGTCATGGAGTTTTTGCACCGGTTTAATACTAGATCCATTAGCCGCCGTCGACAACGGTGTCACTGTTCACACCAGTGATGGTGACGTAACAAAAAGAAGACGATGACGATCTACTTTAGGATAGGCAACGGTGTTCGTGGGTCCAAATCAAACCCGAGAGCCAAGAGATCGATGAAGGCGTCTAAGGAGGGCAAGAGGGGCTGGTGGATATGTTTTTAGGAGCACCGATGTCGTTCGTGGCAGTAGCTATCTGGCGTCGGGGAGAGGTGAAAGAGAGAGGGTTCCGAAGCAAGAGATGTTGTTGACTTCTTCTTCAATTAGAAAATGGAAGCTATAATTTGGGAAAGTTATTAAAGAGAGAGGAGAGAGAATCCCATTTAAAAAAGGGATTAGTTAATCCCTATAATTTGGGGAAGATTGTAACGGCATTATCTATCTATAAATAAAAAATATTATTTTTTGGATGTAAAAATAGCTTATAAGGGCACAATGGTCCGATTATCCATTTACAGGATGGAATCATAAAAAATCAAATCTCATATGATGGAATCATGATGATAATATTGGTATAGAATGTCTAATTAAAATCTTGAACAATTAACTTACCAAATAAAAATATGCATATAATGAATTTGTTTACCCATGGGCATATGATATTGAATGGTCTCATTTCTTGCATATATACTAGCATGAACCCGTGCTATGCACGGTTTAGTGCAACTTTATGATTAATTTTTTTTACTATAAATATACTTAATTAAATCTCTATAAACAATAAAAGTTGTCTAGATATTAAAATGATATTTAGTCAGGTTAGATATATTCAAAGATGTTAAATTGATATTGAGTCATGTCAGATATATTCAAATATTCATTGGAAGGCTGATGCATGATGCAAAATAGAAATATTACACGATATAAAAATATTTTATTTGGCTTTTCTTATTTTTGTTTGAGTTTTTTTTTTGCAAGGAGTCTTAATTTTAGAAATAAGTGTTCTAGAATATTTGATTTCAATTTATTGATAGGAATCTTCAAGGATTAGGTTAATTTGGTGAATGGAGGAGGCGGTGGGATTTTCAAAATAAATTTGGTGAATGGGTTGGAGGGCAGTTTACCTCTACCCCACGCTTATTCCCGATCCCCCGTGATCGTGATAGTCAGATCTCTTGTGTTTTTTCATTTTTTTTAAAAGTTTTTGGATATCCGTCCCCGGCCATTCCCCTTTTGGACCAGGGATAGAGGGCAACAAAATCCCGATGAAGGGATCGGGGCGTGGACGGGGATTAGATGTGTTTGGGGTTGGAGGTAATGATATCCACTCCTGTTCTCACCCTTTTTTTTTTTTTTTTTTTTTCATTTGAGCAAATCTATCTCGATAGAAAAGGAAAATAGTGAAAATACACCAATGAATTACTTGCTTAATGCAAGAATAAGAAGTTTGTGACCTCTTCTTCGACTTTCATTCTTTTATTATTTTCATGTGACAGTAGTAAAAACACACAAAGCCTTAAAATAGTAAGAGTCAATAGGTATCCTCAATATTCCTTGTAAGCTCTTAAAATCCTGTTTTTTGCCGTTCAAAAAAAAAAAGAAGGGGAAAACTTGGCAACTGTTAAAAAGGCGGATGGATGAACAATGTTAATAAAAGAAGATCAAACGTGTAATACAATGTAACCCTATTCAATTTTGCAGATTCTGAGATAGTGGCCCCTTTTGCTCTTTTATTATGCAAAGTGGGGCCTCCGCTGCCCCCTACGAATCTGGCCGCCACACTACCTAAGAAGAGATATAGACACTCCTCATTCTCAGCCTACTTAAGAGTTATAAAACAGTGTTTCGTCTTAAAAATTTTGTTCGGACATCGATAAAAATTATTTTTAGAATTTTTATACCTATCGATGTCTGAACAAGATATTTTTTTTATTAGTTGCTCTTCTTAATGAGTCCTATGACTCTTATGATTCAGATTGATGAGTTTCCGAGCCCACAATTTTCATTGTAAAAGGGGCTCTGGACTTACTGTATATGTAAACAATAAAGAAAGAAACAAAAGTTATTGAATCTGGAAAGATCAGTAAAGGGTCAATATAATGAATATATGGAGGGTCAAAACCCCAACTACCATTCAAATATTCATTTTTTTACTTCTTCTTCTTTACCACAGACCTCTAGCAAATATTGGAAACAGCAACAACCGTACACGACACACGATACTGACAAATCGACAACAACTGATACATCTATATTTTATATTGGATTTTGTTAATGTGTGCACTCAAGGCATATGATAATATTCATTAAATAAGTCTAATTAAATTCTTTTTTGCTAAAAATAGTAAAAATATTTTACATTAACTCCTTTGTTTGCATGAGAAATTTAAATTTGAAATACAAGTCATAAATGACTTTTACTATTTTTAACAAAAGTGATTTTAATTAAGTACATTTAATGAATATTATCGTGTGCCTTAGGGCATATTAACAAAACCCTTATATATTATAATTTATTTATGTATTAAAGTACATGTGGACCGCTATACATATGTATTATCTCTCACTCTGTAAGACTTGTACCCATATCATTGTATCAGAGAAAGAGAGAGAGAGTTGAGAGAGAGGAAGGGTGAGACTTCAGTGAAGAGTTAGGTCGGCGAACGGCAAACGAGTCGGCGACAGTGAACGGTAAGAAACTCAATGGGCCTTCTCCTCCTCCTTTCTCCTCTCCAGATCTAAACTGAGCGTCCTTTTTTGTTTTTTTGTTTTTTTTGTTTTAAATCCGGTGAGCCGCTAGTTTTGATCTTAGGTTATGATCTACGTTTCACACGGCGCACGATTCCATGGATAATTTCATTCGACCTCGTGATGGAGGACATAGCTTACGATCATCGGCTATTTTTTCTTGACTAGTAGTAGAATGGTTTGGGCTGAAAAATTTGGGGTGGGCTAAAACTTGTTGAGTCTGAATTTTATGTATATATATATATATATATTTCGGGTTTTTTGCAACCCACCATAGCCCAAACGTAGCTCCGCCATTTGTCTTGACGTGATTTAGAGAAGAAGAAAAAAAGAAAAAGAAATTGAGGGGGGCACGTGACCCCCCCTGCCCCTGTGTGCCTCCGTCCCTGCTGGAACCATTGGATGAGAAGATGAACAGTGTTTCGTCCTTTCTCGCTTCTATTTGGCTTCGTGCCTCTTTTTCTTTTGCGTTAAGAGATCTTGAGTTGGGTTAAATTGCAGGGTTAAAAGGAATTTAACCATGGTTACATTTGAAAAGACATTTCTTAACTACAGTTTTAAAGGCTCTTAATGGACAACGGTTTGGGTGATGTGTTAAAAGCTTATTGGCTACAACAACCTTCTTATTCACGGATGATCCGTGAATAAGATTTCCTCTTTCATAAAATCTATGATCCGTGAATAAGATTTCCTCTATCATCAAATATCTAATTTTATATGATAAAATTAGTTGGAAAACACGTTCTAAAGTCTTTTTCAGCTTATTGTTTTAGATGTTGCTCCTAATTCTATATTTAATCAACTAGATGATGATGCTATGGTTGTGTTTAGTTTGAGTTTTGGTTTATGGTAAAAATTAGAGAGAAAAATAGGAATAATAATTCAAAATAGAGATTAATTATTAGAGAGGGATAAAGAAAAAATGAGAATAATATTTAAAAATAAACATAACGATTAAATAATAATTAAAATAAATCAGGTCTTGAAATCTAAAACAAACAAGGCCTACAGGTGTCAAACTATTCGTATTTTAGTTTTTGTAGTATCTCCTTTTTCAGGGAAATTTTCTTTTGTAGGGATGCAAATGTAGTAAAGGGTAAATAATTCACACCTTACAATATGACCAGAATAAGAATGACAGACAGAACTTCCCAAAGCTTTCATCAATGGACTTCAATCGAATAAAAGCTCCAGCTCCGGCGACGATGAGAACAGGCAACCTCTCTCTCTCTCTCTCTGTTGTTATTTTTCAATGTAACCGTAATATTGTCGGTCTAGGACTCTAGGTGCTTAATCGTGATGTTTTGGGTCTACTAGTAAATGGACGTATTAACTATATTTAGGGCCTTTCTCTCGGTTGGGTATTTCTCGTATGCGATATGCGCCTCTGGCCTCTCCCTCTCGTTTCTCTCTATTTGGGGCTGTGAGTTCTCTCTCTCACGCGTCTCCGGCGAACAGTAGTTACTTAGTAAATCAATCTCTATCTCTCTCGTCTCTCATGTCTTTGTAACCTTGGTTGAGAATCCTGAGATTGCTTGTTGACTGTGGGAAAGATTGCTTGTTGACTGTGGGAAATGGGTATAAATAATTATATTGAAGCATGAGTATAGAGTCTACAAGTGTTTCATTATGTTTTCTTGCAAGTCTGATTTTCTGCTATTTTGCTCGGAATTTTTTTCCTTGAGTGCCCATAAAGTGTTTGATAAGTTGTTTGATTGAACGATGGATGTCAAAATTTGGATGGAAGAGCCACTACTGTTGTTTATTTTTAAGCACGAGTAATGACTCATTTTGATGATGCCCAGTATCTTTTAACATATCATCCAAACAGTTGAATATAATTAAAAATTCTACCTGCCATCCAATTAATCATAACATATTTAAGCACGAGTAAAGACTTATTTTATGTTTTGAAAACTATACATGATAATCATTTATGATGTTGTAAGAAATTGTGAAACAAACTGATGGAATTAACAACACAAAATTCTTATGTAGCAAGATTTAATTATCATCGATGCAATAGTCAAATTCGAACCAAGTTCTCCAACACACTTAAAACATCAAATTTGAACCATGGACCTATAGTTATTCCAGAATTGGGGAGAAACTATCTGCAAGGATGATTGGGTTTTCTTAGTTTATAAAATCTAAAGTTCCAAAAGAGAAAACATAAATCAAGTTACTATCAAATATACTGTTCCAATTTTTGGCCAAAATCAGAAAGATGTTGGGTTTTCGAATTTCAGATTGGAACTAAGAGTTTGATTTTTACTTGATAATTACAGATGTGGTTGTGCGAAGGACTAGACATGCCGAACATTTTGATGAAACTTTTCAAATTTCAGATTCGGTTGTTTACAATCCGGTTGTTTTTTTCTTACTTTGCCTTATTGCCTTCTCCCTCTAGCTTCTTAATTCTTGGTAGGTAAGTAGAGAACAAGAGAGAGTCCAAAATGGAAAGGGCAAAAATACTCTCTCCGTCCCATTTTAAGAGTCCTCTACGGGGAATCGAGCTTTTTAGGAGTAAAAAGAATTGCTTTAAACTTCTAAAATGAACCTTCAAAATTGTGAAGTAAATAAACGTATTTAAATTGCTTGTAACTTTTAATATGGATCTCAAAAAATATGTAATATGGATATTGTTTGCTAGATCTCAATTAGTTTTATTATACAAAGTTTTCAAGATAATGAAAAATACTATTATTTGAAGTGTATGGACAATTTACAAATAGCTCTTACTCTGCTGAAAAGAGTACTTTTTAAGGGTAAAACTGGAAGTTTAGTGTATTTTGATGGTTGTTTTTGGAACGGAGGCACTTATTTTGGGACATCCCAAAGTAGAATAGTGGACACTTCAAATTAGACAGCGGGAGTAGTAGTTTTGATGGAATCTTTGTAGTAAATGTACGATATTCCGGGGACGATATAGGAGAGCGAAGTCAATTATACATTGTCACGACCCGAAACCGGCAAGGCAAACCTCACTGAGCGGGCTGATCTCAAACACTAAACACCTGCTCAAAACCAACATTCTATACAATCTATGCATTCACATGGCAGTATAGCACAATTAGATTAACCCTTCCATAAAACCATTTCAAACATCTTTGATAGCAACTCATGAATTTGAATACAACATCTCATCAAGTCTGAAATCAACCACTGATATATAGGTATATTTATAAGCACTTAGCTCCAAAATTATGGGTCCAATAAAGTACCGAATAATGTTCTTTCAAAAGAAAACATAATTCATGTACATTAACTTCCTATGCGTCAAAACACAACTTAAACTCCGAAACATAGTCCTGAGCTTAGCCTTGGGAGTCAGTCGTATCTAACACCAAAATGTGAAATGCTACCATGCATGTGACCGAAAGCCCGTGAATACACTTATGCTACAAAGATGGGGTTAATAGAAGAATTTATATGGACATGGAAATAAGAGGTAAGAGAAATCTTGCAATTAAAGCATTCTTCCATTTGTTTAAGGAGTTGACAATACCTTCACCCACAAAAAAAAAAATGACAATACCTTCACTAAAATAATGAACCATAGCAACAACAATAAAGGAAACTTTCAAACCTTGGCTTTAAGTGGATTAGAGAATCTAGGGAGAAAATGTGATTTTTCGAATGTTTTAAGGTGGAGAAAAATGGTGGTCGGTCAGAGCTCTTTCTGGCAAGACTGGTGATGTATGGTTGGTGGTTGTGGTATGACTCTCCTATGGAGGATGTATGGATTTGCTTGAATGTAGAGGATGGTAGAGAGAGATATGCGGTAGATATTTCTATGCACACATAATAGTGTAAGAAGAATGCTAAAGTTGAAGATGAGGGCAATGTTGATTAGATCAAACTTCTTAAATGGGCATTGGGAGTAATTGGGTGCCTAGCCAGTGTCACTTCCCGTAAAAGTAGAGTATTGGGCATAATTTAGTCCTTTTGTCAGTTTGTGTATCTTGTAGGTCAAACTGATCTGTATATCTACCACTTTGGAGTTGATCGCTTGATTTGGTGAATACACCTCAAAAATACTAGTTACAGTTCAGCGTCTTTCTTCCTCTTTTTCCAATTGAAAGATGGCAGATAAGGGATCAAGAAGTTGCAATCCGCAGCTATAGGACCCCACCTTTTTGGGCAATTGGAAGGAGTGCAGATAA
>CM037153.1:25460705-25483205 GCA_020921065.1 Vaccinium darrowii | reverse complement strand
GTAAAGACCCGGTAAATTATATAATTAAGTAGGTACAAATTATTTTAATTAATTAAAGTTATTACAAGGTTATCACTAATTACTAGATAAAGTCTTAGTTTGAAAATAATTATATATATATGTAGATATATAATCAGATTTTATCCTAAACAACTTCCTAATTGTTCTCTTCCCTTATCTCCCCACTTTCATGCTCTTCCTAAACTACTCTACTAATACCTATCCCTAATTGGTTCTTCTACTTAAACCAATTGATACCCCCATTATTTCTCTCTCACTCTCAGCAATTTCTTCCACCACAGATTAAATTCTATTCTTCCCCTCTTTTCTCTCTTGGCAATTTCTTTTCTCGCGCGCTCCCGGTTTGTGTATTTTCTTTTTCTCTCTCATAAAAATCGTACAAGTTTTTCCGTCACGATTTATTTATTTCTCTCGTTTTGTTGCAGAAAATTCTAAATCCTCAGTGATTAATTGTTTGCAATCTCATACGTTCTCGATTTCCGTTAATGCGTTAGAATCGACGGAGGAAAGGTAGGGAATTCTAAACCTAACCATTACTTTAGCTACTGTTTTTTTTTATAGTTAGTGTGTATGTGGAGAAGTGTAGAAAATTTGTACACCGAAAACTAGATCGTTATCGAATGGGTAGTGAAAGTTTGACGTTGAAAATTCGGGTTTTCGTGTACTATATTCTGTTCGTCAATTTTGGTCATTTTCTGAGTCGATTCGGGAAAAACTCAAAACTGAAAAGTTGTAGATCTTGAAAGTTTAAGCAACTTTGATATAGAACTCGTCTCGATCCGAGTTACGTAGAATTTTATATGATTTTTCAAAGTTTCTGTTGTAGTGTATTACGAGACAGATTGCAGATTATTTTTAAAATCCAATTTTGACCTCTTTAATGAAGGATTTAGAACCCGGGTAAAACACGAAATCTGTTTGTAACGTAAAGATTAATGTTTCTGTAAAATCTCGTGATTTATGGAGTTAGTTTGCTATTTTTAGTAGATTGATAATGTTTCTGTTTTACATGTTATGTTAAATTTCTCTTTTTGTGATTATTTTAATTTTGTCGTTATGTCGGACTTATGTGATTAATGACCCACATGATGCATGAACCCAATTGTTAAGTACTTATTGATCGAAATGTTAAAGCTTAAGAATGATTGGATTTAATCGCGATATTGGGGTTGGGACGTATCCGGTATGGGTCTTGAGCCATGCGCAGTTTATACTTTTAGGTAGTTTTGCTGTGTGATCGGACGCCGGAAGTATACTGTGGGTGGGAATCGATGCCGGATAGAGATTGATCAATGAGTGATCAATCGTGGGCTGTGTGCAGTATACCCTGAGGTGGCTTTGCTGTGTGATCGAGCACCTGAGGTGTACTGTGGATGGAAGCCTGTGACAGAAAAGTATATGTTCAAAGTTGAAACGAGATCAATAAAATTTTGGAGAATCCTTTCTGTTGAGGAATGATGTGAAAATTTGAGTATTTCATATGAAATAAAATTTCGGTTATGTGTGTAATTGTTGCATGAGTAACTTTAGTAAATGGGTGGTTTAGGGTGCCCTACTGAGTGTAATTTTATCACCACGGTGCTACTTTTTGTGGCCCTGGTGTCCTCAACGCCAGGTACAGAAGAAGATGAGGAGCCGCCTGCTGATTATGAGGCGATGGAGCAGCTAGATGGGAATCAAGTGGCGGACCCATGACTTTATCAGTAAAATTAGCTAGATGGCTCCATCATTTTATTTCCGTTGGAATTTTTTTTAAATAAATGTTTAAGTTTTTCAGACAGTGTTCGAATTCAATTTATTTCAGTTGTAATAAGTTAGTTTACTTTTAATTTTCGCAAAAAATTTATTAAGTATTGTTTGGATTTTTTTAATGAAGTTGGTATTTTATTTAAATAATTTTACACCAAGTAAAATGGAGATTAAGACTATTTCAAATTTGGAGTAGTTATTTGGTTGTGTTGACTATGCACATCCTTCTAGCTTAACCAAGAAGTTGAGGCACTGCTATGTATCATTGGGCTACTGCAAAATCAAGTTCATAAACTACATTTGTGATAGTGGTTGGACAAAATCATCAACTCTTCGAATGTTTGCATGACCTATTATGAGTATGTGTTAAAATTAGTTTCAAAGTAGATGAAAATTAACATGTGGATTGATCTGCAAGCATGGATATGCTCAATTTATTTTTTTTATAACCAAATGTCCTGGCCCATTTACACGCACTTCGACTAATTCCGGTTGTATCTAAAAAATGAAGCATTTACAAAGAGAGTAATTGCTTAGTTCTTTATTGACTTTTTTTTCCTCTAGACTTTAATAATGTGATACATCTAAAAATGTTACGAATCGATTACCACTTCTGAATAAAATTTTATGATTTTTTTTTGTATAAAGTTACAATTTTTTTTTTGTATAAAAGTTACGAGATGCACCAAAATGTTATAAATCATATTTTTGAGAAGTTACGAACTTTTATTATAAAAGTTATGGGACACTAAAAAATATTACGATTGTAATGAGGTGACACAATATATACCATATAATAAAATCACATAGTACACATCTTTAATGAGTGTGTATTAATATAGACATATGTGATTGAATCCAATTAAAGACATTAAAAAAAAGGCAATAAAAAAAATGTTCGACTATTCGCACAGAGCACACCTGTACAGAGGACATGTGGGGCTTACTTTAGATCCCACACAAATGATCCGAATTGTTCATTAAATTTAAAACAATATTTCAAGTATCCTCGTGAAAAATCAGCTCAATCAGACGACTATAAGGTCTTGACCCAATCTTCTAGATCATGACTTTACAGTCATCCGATTTAGCTGATTTTTCACTAAGCCACTACAAAAATTATTTTAAATTTAATGAAAATTTCATGTCTTTTGTGTGAGACCCAAAAATAATCCCATTTGTCAAAAAAAAAAAACATCCAAAAGGCTGAGTTCGTGGGCCTGATTCGGATTGGAGTTGGGTCCAAATGGCGTGATAATATGATTGAATTCGTATGGTTAATGGGTTATAGTCTTATTGATGCAGCCCGACCCTAATTACAAGGGCAAATACTGAAGCGCACAAAAAAGACGCGAATGGTCGAATGTGCCCTGGATGCCCTAGAAAACTGGAGAAGGATAAACCAAAGGCTGAGATGCCGCCTGGCAAATCCAACGGCCCACAAGTCTCCAGAACCCATATATAAACACCGCTCGTGAAATGTTGCCCTAGCAATCTCTCTCTACTCTGCATCCGCTCCTGCTGCAGTCGGCGATTTCTGCAAAATTTGATCTAGCTTGCTATTGCGCAAAGATGGTCAGTTCCTCTCAATTCAATTACTGTAGATAAAATACCTGCTTAATTTTCCCATTTTCTGCTGCTGTCGGCGTTTGGTAGATTCATCTGGTTTGATTGATTGATTTCTACATCTTTTTTTCTAAATTTTTTGTCTGGAATGTGTAATCAGGTTCTTCCAAATGATATTGATTTGCTGAATCCTCCAGCTGATCTGGAGAAGAAGAAGCACAAGCTCAAGCGTCTTGTGCAGTCCCCCAACTCGTTCTTCATGGTATATTTCCTTTACCCTTTACGTATGTACATCAAGATATGGTCTTCAGCTCTGGATGAATATATGATTTCTGTTTTCCTTTTGGTTTCTCTTGTAGGATGTTAAGTGCCAAGGTTGCTTCAATATGTAAGTTTTACCAATTTTATTTTCTATTAAATGTTATTTGTTCAGATTGCCAATCTTATTTGTATTTTTAGGAGGTATTTCCAGTTCTGATTGCATAACTTAGCTTGGTTAGTAGAGTTGTTAATCGTGTTTTCTACATGATTTGGTTGTTCCACCAATTTTTAGGGTTATTCATTCTATTTTGCTGTTCAAATCATCAATCTTGTTACTGTTTTATGAGGCATTTCCAGTACTGGTAGCATAATTACAAATGGTGTATTACTTTTTATCGAGTTATTTATTTTTTATTTGTAAATGATATGCAGAACCACGGTGTTTAGTCACTCGCAAACAGTTGTGGTGTGTGGGAACTGTCAGACAGTGTTGTGCCAGCCAACCGGTGGTCGTGCAAGACTTACTGAGGGATGTTCCTTCAGGAAGAAGGGCGATTGAATTGATATATCATGACCGCACCATTGGTAAATGCTGGTTGAGTTGTTTTAAGTTGGTTTCAGGAAAGAAATTAGCACTTGTTTTTGGTTTCGTGTTCTGTTTTTCTGATGTAGTAGTTTAATTACTGGCAAGGAATTTGGGTCTTTATGACCCCGTTTCTGTTTGGGTTTTAAGTTTTATTGTTGAGATTTTGATCTTGATGAATATGTGTTAACTTTCTATCTCGTATTTCAAAGTTCCATATTGTGTTTATTCCATTACCTAGTATCAGAAGATTTCACTGGTACCATAATTATGATATAGGTTAAGTTCATGGCATTACGTGAGGTGATATATATTCATATTGTGTTTATTCCATTACCCAGTATCAGAAGATTTCACTGGTACCATAATTATGATATAGGTTAAGTTCATGGCATTACGTGAGGTGATATATATTTCATCATTACTCCCATTAGCAAAAACACCATATGATGGCCACCTCCAAATTGTTTCCCTTCTCCAAGAGTTTCTTTGAGCCCCTACCCTCTTAAGATTTCTCACATATTGGCTTCTAAACTTTGTGCAATTGGAAGCTTTCTGCAGCATCCAAGGTACCATTTGGCCTGGTCATCCCTGAACACTCCATAGCCTGTAGGATTTCCTTTTGAACCCTTTCTAATTCTGAGCTTGAGTTCACATGTACTACGTGGGAAGTTCCATCTAGTTCTATATTTTTATGCATCTGGTCCTAAACGGCGCTGATACTTTCCTCCTTTTGGACATGTTTGTAATGGAGTAATGTACAGTAAAGAAGTACTGATATCAACATTTCTAAACACTAATTTTTCATTATTGTTTCTGGAGATCCGGATGTACAAAATGATTGTTAGCTTTAGCATTCCCAATAACCAGCCAACCTTCCCTTGCTAACTGTATTTCAGTTGATCAATGGGGATATTCTTTTGTAAGTTTCGCTACCTGAATCTTGTTTTGTTGGTTAAATTACAAATATTCACAGCAAGATTTAGGTCTGCGTAGTCCTTAAAAGAAGTCTTTCTGAGTGTCAAAAAGGGTATGAAAATCATCACTACTAGCCTTAGCAAAAAGCGCAACATCTTCTTCGTCTGTTAAATAAGGTATCACAAGTACTAATTCAGTTTCTCTCCGTTCATTTGGTTGAGCCCTTTGTGTGGGGAAGGGGTACATGCCAATACAAGTAGTCTAGGATTTTACCAAATGAACGGAGAGAAACTGAATTAGTGGGGTTTCATATATTTTTACAATTGAACAACAATAATAGAATAATTTGTTTGTAATTATTTGTCTAAATAAAATAATGAATGTGCTTTGGTTCCAGTGGCATAGATGTCTGATTGGGTTGTCATTGACATAGGTTCAATAATCTCCACATTTCTGTAGTAAAATTAATTTCTTTTTAGAAATAAACACTTAAAACATTTAGAGCATCTTAAACCAATCTTTCAAACTCTTTTAGAGGTGGGGATGGCCATCTTGGCCAACCCTCCTCGATCCAACCCGTCCCCTCCCAGAATGGATAGGGGATTCGGGAATTTTTTCGGGGATCGGGTAGGGTATGAGAATTTTTTTTAAATTTTTTTTGGGAATTGGGTAGGGGATGGTAGTCATTCCCCTCTCCAATCCCCTTTCCGGTCCCCGCCCCTCCCCATTCCCCTCCCCTCCCCGCATCTCCGTTCAGTGTGTTCACATATATAGGTATAATATATCGTAAGTTTATAAGTTTTTTTTTTTTTTTTTCCCCGGATAAGTTTATAAGTTATAACTTGTTAGTTGGTTGTATAAGGAAGGTTTTCTCCTTTACTTTTATTTTATGTAACACTTTTGAGTAAAATTTTAATCTACTCAAAAACCAAAAACAAAAAAAGGAAAAAGAACAAGAACAGCAAAAACACTTTTGAGTGACTTGGTACGTTTTAATTATTTTTGGGAACTACTTTTGTCATTAGCTTTGGATTTTAATACTTCTTTGGTATTCACTTGAATAGTTTGAGTGAATTTTTGGATTCCCGATTTTCCATGGGGAACCCCGTTCCCCACATTGGGGCGGGAATGAAGGTTAAAAAAAAAAAAAATTCCTCCGATGGAGATTGGGGAGGGGATGGAGATTGATATGAGTTTGAGGATTGGGGATGGAGGTAGTGGTATTCACCCCCTTCCCTCCCCATGCTCATTCCTAGCGAGAAGTGACATATCGAGGGAGGATTTTGTACTTTAATCATTGTCGTTTTTAACTTTTTGTATTTGTATATTTTTAGAAATTTAGAGACCAAAAAAGAGGTGCGACTCTATTTGGAGATCCGTAAGTAGATTTAAAGATGAAAACTCTAAAAAGGACGATGTGTAAGTAGATTTAGAGACCAAATCTCTAAAAAGGATGATGTGTCCCTGCATAAAGTAGAAAAAGTTGAAGGAAAGAGTAGTTAAATTATACTCAATCCGTCCAAATTGTTGATCATTCTTTCATTTTTTGGCCGTTCCAAAATATATGGTTATTTTAAAAAGTTAACAAAGAAAAATGTGTACTTCTTTCATTTTTTGGTAATTTTCATAAAAAGTTGGATTACCAAAGTAGGACCAACAATTTAGGACGGAGAGAGTAAAATTTTCTAGCAATATGTTACATTCGATCTCTAAAATAGAGTTTTAGAAATTGATAAAAGGTGCTCTTAAAAAGAAAGTGCTGGTTAGGGATTTGAACGTTTTACGGGGATTCGAATGTAGACACAAACGGTGAACGACTGGCTTATATATTAGACCAAGAAGAGCATCTCCATTGAGAGTACAATAAGAATATTTCTGACAATTCATTATAGGGGTTCATTTTGTGGCCCAAAAATTCAAGGCCCGGGATGCTTGGGCCTTGTCCTAAGGCTGGGCCTGATGTCACGTGCTTGAGGAAACCAACGTTTAAACGGGACAAATCACCCTGTTCGGCTTTCAGTTCCGAGTTGGGTTTTTGCTTCTGTTAAAAAAGGGCTTTCTTGAATTTGGTTAGACTACTTGCGTTCTAGCCCAAGTGGTCATGGAGAGGAGTCTTAGTGACCATGGAAAAGGTCTTAGGTTTGAGTTGATGGAGCAATATCAGCCTAATAACTTAAGAGTGTAAAATATCTACATGCCTCTTATATTATCCCAAAAATTTTTATTTCCCCTTTCAACTTTCAATTGAATACGCTTGCCCATTCAACTATTAAAACATTACTTACTAAGGATAAAATCAATTTTCCATCCAAATTCCTAACGGCAAAGTTAAAACTCACACTTACTTTTTTTTTTTTTTAAAATGATGAAAGTTACCATATTGTACAATTTAACAAGGGTTTAGTTGGCTCATAATGTGGCCGAGAAAGTTAAGTGATGAAATATGATAGAGAAGACTTGGGAACATTATATGTTGAACTTGCATTTGAATCCACTGTAAGTGATACGAGTGTTTGCTTGTAAAGTTGTTGTGAACATGTCAACCACGAGGAAGCGCTTCAAATTGAAACTAAAATTTTCTCTGTTATTGACACTGAACTAAGAATAGAAGTAAGAGATGAGTTTCATGAGGAAACTGAAAATTTAGATTTAGGATTTGAGAGTAAATGTCCCTTTTGCCCTCTTATTTGGCGCTTGAAAAAAGAATAAGGGTGAGTTTTAACTTTACCGTTAGGAATTTGGATGGAAAATCGATTTTATCCTTAGTAAGTAATGTTTTGATAGTTGAAGGGGCAATCGTGTTCAATTGATAGTTGAAGGGGGAAATAAATTTTTTTGAGATAGTTTAAGGGGCAAGTACATATTTTATCCTAACTTAAGAGCACTACTTTCTACATTACCTACTAATAAAAAAGTACAAAAAAAAGGACAAAATCTGCTTTTAGCGATTTACTTTTTCTCATTGAATTCTAACGCTATGCTCTATTCTTGCTCTTTACTCAAATAATTTTTTATTTTCAAACAACCTATAGAATTAAGTGGCAAAAAGATAAATAAGAGAGAGAGAGAGAGAGAGAGAGAGAAGCTAGTCTTTTTTGCTTTCTACTATTAGCAGCCCCAAATGAGCAAAACTAGAATTACATGAAATTTGGGTTTGGCTCGGTATTGTCTATCACACTCCCCTTGCAAAGACAAATCCAATTTGAATTCTAAATCTTAAAATTAGATCTCCACGTCGCAACGCTATATTATTGAAATATAAATGGACATCTTTGATAGTGCAACACAGATACAATTTAATTTTGTGGAAATTATAATCTTTTACTCTTCCACAATTTTGAAATAAATTCTGAATTTATAAAAATAATTTTCACTGTTTATGACATGAATCATATACACATAAATACATGAATGTCACAACTATCACTCCATCTCTTGTTTTACAAGTGACTACCAAACAGTTAAATATCTCATCAAACTCAAGAGATGCACCCTCACATTGAGTAAGTATTTGTGATTACTATATGATGCGAGGCTTACTGCAAGAACGCACTTGAATGCGTAATCATAAAAAATTAGAAACTTATCAAAATAAGTATCTTAGCACTGAGCACCAAACACTTTGGGATTCATAAATTTTCGAATTTTGTCTCGAGTCTTGCCACTAAATTAAAAAAATATTTTGTGGGGTGTCGTCGTTTGATAACTATCAAACACTCAAGATTGTGGAAACTAAAATATTTCAAATCTCAGTTATCATGCAAATTAATCATATATAGCCAGTCCATCTGCTAAGTTTATCGAAACTCAATTTCAAATAATCCAAATCATAAATATGCATGTTTTATGCTTCCAATCGGTTCGGATCATATGACTTATTGATAAGTTATAAGATCTATGACTTATTTACCAATGATTAAACCTCTTGATTTAAATACAACCAACCGATTACACCTCTTGATGTAAATTAAATGATCGCGCTTTTTGGTCTAAAGCAAAGGTCACACCTCCTCGCATATATTTTAAAGTGACTCACCCATTCAAACCCGTTTTGACTTAAAACATAAAATTTGCTTTTGTCTATGTGCAAGACCAGAAGATGCCACTTGCACATTATATTATATTGCATCACAAGAGGGGAAAAAAAAACCTTTTCAAAGTGTGGCAGTCAAATATGTATAATACTCATTAACATGTATATATTTTAAAGTCATACGTACGCAATATTTTATATATTAATGTGAATAATATAAACAAATAATACGCAAATACATAAAATGTCACAATTGCATTTTATAGGTGAATTCTATATTTTAGGCCAAACAAAATTAAATGGGCACATAAACATTAGTTTTTATTGTGAGAAATTGTGGATATAGAGTTGATTGTTGTTCAGAAAAATTAAAGTTAGGGCACAAAATCGATACCAATAGACACTTTTTTCTGTATCTATTTTTTAGAATTTTATCATTAAGAGCGTGTATTTTTTTTGAGCTAATATATTAGGTCTTCGATTATGAATTTAATGGATTAATGTATGGTCATAGTAAAGGATTAAGTGCTCAAACCAATCCGAGATAATTAGATTATTTGTTGTATTAGAAAATGCAAAACAATTTAGGTTGTCCAATTGACCATCTATGGAAAGCTATGGAGTCGTCTATGGTTTTTAATTGGGTTGTTTGCATTGGATTTTGTGGGCTGATTTTTTAAGGCTAGTTGTTCAAATTTTTTTGAGTTAGATGTTCAAATATTTATGTGCAAGGTGTTCAAATATTTATGTGTATGGTGTTCAAGAAAGGGATAAACTAAAATAAAACCTGAAATATTACATGTATTCTAAATAAATTTTTTTTAGGGCGTTCAAGTAACCATCCTAAACCCTTAGAGCATCTCTAGTGCACTACCTAAAAAATGTTTGCTAAAGTGTACACCTAGTTAGCTAGCTAATGAAGAATGCACGGCTACCTATATATACATTAATTAACTTTAAGTCTCTCCTCTCTCTCTCTCTCTCTCTATCTCTCTCCTCTTTCTCTCTCATTAAGTCTTTCCCACAATTTAGGTAGTGACTTAGGGCACTTTAGGGAGTGAGAGGTGATACTTAGGATTTTAGGGAGTCAATTTTTGTGCACTAGAGAGCATTTTTTGAGTTTTTTTAGGTTGAGTTTTTCAAAAGATTTTAGGACCACTTAGCCAAAAATCCAGAATATTTGGCATTTTTAAAGAGAAGGACAAGGAACTTTTGCAATCGAATATAAAAACAAAAAACATTTGCCATTTTTAAAAAGAAGGACAAAGAACTTTCGTAATCGAACATAAAAACAAAAAAAATTAGTGAAGTGTCACTAATTTTTAAGAATTCAAATTTCGAACATAAAATTCAAAAAAATCACTACCTCACCTTTGGCCGACCACTTCCGGTGAACAAAAAAAATTAGTGAAGTGTCACTAATTTTTAAAAATTCAAATTTCGAACATAAAATTCAAAAAAATCACCACCCCACCTCCGGCCGAGCACCACCCCATCTCTGGCCGAGCACTTCCGGCGACCAAAAAAATTTGTGAAGTGTCACTAATTTTTAGAAATTCAAATTTTCAATATAAAATTCAAAAAAATCACCACCCCACTTCCGGCCGACCACCACCCCACCTCTGGCCGAGCACTTCCAGCGAACAAAAAAAATTAGTGAAGTGTCATTAATTTTAAAAAATTTGAATTTCGAAAGTAAAATTCAAAAACATCATCACCCCACCTCTAACTAACCACCACCCCACCTCCGGCCGACTACTTCCGGCGACCAAAGAAATTAGTGAAGTGTCACTAATTTTTAAAAATTCGAATTTCGAACGTAAAATTCAAAAAAATCACCACCCCACCTTCGGATGACCACCACCCCACCTCTGGCCAATCATTTTCGGCGACCAAAAAAATTAGTGAAATGTCACTAATTTTTTAAAATTCAAATTTCGAACGTAAAATTCAAAAAAAAAAAATCACAACCCCACCTCCGGCTGACCTCCACCCCACCTCTAGCGAACTATTTTCAGCGACCAAAAAAATTAGTGAAATGTCACTAATTTTTAAAAATTCAAATTTCGAACATAAAATTCAAAAAAATCACAACCCCACCTCCGGCTGACCACCACCCCACCTCAGGCCGACCATTTTCGGTGACCAAAAAAATTAGTGAAATGTCACTAATTTTTTTTTTTTAAATTTTAATTTCGTACAAAAAAAATTCAAAAAAATCACGAACATAGTGAGTCACCGTAAGTATCTATTGAGGAGAATAATTACGGCTTAGCATGACACAGCCGGTATTGCAGGCATCGTAATTGTGGAATGCCAACAATTCGACTATTTCCGTATGCGAGGACGAGGTTATAAATAATAGAACCAGAGATTTCACTAATTTGGATTGGCATGAAGACAAACCCCAGCAAACCAAAAGGCTATAAATGACCTGAATCACAAACAACCAAGCTCGAAGCATATACATTGGAAGTCCAAAAAGCAAAGGGAATGAGTTATAATAGTATTTCAGAAATCACGGTCAAGAGAATGAAGAACGAACTCACGATGGATAACACTTGAAAATTTACCAGCGAAAATGTGAGGGTTCTGAAGTGAAAACGAGAGTACTTGCAGCTAGATGAGCGGATCTACACACCAGAGAACTCATCTCGAGATGAGAAGAAGGGCATTTGAAATTACAAGCCAAAGCTGTCCTTATAACCCATTGCAAAAAATGTGTCCTTTGCTTAAAAATGGCAAAATATGTTGCATTTATCACTAATTTTTCCAAGATTTTAGCAACCCAGTTGCTAAAATCAACCATGACCGGATATAAAATCAACCCTGTTCACCGGGTGCTAAATTAGTTAGGGCACTTTAGGATACTCTTTTAGGTAGTGCATTAGAGATGCTCTTAGTAGAGCCGCCTATGGCCGGATATAAAAAACTATACTCCAACAGCAAAACCGCTTCCTGTTATCGTATATCAAGGTTGTCAAAATCGGACGATTCGCGATACGAATCGTACGATTCGATTCGATTCAAGAAGGAAACGATACGTAACGCACCTTAGAATCGCACTGGTAATATAATCGGAACAGAATTGTAGAATCGAACCAGGAATCGCATGAATTGGCAAATCGTACGATTTGCATATGATTTGAAACCGACTGAACTTTACGTAAATTGGGAGGTCCAAAAACAAAATTACGTAAAATGGGAGGGTTTTTTTTTTTTTTTTTTTGCAATTGGAGGCCCTAAAATGGGTCGAAACTTACAGTACACACTAATTTCAAAAATTTCGAACTTCCAAACCTTTTTCATCTTCTCGATTCTCGTCATCTAGGGTTCCTGGCTTCCTGCGATGGTGATCAACTGTTGATCACAGCCAAATCTTCTCTTCTCTGATCGATTTCTACACAAGTAAGTGATGGATTCTTTGCTCCTCCTCTCGTCTTCTACAGTTCTTCGTCTCCGTTCGTCGAAATGGGTTTTTACAATTTACAGCAATGGGTTTGCTCTGTTCTTCGAAGTCACTTTGTTTTCTTTGAAAAGCAATAAACATTGTACACGTTGTTTTATACAGAAAGTCACGTGGACTGAGTCAATGGAGTTTGTTTACCCAAGAAAAAGGGGTTTGCTTTGTTTGGTTAATCGAAACGGGTTTGCTCTGTTTACCCAAGAAAAAGGTTGACCAAAAGCTTTGTTTATCACGAAAAGGGATCGATTAAAGACTAAAAAAATTGAGGCAGTTCCTTTGTTTAATATTCTCTGATTCTCTCCTCCACTAAGGCTTTTATATATTACCAATGTTTATTTACACACAAGTCCAAACTCCAAACAATAAACTCCACTAGCCTAAGTCTTTTATTTTAACTTTCAAAGTTTGTCTAGTTGTTTGATTGTCTCCATTTGAGAGACATTTTGACCTTATTTAAGAAGTGATTGGTTGGTTGTTTGTGAATTGTGAATTTTCTTTTATAGATGGTGAAAAAGAAGGCGAGGAAAGAGATAGACCTGGCATGGGCGCATTGTACCCGTGTTGGTGATAGTAGGCTGAAGTTGTGTTGCAATTATTGCAAATGAGAATTTTGGAGTGGAGTGCTTCGCACGAAAAATCACTTAGCTTGTACAAGTGTTGATGTACAACAATGTGCTCAAGTTTCCGAAGATGTTAAGAATTATTTCATGGAATATCTAGGAAGAAACCAACCAAAAGACGTGGATCTTGAATTAGGGGGAGTGGAAGTTGATCGTAAATTAAAGGGAAGTATGGATGCTTATGTTATTAAAGGCCCAGGGAAGGGAAAAATTGAACAACAAACTATGAATCAAATATTGAAGAAAAGGGAGTCCGTTATTAGAGACATATGTCGAATGATCTATGCAAATGCCTTGCCCTTTAATCTAGTCAAGGACTCATTTTGGAAGAGGATGTTAGTTTCGGTTGGTGAATATGGCAAGGGTCTAAAACCCCAAACTTATCATGAGGCGAGGGTGTCTTATTTGAAGAGAGAGGTAGAACTCGTAAAAGGTGGATTAGAGGTACATAGAAAGGAGTGGAAGGAAACGGGTTGCACTTTAATGTCCAATGCATGGACCGATGGGAAGAATAGGAACATTACTAATTTTCTTATCAATAGCCCACGTGGTACGGTGTTTGTTAAATCAATTGACACTTCTGGCATTATCAAGAATTCGAGAAATTGTTTGAGTTGCTTGATGGTTTGGTGGAAGAGATTGGAGAAGAAAATGTGGTACAAATGGTTACCGATAGTGCATTAGCTTATGTAGGTGCCGACAAGTTATTGGAGGAGAAGAGGGAGAGTTTGATGTGGTCTCCATGTGTTGCACATCTTTTGGATTTGATGCTTAGCGAAATAGGTGACATCTCGGTTTTTAAAAATACCCTAGAGAAAGCAAAGATCGTCTCCAGGTTCATTTATAGGCATCAATGGGTTCTTGATTTGTTTAGGCAATTTACAAGAAAGAAGGAATTGACATGGCCGGCAGTTACTAGATTTGCAACCGCTTATCTCACTTTAAAAAGTTTTGAGGAGACAAAGATGGGGTTGAGAGCTATGTTTAGATCGGAAGAATGGGGTTAAGAGCTCTTATTGCAAGCAAATTGGAGCATTTGATGCGGAAGAGATAATTGATCGTGATCCAAAGTTTTGGGCCGGACTCAAATATTGCATGAAGGTTGTCCTTCCTTGGGTAAACTTTTACGACTTGTGGATGGTGATTCCAAGCCGGCGGTTGGTTACATTTATGAGCGATGGATAGGGCCAAAGAAGAAATTGCAAAGAATGTGAACAACATGAAGAGTAGATATGACAAGATTTGGTAAATCGTTGATAAAAGATGGGATTTACAACTCCACAGGCCCTATCATGCGGCGGCTTACTTCCTTAATCCTAGGTAAGTTCTTTATAGTTTACTGAAATTTGATATAATAGTTTTCTATTTTGTCCGTTATAATACAAGTTGTCTATAAATTGTTGTAGGTTCCTATATGATAAATCATTTAAGGCGGATATGGAAGTTAAACGTGGCTTGTATATAACTCTTGAGAAGTTTTATCCCGGCATAGATATAAGAATAAAGGTTGATGCGCAACTAGAGAAGTTCAAAAAAGCTGAAGGTATGTTTGGGATGAGCTTGGCAATCGCTACAAGAGACAAGAAGCAACCTAGTGAGTCTTGAACTTGCATTACATAGCATTAATGCCTTCTAGAACTTGTATAATATTTTATGATCTAAAGTCATATTTTTTTTAGCATTGTGGTATGAGAGTTTTGGAGAAGAGTGCAAGGAACTTCAAAAGTTAGCAATAAGAGTGCTAAGACTTACATGTAGTGCGACCAGATGCGAAAGGAATTGGAGCACATTTGATCAAAGGCACACAAAGAGAAGGAATCGTTTAGAACAACAAAGGATGAATGCGTTGGTCTTTGTGAAGTACAACCTTAGACTTGAGGAATGACAACAAACGAGGCAAGAGAGGGGGAAACATATGATCCTATATGTTTGTCGGATATGGAATCGGATGATGAATGGATCACCGAGAAAGAAAAGCCATGTCTACCTGAAGATACATCATGGTTGGACATCCACGAGTGCTTTCAAGATGATGATGGAGTGAGTTGCAAAAGGAAGAAAAGAGGTATAGTTTACAAATGTTAGAAGCTATTTATTGTTTCTATTTTTTGAGTTCCACTCAAGTCTCAACAACTGTTTTTATTATAGGACCAAGAGATTTAAATGCAATGTACTGAGGTAAAAAGATAGGAGATGGCTTTTTGGTTGATGAGGATGAAGTTGAAGTTGAAGTGATTGAAGATGATGAAGAGGATGAAGAAGAGCTTCATGAAGTCTATATGGTTGAATCCGATGATGAAGATGACGACGATGACTATTAGACAACCTTTTATAACGTTGTGCTTGTTCTCAGCAAACACCATTGTCCACCAAGCCTCATATGATCACTATTTGTCATCCAACAATCACGCAAAAATGTTTTCTCCACAAGCAAATAGTAGGCTGGCATGCTAGACATGATCTGACAAATATAGTCTATGACTCACACTTGGGAATTTGAACAAACCAGTATACGAAGTAGCAATGAAATACCAATAAACAATCAAACCTCATATCCATGAAACTGTCAGGCACACATTTTGATAAACCAAATAAATTTGTGTTGGAGGTTTTTACCTTCAATGAATGAAGTTAGAGATGTTTAGTTGGGGCTGCAATTGTAGTTAGAAAGATTCATGCATCTGACTCAGCTTCTCCCCCAACATTTAAGTGTTGGCAATCATAGAGGCTCTCTTTTCAGCTATATATACAGGCTTTTGGTGAATACAAAGAGATAGGAAAAACACTAGGCACCAGTGTGCACATCCCTCATATAGGTTCTAATTTGTGGGACAGAGACAGGCAAGGTTCAATTTACCAAGGCGCTCTTCAGAGGTGTTTCGAAGTTCGTGGTCCAGCCGTTTTGTCGTGGGAGACAAACGCCGATTTCAACCTATAACACCCTCAGTAGGAGGCAAATCCGTTTTAAGGAGACCGTGGTTACACGGGACTCGGTTCTTGAATACTCCAATACTGTTTGTATTTCTTATTGATTTATGATTTTGCAATTTGTATTTGTAGTTTTGTATTTCGTTAATAGAAATTGTTCTTTAGAATTCTGTGTATTTGCCAAAAAAATTTTGACCAGCTTAAAACAGATTTTTGATCGTGTGATCGGCAAATTGGATTCCAGAAAATGATTTATGCTCAAGACTAATGATTTAGTTGTAGATCAATTTCTAAGTTGTCAAGAATTGGGTTTCCACATCTGTTAGGAAAAAACTGTGAATAAATTTCTTGATTTTACTGATAAAAAAAAAATGTCTTGATTTTCAGACCAGAGTAGTTGTGGGTCTTATTATTTACTGGGTTTTTTCAATACAATGTTGAAAAAGTCGATCCCATCTCTTATGTGTTCTGTACTAAAAATAGCAGACTAGCATTTATTTTGGAGTATGGAAAAAAAAGAAAAAGAAAGTAGTAACACTAGTGTTAGAGTTTGTCTTTCCAAGATTTGGTGTTGCTATATTAATATTACTGTATATATTAAATCACTTTTTTTTTTTTTTGGAGAAATAGATAGAAAATTGCATTAAACACCAACTATATTAAATCACTTCTTTGGAAGCTTGCATGACCGACTCCTTTTTTGAAGAGGAAAAGAAACATTGAAGTGCCCATAAGTTTGGTTGGCAGCTGTCCAATTTTATCAGTGTATTTGTGCATGCATTTATAGCCTACTCCAAAGGTCCATTTTCATTTCGATTTTTTAGAGTTGGAATGTTTCGGATTTGTAAAAAAAAAAAAATAGATCCACTATTTGCAAAGCAATTTCGGACAGTTTTCCAGGACTAAGAAAATCGTGAGTTATGATCTATCTTTATTGCTTGATCTATCCAAAGTTCCGTATACAGTAGGGTATCTACTGGGGTTTACGTGATTTTTTGAAAACATTTTTTCAAATCTTTTAGTAAGAACCCATGAGGTCAGTACCAGTTTGATTTACTTTGGCTTTGGAAATTGTGGAACTCTACTTTTGTTGTAACTCTCGGATTAGTTGGGCTTTTGATATCTTAACTCCTGTTTTGAATTATACCCACTGACTTCTTCAGCTTGTGTTGGGTTTTTAATTCAGTGGGCCTTAGGCTTGTATTTGATTTTGATAGAAATAAAATTTTTGTTGTTAGGCCTCGGCCTATGTCAGTCGTGCGCGACTTGGCCTTGGATTGATGTACAGATCAACCTCTGGAGCAGTCTAGTTGGCTTTTGCTTTGACACTGCTTGGCAATGATCTAGTATTTGCCCTTAAAACACTGGACTATTTGGCCTCTGGAGTGGTCTGCTTGGCTAATGCCGTGACACTACTTGGCCTTAGTCCTAGGTGTGTGGCAGGTGTTCAACTGTTGTTGGTTGTTAAGTTTAGATTGTGTATCTATTCATACTGTCGATATTGTGAAGATCTATTCACTAATATGAGGTTAATCTTGTTTCAGAACAACATGTCAACTGACGCTACAAAAGTGTGTTGCTAATGGGATGAGCACTGATCTGCAGACTCCTCCAGTTACGGGAACTGCAGTGAAACCTCCCCTTGGAGTTCCCACATTTTCGATGGCCCATGTGGATAAGCCGGGAAAGTTTGGGGGTGGAGCTGATTTTAAGAGATGGCAACAAAAGATGTTCTATTCTTTCTCACCACTCTCAATTTGGTTGGGTGTTTGACTGATGATGCCCTAGTTGTTGCTGAGGATGAGACTGATAATCAAAAGCGGATGGCTCAAGATATCTGAAAAAACGCTGATTATCTGTGCAAGAATTACATTTTGAATGCACTGGAGGACTCTTTGTATTCTGTGTACATTGAGGCAAAGTCTGCTAAAGAACTGTGGAAGTCCTTAGAAAAGAAGTTCAAGGTTGACGGGGCCGGGTCCAAGAAGTTCCTTGTTGGCTGGTTTCTTGACTTCAAAATGGTGAATGTGCGATCTGTTAGTGCACAACTCAATGAACTTCAAATAGTGATAAATGAAATCAAAGCAGAAGGAATGGTGCTAGGTGAGCCATTCTTGGTGGTTGCGGTCATCCACAAGATTCTTGAGACTTGGTAAGGGTTCAGGCACTATCTCATTTTCAAGACCAAAGAGATGACTTTGGAGACTTGTAAACACCCCAATCCAGACCCTCAGGATTCCGTGACTTCCCCAAGGATGAAAATGCCTAATATGAGCATACAAGGGTTTGATTAAAGGACTTAAGAACCTCCATAAACCTTCCATAAACTCACCGAACTATCTTAGAAACCTTACGAACAACTCCCGAAACCCTAAAACACATGCACCTGGATTGACCCTTTGGCACCAAATGGCCCAATTCCTGGCGCCTAGATGGGGTCTAGGCGCCTGGATTCTCTATTCCAGGCGACTGGATTTGATCAATATGGGTGCCTGGACCATGACCCAGGTTGAGTGTAGTCAAGTTGATAGTGGGCGGGAAGAGGCTCTTTTGGCAATTTTATGCAGAATCAGTTAGAGAGAGAGGGTGGGGAGCATGATAAACCCTCTAAGATGAACTTCTAAAGGGTCAAGTGGCACCTTTTGAACCCTTTTATTGCCTATTTAAACCACACACATCCTCTCATTTGGGGGATGCTCAATGACACTCCCTCTCTCTACTGTTATGCTGCGCCATTTTTCCTGAAGAAATTATATTTCAGTTAGTTCCACTCTAATCCCTCCACTTTCCATCCCAAAAATTCACCCCTACACCATACAAACCTTTCATATCATACTTTTTTGCCCAAAAATCCATCTAAGCACTCATATACTCCCCTATCAGTCCTATCCACTCAAGTCCTGTAGCTATACACTTACCAAACTCACTTAAAAACCATGTTCAAGCTCTTTGATCAAGCCTTAAAGGTAGACTTTTCTACCAAAATGCTCAAATAGGCCCTGAGGGGGACTCTACTAGGTTCTTGCTAGTCTTCTATACTAGTGAAGAACTTGGGAGAAATTCAAAATACACAAAGAAAGAAATTCATTTTGTACATCAGCAACAAATTCAGGTGCCTGGATCTACTCAATGCAGGCGCCTGGATTCCTCTCCCCTTTGCTGTGTTTTGCTGCTTTGTTTACTCTTCTTTGGTTATTTGAAGCATTAGTAGGACATTTGTGCATGCATTCATCACTATATGATCATGAGAATCACTTTAAGGTGTGGAAAATCACATTTAGGAAGCAAAGTCATGATTAAAATGGGGTTTTACGTTGAGATTAGGGATCATATGGCATTCCTTGTTGGTTTCAAATAGCATAAGAGGTGTCACAATCAAATGAGGAAAATGTGTTGTGTGCATATGTACATATCACATGACCCCTCAAGGCCTTTCATGGTTTAGACCTATCTTATTCTCTTTCCTTCCTCTTTCATGGTCTTTAATAGGCCTCAAAATTCATCCTATGCATAATAGTGGTTGATGCATATTTAGATCAGTTTAGCATTTTCATTTCATTTATCAAAGCATGTTAAAATCATGAGTTTCTAAGCACATATCATGTTATAAGGTTGATCTTGAAGTCCATGTCAAATATAAAACCATTGAGCATTATCTTGAGCATGTGAGAGTGAGCTTGGAGCATTGAATCTGTTGTTTATTGTAAGACCTGGAATGTTGAAAGTTGCTGTCTAATCTGCCTTCCAGGCGCCTGGATTCACCCATTCCAGGCGCCTGCATTCAATCCAGGCGCCTGGATATACTTGATCCAGGTGTCCAGATTGCCACCTAGGTGCGGCAAATATGATGTTTGTGGTCAATTTCTGGAGCTTGTCAGGACAATTTAGGTGTGATTTAATGAAGTCTCAGTGCCCCAATGCATATGGATCATCCACACATAACACAAGCACAAGTATCCACATGCACTTCATTAATATTTTTGGTGCATCTCTGTGCTCTTGTATAAATATGTAATTAAAGTCCATTTAAATGGTGTTTTCAAAAATCCGTTAAACATTGAGTAAAGACTGGTGGTCACACCGGGCGAGAGGGGTGCTTTGAATTCCTTCCCGTCTCGTAACCTAGCTCCCGGATTCGAGAAATCTCATTTTATGAGACCAGTGAAACATTTTATTGTCCAAGGGCAAAAAAGTCATTTTTCAAATGGTTTCTCGGGTACAGTCCTCAAACTCGAGTGGAGACTCCATCCAATCAATCAAACCATTTTTGTGGACTTTCTCGCAGGGCGTTCACAAGACTCTTTTCATGAAGCTTAACATGGAGGAGGAAAGGTGGGCTAGGAACAAAGCTGCCCAGTCTCCTCATATGGATAAGGCTAATGTGGTTGCCCATGGTTAGTCTTCGGGTATGAAGAACCAACATAATAGGCATTCTGATAAACGATCTGACAAGCATGTTAGTAAACAAAAGGACAAAGGTGTCAATCTGGGACCGAGAGGTGGTGTTGCCAAGAAGCAGCAAAAGGTCCAATTTCAGGAAAAATGCTTCAATTGTGATAAATTTGGGCATTACGCTTCTGAATGTAAGAAGCCACTGAACCCTCGTACTCAAGCATATATAGTAGAGGGTGTTATTGATCTCAACCTCTCGACCATGGTTTTTGAGGTTAACTTGGTGGGTTCAAACCCGCAGGAATGGTGGGTTGACACAGGGGCCACTCGTCACATTTGTTGTGACAAGCAAATGTTCTCCACTTTCGAGCCGGTTATAGGTGCGAAACTCTATATGGAGAACTCAGCCATCTCTGAAGTGGCAGGTAAAGGCAAAGTGATTCTGAAGATGACTTCAGGAAAGGAGCTAACTTTGAACAATGTGATGTTCGTGCCTGATATTCTCAATAATCTGATCTCTGGGTTGCTCCTGAGCAAGCATGGCTTCGACATTGTATTTGAGGTGGACAGGGTCACTTTGACCAATAATCGGGAATACATTGGGAAAGGGTACATGACCGATGGTCTGTTCAAAATGAATGTAATGACTGTTATCCCAAAAATAAAAAATAAGAAGTCCACAGTTGCTTACTTGCTTGATTCTTCCATTTTATGGCATGGTAGACTAGGTCATGTTAATTATGACTCTATGCGTAGATTAATTAACTTAGACCATATCCATGGTTTTCAAATTGATAAAAATCACAAGTGTGAAATTTGTGTTGAGGCGAAATTAACTAGGTCTTCATTTCATTCGGTTCAAAGAAGTACTGAGCCACTTGGATTAATCCACACAGATGTGTGTGGTTTGAAGTATGTCCAAACACCCAGTGTCTATAAGTATTTTATTACTTTTGTCGATGATAGCACGAAATATTGCTATGTTTACTTGCTAAAAAGTAAGGATGAGGCGTTGGACAAATTCATTCTTTATAAGAATGAGGTCAAGAATCAACTTAGCAGAAAGATTAAGGTGTTCAGAAGTGACCAAGGTGGTGAATATGAATCACTGTTTGGTGGATTCTGTGCACAACATGGAATTATCCACTAGACCACTGCACCCTACTCGCCATAGCAGAACGGAATTCCTGAGCATAAGAATCGGACCTTAAAGGGAATGATGAATGCTATGTTGGTTAGTTCTGGGTTACCTTAGAATATGTGGGGTGATGCGATTCTATCTGCTTATTATGTACTTAATAAAATACCCCCAAGAAGTTGGACAAAACCCCATATGAGTTATTCAAGGGTAGTAAGCTTACCTACAAGTACTTACGCGTTTGGGGTTGTCTTGCGAAGGTAGTTATACCCCTTCCTAAGAAGGATAAGATAGGTCCGAAAACCATTGATTGTGTATTCGTCGGTTATGCACATAACAGTAGTGCATATCGGTTTCTTGTGTATGAATCTAGGATACTGGATATTCACAAGAATACCTTCATGGAGTCTACGAATGCGTCATTCTTTAAACTCATATTCCCGTATAGATCTATTAGAGAGTCAAGTTCTGTCAAACGGACTTTGCAAACTGTTAATGACAGCAGTCAAGACCAAGTAAATGAATCGGTTGAAGAGCCGAGACGCTGTAAGCGGGCTAGGACATCAACATCTTTTGGTCCAGGCTTTCTAACTTATTTGTTAGAAAGTGAGTCTCGGACATACAAGGAAGCTATAAGTTGTCTTGAGGGTCCACTTTGGAAAGAGGCTATCAAGAGTGAGATTGACTCCATACTGCAAAACCATACATGGGAACTAGTGGACTTGCCACTGGGTAGTAAGCCTCTCGGCTACAAATGGATCTTCAATAGGAAGATGAAAGCAGATGGGTCAATAGATAAGTACAAAGCTAGGCTTGTTATTAAAG